>VCMS01000139.1:0-115833 GCA_022539475.1 Gracilaria domingensis | reverse complement strand
TCGAGAAGAACCAAGAAAAGTCTGACATATGCATGGAACGCCGGAGGCGGAGCACTCATGTCGATAGGATGTATCTCCTCTCCAACATCGGTGGAATCATCGCTTCAGCGCAAACAACGGAGGCGAGCCTTTAATGGCGACTTACGCTGGGCACCCCCGCTTTCGGCAGCTCCTCCAGCGCACTGCCAGTCTCGTCCGTGTCCGTGTCCGCTCGGAGCGATAGCGTCGCGTGTCGGCCACGTCGCGATTCGGAGCTATTGCAACGGTCCCGTATTGTGCTAAAAGTCGCGGATCAAGTGGGTGTGAAGCGCTAGTTTTCTCTAGTTTGATATATGTGCACGGCGTGTGCAGCGAAATCACTGCCGGAAGTGCCGGGAGGAGTGTTTTGGGAGGTCTCCGGAAGGCGCCGGAATGTGACCAGAACGTGCCCGCGGGCAGGGGGGGTCGGTCGTGTTAGGGTGCTACCCTAAAGACCGGACCCCCCCGCCGCGGGCATAAAATCGCACATTTTTCAAAAAATCGTCCAAAACGTGCCGCGGGCGGGGGGGGTCGGTCGTGTTAGGGTAGGTACCCTAACACGACCGGACCCCCCGCCCGCGGGCATAAAATCGCACATTTTTCAAAAAATCGCCCAAAACGTGCCCGCGGGCGGGGGGGTCGGTCGTGTTAGGGTACCTACCCTAACACGACCGACCCCCCCCGCCCGCGGGCACGTTTTGGACGATTTTTTGACACCCTCCGGAGACCTCCCAAAACACTCCTCCGGCACTTCTTGTACCCACTGCGTCACCTCAGTGAACCATCCCGGAAATTAGGGAGTGTCTGGAGGGTGGAGAAGACGGGATGGTCACCTCAGTGCACCATCCCGGAAATTAGGGAGTGTCTGGAGGGTGAGATGACGGGATGGTGCACTAAGGTGACGCAGTGGGTACAGGAAGTGCCGGAGGAGTGTTTTGGGAGGTCTCCGGAGGGTGCCAGAATGTGGCCAGAACGTGCCCGCGGGCGGGGGGGTCGGTCGTGTTAGGGTAGGTACCCTAACACGACCGACCCCCCCGCCCGCGGGCACGTTTTGGGCGATTTTTTGAAAAATGTGCGATTTTATGCCCGCGGGCGGGGGGGTCCGGTCGTGTTAGGGTACTACCCTAACACGACCGACCCCCCCGCCCGCGGGCAGTTCTGGCCACATTCCGGTGCCTTCCCGGGACCTCCCAAAACACGCCGCCGCGCAGTGATTTCGCTACACCGGCCGCCGGTACGTTGGCGCCGCTGTCCACGTGTATTGGCGGGAGTAGGCTGTACATGGAAGTGAATGAGTGTACTCTTGACTACTATGCAAAGCATTTGAAGAGCATGATTAGAGAACGCGACCATTGCTCGCGTGAGTCATCATTGCGCGAACTCCACGACTCTAAAGCGTACAATCAGGTGCGAGCGGCCACGGACAGGACACGGACGAGACTGGCAGTGCGCTGGGAGGAGCTGCCGAAAGCGGGGGTGCCAGCGTAAGTCGCCTTTTAAAGGCTCGCCTCCGTTGTTGTATCGTCCGAGCGAGCGTATTGTTGATATACACTTTCACTGCAATAGCTGTTCAACATGAAGCCAACTCGTGTTCGAAAGCGTACGCAAAGCGTGACTCCTCGCACTCGGCGGAGCACTCGATTATTGCAAGGTGGAATGCGGGTTTCTCTGCAGATGGATATTGAGGATGAAGGAAAGGTGATAGTCGGGGAAGCGTTGTTGCATGGAATTGGAAGTGTTCTACGCCGCGAGTTGCACGGGAAGCAATTGGACCAGGTCTTGTGGTGGTTCATAATATTCTCATCAGTCGAAGCGGTCAGACGTTCTACCCTTACCGGGCGGAGGGCTGGATCTTCCACAATATATCCAGGATCTCCGGACGGCCGCTCCTTGGGATGAGAAAATGATGGAACCGGTGGCAGCCAGCATTCCGGCGTCGAAGCGAGGAACGGTGAGCGCTATGAGTGAGGTGATGACGCCGACAAGCCGCACGGAGCCAATTCGAAGTTCATCAACACCGAGAGGTAGCGCATCAGTAGCACCTCCGCGGGCAGGTCCGTCGTCTGTTACGAAGCGGTCTATGGAGACGAGAGCATCCCCAGCTACGAAGCGGACAGGTCAAACAAAGTCTACCTCCGCTACGAAGCCCACTGCGTCGAAAAGGGCTTCTCCTGCGATGAATCAGACCGTCGACACAAGGGGAATCTTCTGCGTCGAAACAGACGGTTCAGCAGGGGACGGCTGTGCAAGAGGAGGAAGATGAGATCATGAAAGGTCCCCTTCCAGACGCGGATGCGCAATCCGCGCAAGGAGCTGGTCCATCTGTACCCCAAACTGCACCAGAAACTGCGGAGCAGCAGGACGATGACGTTGTGCTTCTGTCCGCAAGAATGGCACGTTCAAGTGTTTCTGGCGAGCGGTCTGGAACACAAGGGAACCTACTCGGAGCAAGACGTACAGACGAATTCGTCAGAAGGTACCAAAGGTGAACCTCAATCAGTACCGGATGGTTGTTGTTACTGTTGACATCACTCTGGTGGACACTCCGCCCAATTTACTCCGTGGAGTAAGTAAACGCCACGTTGAAGCCCTTGTGAAGAGTATGGAGGAGCGGGGGATATTGCAGTCGATGGGTTCTCCAGTGGTGGCCTTACAAGATGCTACTACGGGAGAGAGGGATACTGACAAGGGACGCCTAACGAAGAAGTGCTTCATTGTAGATGGTTTGCATCGTCTGAAAGCTATACAATATTTGGCAGCGACTGGTGCACCGAAGTGGAAGCGATTAGCCAAGTTTTGGCGTTGCAATCTGCTGATACGAAGAGATGGGAGGCCCATTGGGATGAAGGAATTGTTATGTGTTGCTTCGTACCTCAATGAGTCGACGAGTACCATGCGAAGGATGATGTTTGCAGACAAGATACACTCTATAGTTAGTGTGGTCGCCATTCTAATTGAAGATGTTGAGGGGGTGACGCCGGCAGACGTGGATCCTGCAGAAGTGACAGAAGTGTTGAAGGAGAGCCAACTGATTGGGACTGTGCAAGAGCGTCAGTACCTGAGATATGCCAATGTCGCCCTGCAACTCATGTCTCGTGAGGGAATGCTGGCCCATTTCGAGGATATATGTGAGACTGTGAGTGACATAGGTCTCACACATCTGTCCATACTCCGCTATATGTTTTGGATGCCGAGGAGTTTTCCTTCATTCTTGATTGTCTTCAGATGTTTCTATTGAAGGGCAAGTCGACGAAGACAAAGCAATGGAAAAGCTTTGAGGAGGTTCGAGGTTTCTTTTATGATAGAGCAGTGTCTCTGTTCCGCGCGGCTAGAGCAGTGAGGAATGAACTGAACGAGGAAGAGTCCATGGAAGTGTTCCTGAAACGCGAAGTCAGTCTTTCTGCTCCATCGAATGAAGATGACGTTGAAGACCAGACAACAACGCAGCTGTGTATCAGTTCCTTTTGGGACAAGTTGTGAACTTCAACACTTTGCCGCGTGTTCGGAGCAGGACGAACTCAATTAGAACTGCCACGACTTCCGTTCAGAATCGATTGCGGACGATGCTCAAGGTAATTCCGCCCCCGCACCAGTGAAGCAGTCCGTGACAAGAGGAGGACTCCCGCTGCTGCTGCTGCAACATCTGCCAGTGAAGAAGGGGAGCCGCGAAGAAGTGCACGAGAACGGGCGCAGGTGAGTTATAGGGAAATTGAACACGGCCGAAATCGAGGTGCCATAGAAGTTCTGGATAGCTCTGAAGAAGAACAGCGGGCTCCGCCGAGGAAGAAACGGAGAAAGACTTTCACACAACAGATGAGATCTACTCTGAACAGCATGACACCGGATGACCTGATGTCTCAACTAAATGAACATGTGCTGAGAGGAAGGTCGATGAAGGTTCAGTTCGTGGCATTGGGAGAGGGAGCGAATGCAGAGAACGCAGGCAGTTCTGCATTTGTGGATGACGAGAGCTTCTTTCTGTGACAGTTCCACGGGTTGTCACCGTCGAGAAAGATGCTGCGCCAGACGATCAGCAAGAGACAGGTGGGGGGTCATTTGATGACGAGTTACCTACAGCTCTTCCGGAATCTGAGGAGCACGGACTTGTTGAGGAGACCATATGATGGCCCACGAACCCATCATGGTGCGGGTATGCCAGGCTGAGACCGCAGGAATGGCAAGGGAAGATCGTAATTGAGCACAAGGACCCCTGGCTCAGAGTCATTCACTTGCCGAAGGGACATAGGTCGGAGCTGCTAAGTGTCTCGAATCTCAGAGATGTACACCATCTTGTCTTTTGGCACGCTGCAAGGGCTGAACATCGCCTACGGGCGGAGACATTTGGTATGCAGTATCCTCGTACTCGACCGACAGGTATGGATGATGAAGAGGTGCTGTGGGTTGCTGCGAAGGAGCATGACGAATTTGGGCAAATGTTCTTCGCCCGAATGCAAGCTGAGCTAAGGCAGAATGGATATTGCGTGCTTGATGGCTTTGCGACGGATAATGGTGTCCCTAAATGGGAGGAGTTGGAAGAAGTTCGGGAGTTCGGAGATGTGTCGGGGAAGTTGGTGGACTTCTTCGAGAATGAGTATGGAGCGATGCCGGATATACGGAAAGGAGAGGAACAGAAGTCGTTTGTTCAATAATCAACGATGATGAAGGATGGAAGGACGGTAGCGATGGACCATTTGAGGGGAGAGTGATGTCGACACGTTGGGGTACGGTGGAGAAGCCGGAGGATAATGAGGAGCTCAGGTGGGTTGTAAGGTCGCGTGCTTTACTTGATGTTCGAATGGGTACAATTGCTGCGGCTTTGGGACTATGGGACAATGAAAGGGAAGCTGTGAAGATGTACACTCCGAAAACTGGTGGTCGATTTCTGGGGACGACGAGAAAGTGCAAGCGCCAGACGCTGCACACCGACTTCAGTGGTCTGGTTACGAAGGAAACAATGAATACTGGCAACCCCGGATACTTTGTAATGGCCTCTGGGAAAGAGGGCTTTCCTCTCTGGGTGAGCGCTGGAAGCCATCAACTGGTGGGGATGAACAACCAACAGTTGCGAGTGATGTCGGAGGTGTATCCAGCGAAGAAGATAATCATCCCACCGTACTCTGTATTCGTGGGCCGTGGTGATGTGACACATGCTGCAGCAAGTGGGAAGGACAAGGTGGATAGGCCCGAGTCTATGGATTTGCTGGTTAGATACCACATGTACATGGTACCAGAGGGCTACGCACTACCTGATGCTGTTCATCGGGTGCGGGATTTCCGACCCACGTTTGTCAATGGTGACGAGGAGGAGGAGGCGGAGGATGAACTGTTGTCCGATAAGGAGGGTGGGGCGGTTGACATGGACGAAGACCAAGTGGTCGTGGAGATTGGTGTGGAAGCGGACGCCGGTAGAACCGAAGTGCTCGAGAGTAGTAGTGATGACGATTTGCCAATAATGAGGCTGCGAGCGCCTCGAAGTGGATGAGAATGAGATGATTAGTAAATTATGTGTGTCTTGCGAGTATTAAGAGTAGTATACTATTACAAGGCTATACATATGAACATAGAAAAGGTGCGGCAGGCTGGTAATTGAACAAATGTCAAACGTCTTTGGTCCAGTTGCGTCTAATTGCAACATGCGAAATGCTCGGTATCGTTAACATCATTGGTGGCACCAGTCAATTCGCAATTGAACATGTAGCGTCCTAACATTTCTGAAACTGCACTTAAGGTTGCTTTTAAGAGAAGTGTGAACTGAGAAGTCTATACAGTTCCTGTCTATGCGGTACTTGTGGCAGTATGGTGACTGTATCAGGAAAAATGGCAGAGGAACAGAGAGACTTGGCGGAAATTTCACCAAATACCTTGTCTAAGTTCATATATGCCAATGGTTACGGTATATTAAGTTCCGTTGATGGAACGTTGAGAAGAGAAGGAGAGTCAATTCCAGAAGAAGTTGTGAAGTGTATGAAGTTCATTGACGAACGTGTTGGTTTCGGACTTGTCACAGGGGGTGATGTGGGCGACGTGGAGGGGAAAATGGAAGGACTCGGAGACTATAAGTTTGGTGTCTCGGCGAATCATGGAGCTTTCCTGCGTTTCTCTGACGAGAGGGAAATTAAGGGTGCATTCAATGATCACACCCTTGACCACACTGTTGACGGACTACTGTTCCTGGCAAGGGATTTGAATAGGAGGTATGGTATTGTGAATGATGATGACAAGGGGTTCGTGGAGACCAGAAGTGATAGTGGCCTTCCCAATTTCGTGTACAACAAACTGTGGCAGTGGAAAGAAGAAGTGGATTCTGCTATTGGGGACCTGTTGCAGAAGATGGATGCGTTTGTTATCTATCCCGGCGATAAAAGTTGCGAAATTGTGGACAAGCGATACACAAAAGGAAGCGGAGGAGAAAATCTTGTGGATAATGAACCGAGATTTATTGATACGGATGACGTCGTGACGTTCGGAAGTGCTTCGAGCGACGGGCCTTTGCATGAGGTAGGCGTGTACGGCGTTCACGTCAAAGAAGATTGTATCCCGGGTGGAGTACACAACCTGTTCGAAAGCGTGGAGGATGTACATTCGACAATTATGTTGGTGGCTCTGTTGTACGGCTACGAGGAAAAGCAGCACGATAAAAACCACCATGATTCATAAAAGGGTATTGAGATATACACGACACTTTTATTACTGAGATCTCATATCATAGCTAAGTATTAAAGGCGTCGTAGCACTTGAAACAAATTCCAAGAGCATTTCTAAACCTTTGACACTTGCATTTTCTGTACCCGTACAGTTCTGCCACCCTTCTGATGGTCTCATGCACGTCCTCCACGCCATCAACAAGATATGTTACCGCTGCGGGATGGTCTTCTCCCTTCACATGAACTGCCAGGGTTGCCATTTCATATAGAGGGCCATCATTGGAAGCATTCCCGAAAGCAACGATTAAATGTGTGTCGAACTAGGGGTCGTTTTCAACCAAGGCTAGCGCCCCACTATTTTTCGTGAAACGAATGTCCCCTATGTCACAGTTTTCATCTTGAGGGTACGCAACCAGGTTCGGAAAGGATGTCAACACTTTTGAAATACCGGAGTGAACTTCTGTTTTCCACTTCGAGAGTCCATTGTACGTGAAGTTAGGGAGTCCACTGTCTTTTCTAGTGCTCACCACTGCTTGTTGACGCTCTTCGTGAAGTCCGTGCGATTCATTTAAGGAGAGTGCAAGTCTCTCAAGTTCGGCTGCACATCTTTCGTAGCCTTCCCTGTCAAGGTCCTGATCAATTTCGGTACCATTGGATAATCTCACCCGTGCGCCTTGGTTTCCAGAGATGCCAAAAGTGTAGCCACCCAGGTGCTCCATGAAACTCTCGGCATCCTCTATATCTCGCCCAGTAGCAATTCCGAAACCAACGCGTGCGTTGATGTACTTCATGCATTTGACTGTTTCGGCAGGAATGTTCTCCCCAGCTCTTTTCAGAGTACCGTCAACTTCACTAATCACGGCGTAGCCATTTTCGAATATTTCGTTAGCCAGCTGCTGAGGAGTTACTTCGTGGGCTCTAACTTCCGAGTTATACATGTTTTGAAAGCTTTCGAAAGGGTTGGTTTTGCAAATGGGTGTGGGTATACGAATGAGAAGGATGTGATTGATGTTCACAAGGTGTTTCGTAGTATAAAAAGAGTCTAAGAACGACCATATACGGGTATTGTAGTACTGTTTTAAAACGTTACTAGGAGGAGAAGTTTTTGCATCGATTTGAAGTAAAGAAAGGATGATTTAGTCATAAATTATATGTACGGGTTCAAGTGGGTAAAGAAAACTGTAAATATCTTTAACATGAGCTTAGAAATCAAGAAGAGTAAAACAACCTCCATTACGGGTTGAAACCCATAAAAGGTTTACCTTACTTTATACGGGTGCCCCAAGTAATGCAAACGCTTAGTTCTTCAGAAATATCACAATTTTTGTACTTGTTTCGTTACTAGTATCGTGCACTTTAATGATATGGAATGACCATTTTCTATCTAGCAAAATCGTAGCGAAGTATTAGTGATAACGGATGTAGGATTTAAAGGGGCATATTTGAACCACAGAAGGACGAACAATATAAGTAATGTAATAGGAACAGGTCATTTCGATAAAGTAACTTTTATGTTTAACTATCTCTAAAAGGTTTACAACACCGAAAAGTCATGTGTTCTAACCTCAAAGCTGGGGGAATGGGGAGGGGGATAACTTTTCCTTAACAACGTTGACGTAGTTTGTATGAAAAGGAGCGGGGTCACCGCCTACAATGTTTCTTTCTTGGCGGGAAAAGTCGTAGAAGTACGCGTTCCTAAACTAAAAGTCGGAGAAAGAAGTAGGGAAGCCAACGAGAGTTTTTCCATATGCAAGAAGTCGCCCAACGGTCTCTTCCACGTTGAAAGTAGTACCTGTCTTAAGCGAAACTATCTTGAACAGCTCTTTCATTATTGTGAGCACAACCGTACTGCACTCCGTAGCGACTACGTCCATAGGAATGAAACCTCTTGAGGCCCCGACGATGTTGAACGCTGATAGCCACACGAGCTTCTCATAATAGCTTACGAGAAATGTGTCTTCGTCGACAACCCCGCAAGTGAGACCCATAGACCTAAACCTGTCTGCAACGTTGGAGGCCCACTTTCCTGTTGCGACAGTGAGACCATCCGGACTTTGAGGAGTGACACCATCCTGCGGAGCTGCGTTTCTTGAGGGGACACCAACGTATAGGACCACTTTTGAACATTTGTCCACACCGAGCTTCGAAAGCAATGGTATGATGTCTCCATTCTGGAAGAAAATGAGATTCTCTCTGAGCGAATAAGGGCAAGCCTGAATTACGGTCTCCAGGGTGTTCGTTCTTCCACAAACTAGTATCGGTACATCAGAAAGATGAGAGGTAGCAGCCATGCTGCAGAATTCGTGTGCGGAAATGACCGTATCTTCTTCGTTCGCCAGCATGGTACCTATACGCCCCCTTCCAACAATAACGGCCCGAGTCCTTCGGGCGGGAGATGAGGCCTGAAGGACGTCAGAGTATCTGGGACTCGGAGGCGGAGTGGGAGGCATGTCGGACTGGGAGTTCATTGCAAGTGTTCGAATGTTTTTGTGTGACGATAGAAATGGAAGATGGGGCGGAGAACTGCTGGGGTAAAGAGTGATACTTAAGTACAAACGGTTGGGAAGCGCAGAACGGGAACATGGTTCACTTTGTGAAAGTGAGCGAAATGTATGATATGTGATTGTACTGAATGAATGATAGGGCTTGTATGAGACGACAAGCCACAAAGTGTGATGATGTTTTATGAAAGGTAGGTGGAAGAGTAGAAAGTGTGCAATGAATGAAACTGATTTCGAACCTGAGTTGTAAAGTAGTTGTAAAGTACGAGTTACGGGGAGCTTGAATACAGGATGAAAGGAGCCATTTTGGCTTCATAAATGACGTGAACGGGTTTTATAGCTTCACTCGGATTGCCATAATTAAAAGGATGGAGTTGGATTGCGCCCGAATACGTCTATAAAGGTCGTAGAAGCACTTATGAAGGAAGGAGTTGTAGACATGTTATTGTTGATGACGGTGGAGCCAGGGTTTGGAGGACAGGCGTTTATGGAGGGTGTTCTTGACAAGGTGCGACATGCAAGGGAGTTGTACCCAAGAATAGGGATACAGGTGGATGGGGGTATTGGACTGAGTACTGTGAAAGGAGTAGTGAAGGCCAGTGCAAACATTTCAGTTGCAGGATCTGCCATCTTTGGCTCGAGTAACCCAGCTCATGTCATAGCTGGTTTTCGAAAGGTTGGTTAGAGATAGTAGCATAAATTTATTGTTTATTACATTGTGACCTTTACGTGTTATCACGACTATATTCTCCGTGTCCATTGGAGATGTATTTCTCTTGTATCACAACCGGGAAAGGATGTGAGAGAACATCAATATATCCCCAGTGGACGCTGAGAGGGAGGATGAACTACTCTACGTGCTACCATTGTTACCCATCCGGTGTCGAGTGGTGACATATTCTTTTTTTGTCACAACCCACAAAGGATGTGACGGAAGAAGAACATGCCCCCAGTCGAGACAGAGGGTGAGCAACTCTAAGTACAATCACTAGTCCCTAGCTTGCCTCCACTGGCAATATCTTCCTGTTTTGCTATAACCATCGAGTGGGGTTATGGTGGAAGAGAAAAATATCGCCGGTCGAGGCGAGGTGGGTGGGGACTATGTGAAGAGGGGACAGAGAGATGGCGCTTAAATATTGGAAGGTGCGGAGGTGTACAGTAGATGTTTTGGCGGGAAATAGGATGAGGGAAACAGGGACAATCATGGTGCTGGATATAGCCCGTGTGGTTGGACAGTGGGGGTGGACAGCACAGTTTAGCTCGATTGCACTGTATCGCAGCGGAAACTTCGATCCAACTACTACTTCTTCTTCTGAAGATGTCAAACGGATACGTGAAGGATGAGGAGCTGTCGGCGCTGTTGGAAGGGAAGGAGGTAGCGCCGACGCCGTCACCAAAGCCGGAAGAGGACGTGATTACGGCGGCTGGTCGGATATTGCAGAAGAAGGAATTGGCCGATGAAGGAAAGAAGTGTGAGGCGAGGAGAGGGGATGGTGATGAGGTGGAGAAGGGGGTAGAATTGGAGGTGGAGGGGGTCGCAATGGAGAGAAGGGGTGCGGTGCATCTGAGTCAGTTAGAGGTTGGAGACCAGATAGAGAGTGGGGGCGGAGAGGGTGACAGGGAGATGCGGTTTGTGGGGGAGATGAAGGCGAGGGTGGGGATGTTGGGGTTGGTGATGAAGGAGCAACTGGACGATGGAATTGTGAAGATTGTAACGGAAATGGGCGGTGTGGTGCTGAGTGGGGGTGGTAGTGGTGTTTCGGTTGAGGCGATTTCGAGCCTGCGGAATTCGTTGTCGGTATTGGGAGTGGAGATGAGAAATCATGTGTATGGGATAGTGGAGTGTGCGGGAAGGGAGGTTGGAGAGTTGCGGGAGGAGAATAGGGTTCTGAACGAGAGGTTGGACGTGCTGGAGAAGGAGGTGAAGGAGCTGTGCAAGAGGCAAAGATTGGTGGAAGAGGAGACGGTGAAAGGAGGTGTGGAGGGAAAGACGGAGAAGGGAAGTGTGGGAAGGGTGGCGGTGCAGAAGGGGTCTCCTGTGACACCGAAGACAAAGGGTGGTGGGGTTGGGGATGGGAAGAGCCGTCTGAAGAAGAGGCGTAAGGAGATGAAGAAGGTGGTGGAGAAGGTGCCGCGGGAGGGAGTGGGAGCTCCGGTGGTGACTGGGTTTAGGAGTGCGGCGGAGGTAGCGCGGACTGCGAAGGGGATTCTGAGGGGACAGGAGGAGAGAAGGATGGGAGGGATTTGAAGCCGTTTTGGGGCGAGGCGGGTATACGAGAAGGGGGAGAGTTGTGCACCTGACTTCTACAAAATGAACGCGTGATGGGCGAGAAATGGGTAAATAGCGGGGGTGGTGTGGACTGGGAAGAAGTGATGGGATGATTGAGGTGGGATGAGTTGCGATTGGCATTGCAACATGGGAGAAAATGGAAACGCAAACTAGCACGAGTGCAGTTTTGAGAGAGGGTCGCGGAAAAGAGTGAATGGGGTGGTGCGGCGAAGTAGAACCTCTACAAAAACTAGGGGACCCAAGAACTAAACTGCGCGAGATGGAATTTAATATTCCAAAATTTCTTAATTTTTTGAGTGCCAGCCTCTGCTACCCCCTCGCGCGCCCCAAATAGCCCCAAAACTAGCTTAGTTTCCAAAGCGAACAGACTATATTCCACTTTGCAGAACACAGACGTTATCAAGGGTAGCGATGGGAGAAAAACTCGGAGTAGAGATGTCGATTAAAACCTTTGGTCATTTTCTGCAGTACGGAGACCCTGTGATTCGCAAATTCGTCCCGCTCGCAATAGGTTTGTTGAGCATCAGTGACCTCAAGTTAACTTTAAACGATACGTTGTTAAAGTTCACGTAGGATTCTGACATGGACGTTGCAGAGTCAGGGATTATCGGGCTGGGTTTAATTGGAGCTGGAACTAATATATCAAGAATTGCAGGCATTGTTCGACAACTTTCTCAATATCACGCGAAGGAAGGTTCATCACTGTTCCTCATACGAATTTCGCAAGGAATTCTTCATTGTGCGAAGCGTATGGTGAGGATGAATCCATTCTACGGAGATAACAATTTCCTCAGACCATAACTGCGTTAAGTGGCATTCTTACTGTATTGTCCTCATGTTTTGACATGTAGAGAACCGTCCTTGGCAGGAATCAATAGCTCTTGTACTCTTTGGAACTCGCTGGGCCACCAAGAATGGTGTTTAATGTTACTGAGAAAATGGAATTCAAGGCCACTACCGTGCGCATCGGAAAGGCAGTTGACGCAGTCGTCCAAGCTGGGCGTCCTAAGTTCATCACTGGCTCCCAAACACATGCAACACCTCTGCTGCTTGCTGCTGGAGAGAGATCTGAAATGGCAGCTGATGAGTTCCTCTCAGTCGCTGCATTCATGGGAGGAATTGTAGTGTTGGAAAAGAACCCCGACTAGGTGGATGAATCTGGACTGACTGAAGCCGCAGCTGCGATTTAAAAGATTGAGAAAGAGGCTGTGAAACACCCACAACCTGCATCGCAGAATCCCACAGCTTCAGAGGCGGGACCTAGTAGTATGGCCACATCATGAGATTTTGACGCGCGAAGCATGTATTACTTAAAGGGTTGCTACTTACTATGAATGTAAATGGGAGTGTGGATTATCGTTCCATTCTTGATTAAGAGCTTGAGGAGTGTGGTGTACGATCAGGAGTATCTTATACGCTAATAAGCAACTTTGGGCTCTGTCTGTGGGCTTCGAACTAGAGATCATTTCGACCACTTGAAGATAGTAAGAGCACGAACAACGGGAAGGCGTGTGTCAACGCAAACGTTCTTTGCGACTTGGATAGGACTTTCGCTGCTAGGCGTAGACTGTTTTTCAACAAGCTGCGGAACGGTTTGGTACAATCCCTTCGCGGTCGTCGATTCGATACGGAGGGAGAAAGGCTGTGCCTTTCCTGGTATTTTCTTAATAATGTTCAACGACTTCATGAACGAAAGGAAGAGAAGGAGAAGATGGAGAAAAAGAAGAAGACTAGGGTTGGGTTCAGGTGTGTTCCGAAGCCGGTGTGGAAGGGAAGCGGCGTCGTCGGGTATCAGGAGAAGTGGAGCTGGGAGGATGTGGAGGAAGAGAAAAAAGAGGAGGAGGAAGCGGGCGATGATGTCGCGAAAGGGTTTAGGCCGTTGTCTTTCGCAGATGCGGAGATAGAGGAGGGTGGTGGCGGTGGACTGTTGTAAGTAGAATGCAACTTGAAGTGGTATGGGGATGGCGAGATGCATGCGCGTGGTTCCATAAGATGAATTTTATACTAGGTAGTCGTAGTAATCATGGCTATTCTAGAGTATTTGCAGAAATTTAGCGAACGTAAATATGGCGGCACATGTGGACATCACATGATGTCCGCACACGACAAGAAATATTACGTCTGATACTTTCATTTCGTGAACCTATACTAGCAATCGTGGCCTGCATCAACTGTTCTGCATTGAATGGAGAACAAGCCCTAGTACATGAAAGCGTAATATACAAAAATTGAAATTAATTGCTTGCACATAGCCTTTTACGCAATTTTTGCAGATTTTTTTTGACTACTTTCGTCCGATAATCGTGTTCTAGTGCACCTAACTAGCAAAACGAGAACACAGACGCTCGACGGATTTGAATGAAAGTATGCACAAAATTACGAAGAGAGCTTACAAATCATCCCTATAAACCGCGGTTATGGCTGAAATATGACCGCTATGTGACCGAAATGTTGGCGTATAAGTCGAAATTTTGTGAGAACGCGTATCTCACCAAGATAGGTATTTCTTATTTTTCAATGCGGCCATATATGGGCCATATTTCGGCCATATTTTGGCTACATGCATGAAAACAAAAACTTCTTATCTTGACGAGATATATGTCTAACCAGTTTTTGACTTATACGCCAACATTTCGATCACATATTGGCCATATTTCGGCCATAACCGCAGTTTATAGGGTCATCAAACCGGCGACGTCTACAAAATGCTTCTCAGCTGCTCTCAGCAAGGGCTGTTGTGGGCACGTCGGATATTGAGAAGTCTGAAGTAACACGGGTGCTGCTGACGAGAAGATTTAACGTTCCGATAAGTTGTGACGAATATGATAGAACTGCTTCGGTGAGAGCAATGACCGAAAATTTCAAAAGTAGTTCATTACTTGCTGAAAGAATAGAGCTCTCTATTACTGATTGCCCTTCTTGTGAGGCTGCAGAAGTGAAAGCTTCTGAACTGTCCTTTTCAGAGTAGAAATTTGATGGTATGGATAGTAGAGTAGAGCATTCAATACAAGTGAAGCATGATTGGAATGGGAAGAATATATGCGACAGAATTATTGTTGCCTCAGAGTGCAGTGTGAGAGAGTGTGCCTGTCCAGATGCTGTCGCTTACCTTCACGATGGTAACCAAATAAGAGAGCTTTTGTAAGCATTTTTAGGGCTTGAGAGGAATCTAAAGCTTCGCATATGTCTTATTCGGTGACCTCAAGAAACAGATCCAGAGAGAGGAAAGACAATAATACGCAAAGAATATGGACACAAACGTTACCGATACACACCATCTGAAGACCCAGTTCGCGCCGTAAAGAGAGAAGCCATTGCGAACGCATGATTGCGGAACTCTATTTTCGGTGTGGCAGCAGCCGGAATCTTTTCTTGGTCTTCTCCTTGGTGCTTTCTTGAAAACTTAGCGTGAACGGGAGGGGATTGATTTTCGACTAAATTGGCAGACGTTGCTGACTTTCGCGAATTGAGGCGGAACTCCAGGATTGTTTTCAATCTCTCTCGAGTACATCACCGACTACGAGCAGTGGCCCACAATTGTGCGGAAATGGCAGGCGAAAGCTGCGATATGAAGATGGTCAAACGACGAAAGCCGGCTCTCACGTTTGCTTCGTTGTCCTTCGAAATGAAAGGAATTTGTTCAAAGATAAGCTTCTCGATATCACGAGCACTTTTCCGGTGGCCAGTCTCGTCCAGAGATCTATTTGCATGCAGGGTAGCGTCCGGAAGCCAAGAAAGCTTTAGAAATCGCGTTTCCAAAACGTCTTTGATTGTTGATGGTTCAAGTGATGACCGAGGCCTTGCATGACCCCTGGCTTCCCCATTGAAGCTCTTGCTCCTCTCCCAGTCGATTGAGGATTCCCTCAGTTCAGGACCTTCTTTACTCGAAGCTGGCCTGGACTGTGATAAATTCGTGTTTGTGTAAATGTGGCAAACCTGAGCTAGAGCCCCGCTTCGCACCTGAGGCTTTCTGTCCAAAAGACGTGAGAACTGCTGCTTTAGCAAAAGTCGCCCGCGCGATGGATACATTTGCCGATGGATTCAAGAGCCATGCAACGGACATGATCATCTTTGTCACTCCTTCTATACCTTAGCATGCCGTTAAGAGTCTCGGCATGCTTCGAATATAACAGAAGAAGCAGACCAAAAGCTGTAGCAATCTCAGCGCGAATCTCCGCGCTTACATCTCGCTGTCCGTTCAGGACTTCGGTAAACAACGTGGGGTACGATTCGATCACGTCCACCTTGGATGTGAAAAAGCCCACCAGGATCTGCACGCTCGCGAGTCGAATGCTCTCTTCAGCCCCACCAATACGAGTCTCCAGACTCGGAATGGCGTACACGAGTAAATCCGGCGCAATTTGGTTAATGACAACAAGCAGAGAAGCAGAATATTCGTGGTGCTTCGGAAGCTCAGTCTTTGACGAGGCCTCTCTCTCATCAAGCCGCTGCTTAGCGAAACTCTTTCGTCGGGTGTCATGCTTCTTATCCGTAGTAACAAGGCTCTTAACCGACTGCAAACAGCGCAGAGACTCGTTGAGCATACTATATAACGGCACCTGCACGCATGTTCTCGCGCCGTGAAGAACCGTCTCGTCGAGAGAAACGGCAGGCAAGGAGTGCTGCAGATGCGACACAAGCGGCGCCAAAAGCACATCCAACATATCCTCTCATATATTCTCCACCTCCTCCAGCAGGGAGATGAGAATGTCCGCGAGATACTGACGGGCCTTCTCGGAGTAATGCGGACGTACGGTAGCATAGAAAAAGGGGAAAGTGTCGCACACAAAGCAGTCATCGTCGCAGAAAACGAAAAATGTCTTGACTGTGGCAAGCAGGCCCACCAACGAAAAGCCAAACACCTCGAACGCATCGTTTGCAGACGCCATTACAGCCAGCTGCTCGACGAGGACCGAGGTAAGCTAATCCAGCTTTCGCTGCAACACGGGCGGATGCGGCGCACACATACTTGGCAACCCGGCCATGCAACAGGCGGTGAACAGCTTGACTCAATCATGATGATACGTGAGAAAGCGCTCGGTCGAGATCGCTTCCGCCAACGAGTGCAGATCATCTTCGGTAAATAACTGACTCTCGCGCAACCTCATTGAGTCGGCCAGTGTAGCCGCCTCTGCCTCGGCCAAATTGGTGACGATTTGCAGTTCGATCAACAGACGACCAGCTGCGCGATGAACCGATCGTTCCAAAGTTTGACGACGCGGTGTGCCCATTCCACCGTGAGCATGAGATCCTCCTTCGTGTTAACCTGCAGCGCGAGCTGCGGCTGTTTATCACCCCCAAAAGCCGGTTGCTGTGGACATTCATCGTCCGCCAGCGTGAGCCCTCTGGAAAGCTGCACGGTCGAAGAGGATGAAGAAGCGGTGCGATGCACGGCGACTTGGTGCGCGGCTATCCGCTCAAAGTGCGCGCACGTTCTGCGCAGGTCGTGCGTGCGACGCTCCGAATGACGGAACGAAGTGCGACGCAGCCGACGCGGCGGCGTGACCGGCGCCTAAAGCTTCTCGGCGGCCACTCGGGCAGACGGGGTGGCAATGCGCCCGGGCAGCGAGCGTAGAAAGGGTGAAGACGAACGTCGCTGCGCTTATGGGCGACGAGGTTCTGTGTTCATGGGGAGGGTGGTGTTGTGCTGCCGGCACTGCTCCGAGTTTCGAAGTTCAAGACCGGCATGATGCGTGTGCGAGGCGTTCACGAATGGAAACTCTCAGGAGATAAGCGATCAACCTTTTGGCGCCAGTTTTTGCGTTTTGCTTTGTATTCCATTGGTCAGACTCTTCCAAAGCGCAATTGGGCGCCATCTTCTCCGCGACGCGCGCCCCGCTGGCAATGCGACTGCGCACACGCTGAAGTTGTCTCCGTGTGGCCTCTTTGCTCCTGGAAAAGTCGACTTTCCACTCCCTCCCGCCTGTCTGTACCTGTTTCAAGACAGCAGCCCACAAGAACATTGGGCAACATACGCGGTATTCGTTGTTCTTCGACACGCTCGTGATGCACTTTCGTCTGGCAGAGCCGGTCGCCATCACCGTGGGAGGCGTACCACCAGAGTAAAAGCTCACCAGCTTTTCGGTGTTCTCCCGCAAAGTGGGGAGCGCAACGCCTGGTGGTAGGCCTTCCTTCGTTTCGTTGGCGCAGCCTCGCATTCAAACTCCTCCCCGCGCGCGTTATAATGTCGCATCGTTGCGTGAAGGGCACATCATCAACAATCAAAAAAGGACCATCAGCTTGTCACAAAAGGAGAAGCAAACGATCTCAGACACGCGGCGCGAAAAACGACCACCAGCTAACAACGACCATCAACCAGCTCCGGCGACAGCGTCAGTTGCCAAGCTTACCTTCCGGAGATTAAACATGGCAACATACAAAACCCAAGCTTTGCATGCTTATGGCGTGAGTCACGCGAAACGCGGCTGTCCCCTAGCTCCATCAGTCGGTTGTTGTGAGAACTCGTCGCCTGTAAGAGTGTGACGCCTGGAAAGCGGAACGATGTAAGTTGATGGCGAAAAAAAGCAGCGCATTGCGAGGGGATAGGAGGTTATGCGTTCAATATGCAGGCCTCTTCTGCGTAGGTCGAGCCTTTGTCCCTCCGAGTGCCAGAAAGACGTGGCAGGCAGGCGACGGAGTGGCGCAATGGATGCACCGTTTGGTTCATCTGTGGTGGAATGAGCGGCGGCGTGTCGCGCATGCTTTCTGATAAAGAAGAGAAGAACGTCGGGAGCAGATCGTGAGGTGATGTAAACGGTAGAGGACAGCTGACGAGGTCAGCCGAAACCTATTCTAGGAGCCTGTTAGGAAAGACTAGGTTGTATGGGTTTCTTGTGTTGTCGGCACCGCCTCGATACTTCTGATCAGGAATTCTTGGTAAAGCGATGAAGAATGGCAACGCAGCTGAGGCAGTACACATGTGTTTCACTTTCTATTTCATGCATGCCCGAGTGAGAACGGAGAAAGGAAAAACAAGTTGCAAGATCTTTCTATGATTCGACGTTATACGTCGAGCAGCAGGAGTTGCCCGAAGTATTGGTCAGCATTGATTCCGCTCAAGGCGTAATTTTCTTTGCTGCGCTTGGGCTCAAGCTTGACTGTGACGAAGCCGCCCCTTGCCCGGCGTTTATGCCTACACTCAAATTTCCTCCCTGGTTGTTTTATTCATCATCGAAATTCTCAAGCTCCGCTTTCTCTCGCCCAGGTAGCGCATGTGCCACCAAGCACATCAGCTTGCAGCACGCATACCACGGACAGACGGCCATTTACTATGTGGTAGGACAAAGCATCCAAGAGTTCGATGTAGGCGGGATCGGAGTGAGAGAATCGCGAGTTACGCGCGTAAGACTCGTTGTCGCCCAGCTCTCTTTTGAGAGTCATGCGCAGCGCCACACGCAAAACCGATCAGACCAACCGTCTTCCAGCCGCATTGCGGCTTACCCTTCGTCTAGCCGCAGCGCAGATTCGAAGGCGCCACACCATCCTTCGCCTGATGTTTTGGACAATATCGTATCTTCACAATGCGCTGCATAGGTTCCGCAGCACCACCATTTTCTTGTGGCATTATTTGATGATTCGACTTCCTTCGCCTCAGCCGTCGTATCCGTGTTCATCGCAATCGCCATCGCCATTCCCCAAAAATTCTCCCAACTGTGATCAGGCGTGTAGCGCGTTCCACCATTTGAAGCGGGGTTGTCCATTTTTCACCCACACTCCGTATCGCCACACAAGTTCGCCATCCTCGGTTTCATCAAGCTTCTGGAGCGTGTGATTCTGCAGCGCGGGCGGGGCTGCGCGATTTAAGAGGCTGCCCATGCCGCTCTTCCCATCCGGCGTATCTTATACAAACGAGCATGTTCACGCTGCAGCGCAACATCGACAGCGCGCAAACTTCACCGACGTTGCCAAAATGACCGCTTGTCTTTGCAACTTGCTTTTCCTTGCGCGCCTCGAGCCACTCTGTCCATCGCGTCAGCGTAAACCATAGATTCACCACCTTCACGAGCGTACTCACGTGCGTTGCTACTCCCTCTACAAAGAACTGTATTTCTCGTCTCACGCCCCATCCTTAGTCTTTCGAGAAAGCCCTGCGTCATCAATGCCCTTCATATTCCGGACCCACCACCCATCGCCATCTGTCTCACAGTCCGAAGCATGCCTCTCGCATTCTCTAGTTCCTCGCTCTCCTTCTCGATATTCGATGAAGCCAACCGCAGTTCTCTCTATGGACGGTTGCGATTCGAGAGATCTATCGAACATTGCAGCACGAGACCCATGCCGTCTGTTTCTTCACGTTCTTATCTGTACTTACCAAACTTCAGCACAAGGCGTACGTCGTTCTCGCCGAGTGCCTTCTTGATGGCGGTGGCGTCATTCATAAAGAGTTTCAAGACGAAGCAAAACCAGAGAAGATGAGATCTCGCAGACACCGTAGAACTTTGTTCTTCACGAAATTGTCGCGTTGTATGACACTACTCCATGTGTACCTCTACAGTCTTTGGGCTGAAGAATAAGCCTCAGCATTGTAATGTGGTACAACGTGTCCTAATGGGCGGCTTCTTCATCGTTCACGCATGACAGAAGGGGCATATCATCTTCCGTATCGTAGTCGAGTGCTTCGGTTTCCCCTGAAGCGTCCAAACAAAGATCGAAGCCATTACCCTTCCCCGTTGAGTCATGTACGACCTTTGAATTCAACAACGTTTCGTCCCACTTCTCCTGCAAGCAATTGCTCCACTTTTCTTCAGTTTTGCTCGAACTGAACTTGATAAACCTGTCGTTCATGTCACAAAACACTAGCTTTTGTACCTTCTCGTCATCCAGCCTGTTCCTAGCCTGATTTCTCACTCTTCGCTGTAGACTGAAACTTTTGTCAGCAGTGGCTGACAACGGACTTGTGCAAAGCACCCGCTGGCCGAATTCTCGCAACAAAGATCTCTTATCATACTTAAACCAGTACACAACTGGCATGCACGTAAATATTGACAACAAGCTCATCGGAGTCGTTTCACACTCTAAGTCAGACTTCCAGCTCGCGCAAAGAAGAGTGAGCTCCGTAAATACCTGTTGAACGACTGCAGTTTCACCTGCGAGTTGGGCTGTGTTATGGTCTTTCTCAAATGTAGAGGAACGAACGAACGTTTCGATTTCTGCCATTATCTTTGCGTCGTAATCTTTTGAGTCAATCAAAGCGCTACGTAGATCAAGGAAGAATGCTACAAGATGCACATTCTGTAACAGAGAAATTTGCTGACCAGCTCCATTCCATCTCTTCTCGAAAACATTCATAACTTCCTGATGGCGTTCTTGCGTATAGAATCTCGTGACAGGTAGTTGAGATAGCTTCCGACGCAGCATCAACGAAAGCGGAAACACTTCAGAAATCAATGACGATTCATGGTCAAAGAAACAAAGGTACTGGCTAACAATTCCGATTATATGATACACATCAAGAGCGCTTTCAAACAGTTCATCATCAAACACAGTAGCAATAAAATTCTGACGCCGTACGGGATCTCGTGCACCGAAAAGATTGCTCCCAAAGTTTGGGCGCACAGCTAGATCTTTCATAAGGACCCTATTCCTTAGAAAGCCAGCCAGCATCGATTCGCATGAGGCAAAGCGGGTCGCAGCCATTTTCTTTGGGAAAATAGCCGTCGTAGACAACCATATCCGTCCAAACTCGTCATACTCCTTTACATGGGGAGCTTCACCTCTCAGAAAAAGAGTAGCATTGTACCCTTCCTTTGCAACTTTCAACGCGTGATACAGTTTCGAACGATTACGAATATCGGAAGTCATCGTCAAAGTTCTCTTGAGGATTACGTCAATCCATTTCAAGGATCCCAAATCTTGCATCAACAAATTGGCTAAGTGTGTATGGTCCTGACAAGAAATAATATGATCGTACTTCTCTTACACTTTAAATTTAGCGCTTACACAGCTGCTGGCGTTGTCACTGACGATGCCGCAGATGTTCTTCATTTCTCCGAACTCTGCAATTGTCCCTTCTAACGCATCCGCATAAAAGTTAGCGTCACATGATTCAGATCCAGAAAACATTGATCTCAGAAACAATGTCTTTCTCGACTGGTGACTACCAGTTATAGACCAAAGAATATTGACAACACTGGCGCCAGTACAGTCCGTCCATCCATCAAACAGTAGTGTTCGATAACCATCCCGACATGCGTTAGATATAGAGACACACACAAGTTTCTTCATATGTTTGTAATAATTTGACATATGCACCTCGCTCATCTTTGTTGGCGTAGGAAGTTCTTCTGCCATTTCGGGGTTCAGGCATCTTACTAACCGAAAAAATTGATCTTCACCAGGGCTGCGGCTGAAGAGTGGGAAGGGAAGCAATCGCGCCACCATGAACTCTGTAATGAGTTCATGAAACTTAGTATCGGATTCTGTACCTGCATGGCATAAATCATTAGTTATTGCGCCCTCAACTTTTGCTGTCGGCTTCTATTCAGCAAGAGAAGAAGAACTTGATTTCAGAGATTTATTTCGACCTGTTGGAGTTAGTTGATACCCAAAGACGCTAGCCTTGCACCCCATTCCTTTGTAAATTTCTCTCAGTCGTCGGTGCTGTAACAATTTTTGTCTGACATCTTTGCTTATTCCGTTTCACGCTAAGAGGTGCTCCCCAAATCTTGACGCGTTTGGCTTTGTAGTTCGTGACTTGTACGAACATGTTTTACAAGCCCAAACGAGAGGACTATTTTCTCCGTTGCTCAAAATTTTTTGTTGCATTTGGAAGCTATCGTTCATCCACCACTTTTTTGGTCAACCCCCGTTTCGGGCGGCGGTGGAAGGACCTTCATCGGAACTGGTTATTGTATGATGAGTGACCATGACAGCATTTAAAAAAAAATTAAATGTCACGAGCTTGGATATCTTGTTGTTGGTTTGATCTTGCGTGGAATGAAATGGTGCTGCTACTCATGGGTAGTCGACAGGCAAGCGCTTTTAGAGTGCGCTTAAATGGGAATAATGCTTTTATGGTTTTGACAGATTTTCAGAAGACTTTGGTTGAACTTCGTGCGGAAGAACTTTCTGAGAGAAGATGTGTTTTTTTGAAAATGTAAGATTAAGATTGCAAACTATACGTACTCAAATGTAGATTAAACGAACTGGGTTGGAAGTTACAACTTGGAGCACATACGTAATGTTTCAATGTAAGTCACAGACTTGTTCTGTTTTGTTGCAAGATTTGACAGATGTTGGTAACTTTTGAAAAGTTTTTGAAAACAAATTTTAAAAGTTTTTCGACAAAACATTTGCATATAAAACAAGTTATTTGACTCTAAGATCCATTTGGAAGACCCACAGATCCTACAGGGTTGCGGCAAATTTACGCACTGTAGAGTATGTAGAAATAGAAGCCCAGAACCTACGTGATTTTGAAACAGTTCCTACCAAGAACCTCTGTCACCCTCTGTAACTCTCTAGGCCCGTTACCTTGCACCCAGGCCTCTGCTCGTCGTCAAACCCTCTGTTCCTCCCGCTCCTATTGACTGCACGCCCCGCAGGGTTGTGACAGCCACACTTACCCAACCCAGAGAGGTGAATTGATGTCCGGATGATATCCCCAAGATAACCCACATTAGAATTACGAAACCTGAAGATGTCCATTTGATCTCCTCAAGATGTCCATTTGATGTGCGTAAATGATGCTCAGATGATGCATGATGTATACCCAAATGATAACCGCCTGATACGCATTTGATGTACGAAGAGATGCCCATTGGATTTTGTGATGTCCAAATGATGCACCGTGGATTTCCGGACATCCATGGGACATATCTTCGTGCATCATATGAATATCTTTGGAATAGTTTTTGTACATCCAAAGGACATGTAAAGGGCATCAATTAGGCGCATCCAACGGGGTACCACGGCATATCATTGGGATATCCTGGATGCGCAGAAGATATCCGACAGACATCCTATAGATGTCCCAAAATTTTATCCGATGGACATCCATTGCGCATCACTTTATCTCACGTTGCAACGTCACGAGTCGTACTTCTCAAGTTCAAAAATTGCGCGCGCTTAAGCTTGTTTTGTCCGTGCAGTTCCCATCATGTTTCAGCTCCTCCCGACTTCTTTACCACCCTTTTGCTAGTCACCCCTTCTTTCGCCGTGCTGCCGCTTGCGCCGCGATCGACACCACCACCGCCACCCGCCACTCTCTCTTGTCTCCGCTGTCCCAGAGAAGCATGTGGATACACAGTGGATATCCGTATGATATGCTACTGATTATCTGATATTTGTTGCGTTCGAGTGACTTTCAGATATTCAATAGATATTCAGATGATATACGAAAGATATGCGAAAGATGTGCCAATAGATATTCTTATGACATTCGGATTTTGTTCGACGGATATCACTTGTGATGTAGCAACTGATGTACGGGTGATTTATCTATTTGGTCCAATTAGCAACGAATGATATCCGTGAGATGCACAGTTTTTGCAGTTAATTATTGCCCATATGGTCCATAGGAAACGGTTTGCATCCAAATAATTATTTTTAAATCAATTAATAATTTAATAGGTTTTCCAACAGGTTTCGCGTGACCATTAAGAGTCACGATTCATTACTTGCTACATCACACCTCGCATTCAGGCTTGTAACTCTTCATCGCATCAGGCCACCAAGCTGCACCGCTTCGCTGAGATCTGACTCTATGGCATCCAGGAAGTACCTCCTACCACCATGGTCGAGGAACGCTAGTGATCGAACAATGCAATTGATGCCCTCCACGCTCCGGTTGATGTCATGGAGACTACCACGCTTTGTTCTCGCTGATAACGTTACGAAAGGCACATTGCTCAACCGATCCCTTCGCAGTCCATTCATCCAGTCTACCCGCACCATGTGAAACATTTTAGTATACATAAGCTGTTCTCCAGGTTGGCGGAAGGACACTTTTGCTCTCCAGATTTCGTCGATACAACCATAATATAACTCTGTTTGGAGTTCACTACTAGTTGCAAAGTGCACCTCTGTGTCCTCTTCAACCTCAAACTCCGCAACAATCCAACAACGTTGTCTAGAGCGGTGAGAAATGTGCGCCAATCTGCGTCGGTATTCTGATCTGCCTTCAACTCGAACATGTCCATCTCTGCTTACGACCGTTGCCTTTGGCAGAAGCACCAAATCTATGATCTTGATTTCATAGCACGCTATAGACAGCTGGCTACGAACGTACTCAACAGCTTGACCATACCGTTCCCTTCCGCCCACAGAAGCGTATCTTCCTGTCGCTAAAAGCTGTGCTGTTTTGTATTGGCTTTCTGAATCCGAGGAAAGATCTTCGCTTACAGGAGGTGAAGAGTGTAGCAATTCTGCGTTTTGTGCCTGTGTATCCATTTTGTATCCATCCTGAGTCAAGCTATCGTTCACGTTGATTCGCTCTATGCTTGAAGGGTGTTGACGTAGTTTGGGATTTCTGTCGAAACCGCCATTGCACGCACGAAGCCCAAAGAGGAAGTGGGTCTTGTGAAACAAATTTGCTTCAGGCCGATTCATAGAGGGTACCATATCTGCAAGCCGCCCTGCCACTCGTTCAATGATGAATTGAGAGATATTGCGTAGTGGTCCACATTCCTGCAGGAGTTCCGGGAAATGAAGAATCGCGTGAGTTGTTGGCGTTAAGCAAAACGCGTGCTCTTCATTCACATAAAATATGTCAACAAACAGTGCGTGCGCTTCTTGCAGTAGACTTCTTAGTTCCTTCACATGAGACTGTGAGGGACAAATGGCAAAGAGTATACGTGTTATCTTTGCGGTGGCTGACCACAGCCTGGTAAGTCTAACATCGACACCAGATCTACGGAACAACACCGGCCCGTAATATAGAGCCAGATTCTTGTAATCTTCGGCCTTGAATCCCGACAAGTATTCAAAAGACTCCGGTAGTCTTCCCCATTCTGCTGGAAATCCTTGGAAGCCACCAGATAATGATTTGTTAATATCCTTAATGATCACAGAACTCAAAACAAATGGAGAGTTTTTCGATATGCATTGCTTGTTCGATCCAATACAAAGTGTAGTGATGTGCTTAACCCAGCCTAACAGCCATTGATGCATAGGGTCATAGGGAGCGCTCCGGACAACATCAATGTACAGCTTTGATATTTCTGGCCGTCTTTTCACATCTGTCTCCTTCCTTATCCTCTCTAAGTGAGCACTGTTTTGCATTGACATCGGAGATTCAAGTCTCCGCCAGGTATCTACAATATCTCTGTGGGATCGTCGTTGTGGGCACTCAGACTCAATCCATATGCTTCTATCTCCATCAAGATGTCCTTTACTCGCCTCCTTCCTTGCCTTAAATCCTTGTTCCGGTACTAATCTCAAGGAGGTTCCAACCTTTCGGGCCAGTTTCCGACATCTCCGACAAGGACTTTGGGCATTGTGGCCTTTCATTCCAGTAAGTTTACTGGCAGCGGGCCAGTCGGCAGTGATAAACAAGACAAATGAATACAATGTCCTCAATTTTCCATCTGCACAGCGCACGTGAATACCATTCTCTAGATCTTGTAGATCAGCAATTCTTGGTTGCAAGAAACTATCAAATAGATTGTTATCATGTGCTCCAGGAGCAAATGAAGTGATCAAAGTGTTCGCCGCTTGAAAACGGAGGTTGGTGTTAAAGTTCAGAACGACAAGTACAATGAGCTACGCAGATCTGCTTGTCTTTCTTCCCTTGAATACTTCAAACCCATCAGAGGAGAAAGTTAGAAATACAAATAACTCTTCTTCTGGATTGAAAGTCTGTAGTCTTCTACCAAACCGTTCTTTGAAGTAGCTTCCATTGTAGTAATCCTTTAACTCTGCGTTTTGCTCTATACCTTTGGTTTTGACACTGTCTTTTGCCTCAATACAACCATCCATTAAAGCTGAAAGCGATTCCACTTGAGTACACAATGACGTTAACACCTCCGACGGTTTTCTGTACCAGTACTTGCGATTTTTGGACACTTTTCCGTCACAGTTCTGAGCGGGACATCGTTTGGGATGTTCTTCATGGTTGGCATAAACTGCAGTGTGTTCTTCGGCACACATCATTCCGAAATTTTTCTTAACACCACTTTTCGAATATGCGTAACGTACTAGGGCATCATAGCTGTACCGTGATTGCACGATATCAGTTTGAAGAAGAGCACGAGACTGGTTCTTTGAAAGTCCACCGTACTCGATGATGCTTAAGACATCAATCAGTCGTTTCATTTCTTTTTCCTTTGAGTTGTCGAGTACGTCGAACAAACTAATACGTCTCTGAGTTGACGCAGATTCGTCACAGTACTGCAGCGTGGACGGAGATAGATTGTTTTGGGAAAAGGAATGAGCCCTATTCCCAGAATCAATGCTGACGACTGGGCTTGTTCCTGTATTTTCTCCATGCGATTGTCCTAATTGTATGTCATTGGTGCGCATACTCTGAATAGAATCTATATGAGGCGCTCTCACACTGTCTATATGTTGGTGACCATAAGTTGTTGTATCTTGTAGTGGATTTGAAGTGCTTCTTACGTGGGGTGTTGCTTCATTATGTTCCATTGGCGGTTGTTCATTCTCGGCCTTCTGTTCATATCGGTCATTGTTCTCACTAATTCGACTCAAATTCATGTCTGGGACCCTAATAGATGTGGTTTGAAGGGTTGAAAGGATTTCAGGACGTCGAAACGAAACTGGAATGCGCGGTAAACGACAGGATCCAGCGCGGTAGGGACCCAACTGAGTGGGAATATATGAAGAAGGTAGCAGTACTGGTGACAATGGTTGATCATCACGTTCCTCTGAAACGCTCTCTTCTGAGGTGCTTGAACGAGGAATGAAGTTTTCTTCGTGACCTGTAGTTGACGTCCGGCCTCGGACACTTTCAATTTGCATATCCTGTTCCCAGGAGTTTTCGTACACGGACCTTGTAGATACTGTCTTCTGCGAAGGCGTAGACGCCTGGTTTGATGAGCGACTTCTCTTTGACATAGTTGGCTGCTCCAACTCGTTCTTCTGCAGGCTTCTTCGCATCTTTGCTTGCCTGTAATGATTACAACAATTGTTCCTCAGACATATTCATGATCATCATAGAACAGAAAGTCAGTACTCTGATAAATATTTCGAATGCGTTTCGTTTCGAGTGAAGAACAATTGCGCAGCTTCGAAACGAAAATGTTCACTTACCATTTTCACACTTGACGGCACATTACCTTCGTGCTCCTTCTTCCTCCCGACGCACGCCGTACTGCACATTGGTTTCCAAGAGGCGTCTTGATGCAGCTTGCTCTCATCGCACTCCAGTCCCGTGCCTACTCCGTACTTTTAGTTGGGGTTTCCCTGCACGTAATTGCGATACGAGCATTTCACATCCTTCCCTCAACCGCTTCTAGTGTCTCTCCGTAAATATCCTTTTGTTTCCATCAACGCGTGCAGTTCTTGCCTTCGGTTCCTTCGAAATTGCGCTTTTCTGTTCATTTCCAACTACAGCTCCAGTGATGAACCCTAATGCTTCAGATGCCGTTCGTAGCATGGCTGCTGACAGTGCCCCTGCTCCAAGCATGGAGCGCAGTTTGGCTATTCCTACGAGGATAGAGTCACGCCATAAGGACAAATATGGAGTAGAGGGAAAGGGTTCTCAGCGAAACATGCGGGAGATATTCAACCGAAAGTTTGCGGAGATGGAGAACAGGGAATACAATGCGTTGAAGCCACTCTCAGAAGAGTTCGTAAGGTCAGCGATGAGAACCATACGTGAGAACGTGTATAATGTTCGTCATCTCGAAGGGATTGGAACTCTTACCTATCGCAAACTTCAGAAAGATCATTCATCGATCCTTGTTGAGCTTCGGTTCAAAATCAAGAAGCATTACAGGATTCTACGATACGCTGAAGGACAATGGGCCGTCAACATGTTAATCCAGGAGGCAATGCGTCGGGACCGAAAGTACACTGGTCCAAGATGCAAAGAAGCAGCCAACAGTACCAACCAATCGGTACAAATCGATGCATCTGGTCCTGAAACTTCACAGAATCCTACGTTGTTCACAAATGCAGTTGCTGATTCTGAATCCGAAAGTGACAGGCCTTTGCTGGTAAGAAATATGAATCGCAGATCTCAAGCAAACATTAATGCATTCGGAAATGGTGTTAGTGACGAGCGTATGATGCAGACAACTTCGCTCATGAATAATAATAACCAAGGAGCTGTTAATGCACTAACTCACGATGATGATGAAATACTTCCTGGCAGAGCTCCTCCACATATCGCACGGAACGCATCCTGCGCGACGACTACGCAAAGCGCTGTTGTTCGTCACACCTCACAGGGGAATGCTTCAGCAGAGTACCATGGTTCTAGACAGCATAATATTGGCACAACCCCAACAGGAGCTCAAATTCGCAAAAAAACTACCTCGCTCTAGTTGGCAGGTCCTTCGATGCGAGCAAAGCGTTCCATTGCGAAGAAAAGTGCAGCTAGGCGCTGATGATGTGTAACTCTGCAACGTACCTCGAATACAATTCGAATATGAATATCTGCCAAGCTGTTCGCAGTCATTGTTCCTCTTTTTCTATGTATCCAAGTTTCTGTTACAAAGCATGTTGTTTTTGATTGTTTGTGTTGAGCCCAAACTCTATAGTCTTGTTTCACCTACGGAATAGGAATTTGAGCGACTGTACCCTTGTACATGTGTTCAAAATGTACCTGTTATATTCACAATGTACTTGTAAAAGCAGCCGTTTCATATCAGGAATTCAATTTGTTGCTTTCGTAAACACGCAATTGGAATATATCTTGCCCTTCCGTCATTTCTTAAAGTTCCTGTCGTATGTTGAAGAATTGTTGAGCGTTAACGTACTAGTTACTCTTTTGCATTCAGTTTTCTCCCGAAAGCTTGAATACATTTGATGACAGCGAAGGGGGCTGCTGCGTCAGTCAAATAATCTCGAGTTTGACCAACGGAACGCAATTGCGCTTATCAGGACTCTCATAAAAAAGTTTTGATATGGATGTTTCCCACGAGATCGGCACAATTTGTTGAACAGTCAGACTTGTTTCCGAACCTCCAGAAATGAGAAAACGTTTTCTTCACCTACCATGCAGTGTTTGAGTCATAGAAGCGGGAAGATAATTTGACAATCTTCTCAAACATATTGCGGCATAGTAATGTCAATAGGTAACATTTTGCAACGTAGCTGACAGTTTTTTGTCCTGGCTTGCAAGGTTTCACTTTGTGCTGTCTGGGAAAAACATTATTGGTGTCGTTAAATCGTGAATGACATACGCTGTATGAGTTTGAAATAACAACTAACTGAAGGTAGGTTTCTCAAGCATTGAAAATACATTCAATTTGTTTCCGAAGAGTCAAAAGAGCAGTCCAGTTATGGCAGTTGACCTAGAAAGTGAAAGCATGAGCAAATGTGAAGTACAACGATACAGATCGTGGATTGAGAAATCACAGGAGCACATTGGCGAAAGCATTTATCGAGGAGTTGGTGCGTGCAACCGGAGTGGCCTGCTTTTGTTGGCGATGGCGATGGCGCTGCACTGCGGCGGGATCGAGCGCATGGTCGACCGTACTATCGGCTTCACGACCGGTATGTGCGGCGCTCGAGGTCCACGTGCGGGCGGTGAGCGCGACTGAGTCGCGCGACCCCCGTCTGTATGATACGTGCCGATCGTAGAAAACTCTCGTGAGCTTAGATGAAGCATTTGTCATGCAATGAGTACGTGGACACGAGTTTACAGTTTTTGCAATCCGCCACCACCACGAGCAACCCAAAAAGCTTCTAACATGTTAAATGTTACATTTTCGGTTCGCATACCGAAGGTACAGTACCACCAACCCCCCTTACATAGGGCGCGGCTTCGCACCTTCTCTCCGCACCCTGCGCCCAATCTCTCCCACCACGCCTCTACCACACCCCTTCAGCGTCGCTATCGCCTGCACGCTATCCCCAGACGTGCTGCAGGCCCGCGAAAACGGCAACGATGTGTTTCGACTGTCAAAAACGGCCTTCTGTCCGACAGTCATGCCACTGATACCCAGATCTCAACCAGGCACTCTCCTAATGCCCACTCCAGCTCAAAAACCATGAATATCTGTCCGCCGCCCCTACTTCCGCCGGAACGGCTGTCATCAAAGCACGCTTCCCACCAGCAGAACCTCAATGGCTCCTTCGATTATCTTTCGTCCCCTCATCACAAACAGCTTTAGCATCGATCTTTATGCCCCCAGATAGCTAGCGAGCATCCATATCTCACGGAGCACTGGCGATACGACCGGCGATTCATTTGCAACAGGCGCCCTTTAGACTGTTTTGAGCATCTGTGCGCTTCTATTGCTGTCACGATTCTGCTGGACGGATACGTGCGCCATGATGTAACAAGTTCAATCTTGGAACTGCCTCCGTCATCCCCGATGGCCACCATAAAATCTCCGTCGCCGGACGTGTAAACTTCGTCCAGAAAGCCGTCGCTGTCGTCTAACAAATCCACGAGCAACAGCAAGAATCATAACATTACCATGCTTCAATGCTGGCCGTACGACCGGAGCAGCAAACATTTTCTGCAATGCCTTGACCTAGGAATCTTCCCCCAGCAGAAGATCTACCCGAGATGAGCCAGCGACACTACTACGATGGGTGCCTACTTGCCGATATCAATGATCTACGTCATTTTTCAACGCCGTCGTCGAAGCCACCGCCAAGCAACGTAATCCGAGTTTTACTGCAACCTGACACGACCAGTTTATATCAAGATCTGCAACAAGAAACCGCCAGTCTTGACCCAGCTGTTGCGCTCGCTGTGGAACCAATCATTATCAACGCATGTCTGCTTCTCTCAATTTACATCCCCGACCGCGAATTACCTCTTACACCCGAGATTGCGCTGTACATAAGCTTACGCACCCTCTTAACATCATTCGCAAGCCGAGAATGCTACCCTTTCGCCGACCACCTGGAATCGCGCCCGTACCGAGAGCAACATCAGCATCAGCGCTTCTGCTTCTTTCCGGAGCAGACAAGCAGCAACGCTTGCCACGCTCCATCTTGCTCGCAGCGCGCGCAATGGCATCGCAGCAGCTCACAGTGGTTCCCAACAAGCAATCGTTTATCAATTCTGTGCCGAAGTCTACTTCTGCTTCTAATCCCACCGCATCACGATCCAAATCTGAACCTAATCTTGCGAACGGTATCAAACCTGGATAGCACCGGTCCGGAAAGATCCGCAAGCCTAACAAACCTGCTGGTCTATGGCGGTTTTCGATTCCGACAAAGGCAAGTTTGCAGACTGCTAATCAAAAAGCCCTCAAGTCCAAGAAAGCTGTTGGTGTCTCTGCGCAAGTGGCTATACAGCAGCAGCATGCAATGCTTATGCTTCCCGAGAGAGTGCGTACCGTGCGATTTACCATGCCATACGCAGATGTTGCTGCTGATTATATACGGGCTAGGACGTTGCGCGAACATGCCTTGCGATTGGGGAGTCACGTGTTGGAGAAGGCGAAGAACGAACTGGTCGTGTAGACTAACAAAGTTAACAAAGGGAGCATGCCCGAGATGGTTGTGCAGTTGCTTCGCTCTGTGGACGGTTCGCTTGAAATAATATACATTTGGTTCTCCTTGGGAGACAAGAAACGTGACTATTATCGCACCATTGTGGCCAATGTCGCAGAAGGTCATCTCCTCATAAACCAAGTAAAGTCTGTGGTTGGTCGGGAAGGTTATGTTTGCACCCAAGATTATAGCCAAGAAGAGATACTTCAAATGCAGAAACAGAAACGATTGAATCAAATCAGCAAGAGTCGTCAAGCAGCTGCAGCTTTAACAGCTAATGCGCAGAACCCACAAGTTCCGCGTCCCGCCTATACAGCAAAGCATCTGCAGGAGCAGTTCGCGAACGGGGTGGCTGCCCAGGTGGCAGGAGATGCTCATAAGAATTCTGTGGTCGATGTTTTCCAAGCTCATGATCACCACGCGCAGTCGAAGGCGAGGATCATGAAAGAGAGTCAGAAACTGATGCAGAGAAGCCAGCAAATGCAGAAACGCAGACAGCAGCAGCAACAACATCATCAACATCAGCAGGAACAAATACGTCGGCAACAACAGCATCAAATTTTGAGGGAGCAGACTCAGCGACAGGGGCATCTACATCCGAAGATGCAACACCAACAACCCACGAGCCGCATCAAAGCTCAAGTAGCGCAGATTGGAAGGATGGACAAGAACGGGATGAACCTTCACCGGCCTACGGCGTCGATCACGAATCAAATACAGGCTATGGTCTCCAAAGGTGCTGGGCAACCGCGAAGCAATGTGGAGATATCGCAAGGGTTGATTGACTCGATGGGGTTGCGCAATGCAAACATAGCCAACTTAGGCATGTCAACGAATGTTCCCCACTCGCAAATGTTCCCACGGCAACAACTTCAGCAGCTGCAACAGCAGTTGCGACAACGGCAACTGCAGCAGCAGCAGCGAGGCCTTATGGGACATGCCAGTCACGCACCCAACTCGTATGGTCGTCGGGGGAACTCAACGCCTTTTTCCCGCAAAACCTCCAGTCGCGTGCTTTTTCAGGAGGATGGTCTGGCGCAGCTGGTTTCAGCGGTGCAGCAGCCGCAGATGCGGGGAGAGGGGTTGCAGCGAAGTCGTTGGTAGGAGCGAATGGCGTAAATGCGGTGAGATTACAGGCTCAGTTCACCGGCGAGAATATCGATCATTCATCCCTTGGAAAGAGGTAGTTGTACGTAGTTCTAAATTTTCTCCCGAAAAGACAACGTGAGCCACTCTAAAATGGGCTTTGAGGTTGGGATAAGATGATGTCTAACTGGCATGAGATTATGGAGCAATAGGTGTAATGGAGAGTATGAGGTGAATAGTGATGATGCTCCCACGCGTGACAAAGCTGCTGCTGGCGTTGAAAGCAAATTCCAATCATGATCTGTTAGGGACGCGGGTGAGAAATGAAATATAGGGGACACCCTTGTAACTTACAATGCTTTGATCGTGAACCCTATTGTCGGGTCGAACGTCTTGTTTCTATGTACAGGAATGCTTTTAACTGTGATATATCTATGTCTTGTTCTGTGTAAGGTTCCCTCGTTCGCTTAGTGCGATTGTTTTCTATTTATACGTCCTAGACACAGGCGGACAGATCATCTGACATATGCAACCTCACGGCTGCACGTAGATCTACCGGAGAAACAGCTGAATCCGCTCGCATGACGGTTTTAACTATTGAAGATTGCATACAGAGCAAACGGTTCACAGTCCCCACTTGCACTGTATCGACAACGCCGATTCGGCTGTAACATCTGTGCCGTTGGAGTGGAGCAGCTCAAAGAGCAGGGCAAATAAGACAATTAATCTACTGCCTTGACAAAGGTGTCGTCATGGTATCCTTACCGTTGGTACACCATGATGGGTAGAGTTGACGAAAGGTAAATGATCTTCGCGACCAAAATTCTGCTTCACACTCTGTGCCGCGAACGCCATGAAGTGCATCTGGAATCGGGTCTAGTGTAACTCCTACACTGTTACACACCCACGTCGGAGCAGTCAACAGGGGAGGAGGGACATGGATACAGAGGTAACGGGTCTTACCGTTGTACCTCTCTCACGGGGCATGTATCCACCGATCGATAACGACGAGCAAATATTCTTCTGCGCTACATTGCCGCAAGTGTCACAGTCAAAGGCATATGAGAAATTTACGAATAGCACTTAACCCTCTTTACCTTCCCAACCCCATATTGTTTGTACCCGGAAATTTGATTCACCTTCTAACCTTATCAGACAGACGCACATGCACGGCTAGAGAGACGACATCGAAATTACTCCTGTGTGCCCTTGTAGCTCCGCATGACATCACGTTAGCAGCGTAACATTGCCTGACGTACAGTCTCATGGGATCCGATGTCAGCCATCACGACTAGGGGCAGAAAAGCTTTCCGTGCTTTAGCAACCCTAATCGTGATGTTTGTCCATGACAATACGTTTGCTATGAGTCATAGTCATAGCTTATGACAGACCATACCATTACTTAGAGATGCCGATAAACCATGGGCAAATTATCACAGATAATCGTTCTTAATAGCTCTACTGGGCGAAAGCTGTTGAGCTACGAGGTCCATGTTTGAGCAAGTTTGTTGTCAAGATACGGTTCGATCCGTCCATCAAATAGGCTAAACGTGCCTCCCGTGTGTACAAACAATATCTTCGAATCCTTCTTAAATATATCGTTCCCGGTCTTCCTCAGCTCGCGCATCAATCCGTAAATTGCTTTCAAAGTATAAACAGGGTCAAGCATTATTCCTGTGCCGCGTGATATCTGTAAGCCCATCTCTATCTCTTCGTCTGTGCTCCGAGCATATCCTAATCCTTCTGCCTCGAATATATTAAGAGTCTGCTCTGCGTCCACCTCCTGGGAGAGTAGCAGTTTATCAAGCATCTCGTTCAGATGCCCATAGAAGTAGGCCGAAGTGTCACACAGGGTGACGGCATGAACTTGAAATGGGAGCCCCGCAAGATAGTTTCCAATTGCAAGGCCACTTGCTGTCCCTCCCGAACCCACAGGGACAACCACATCTGTTATCTCACCTTCGATTCCTTGTGATAGAAGTTCATTGAAACCCTCAATATAGCCCCACACGCCGATTTCATTGGAGCCGCAAATGCCAATCAAATATGCTCGGTGCTCTTCGTGAGCAAGCCTTTCTTACAACTGATTCATCTTTGGCAATAAGCCCGCAAGGTAAGAGACGTGGCGAACGAGGTGCATTTGGATGCCGAGCATGTTGTGAAACAAAACGTTTCCTTTTGCACCGAGCTTTTCCGAATACTCATGCTCTCTCGTTCGCAGAAACACATGGGCGTCAAGGCCGAGCTCTTTTGCCACAACAGCAGTGGCACGGGCATGATTTGATTGCACTCCACCAGCATTGATTAAAGTATCACATTCCTTGGACAGAGCGCCTGCAACAAGGAACTCAAGCTTCCGAATCTTATTGCCAGAAGCTCCAAATCCTGTCATATCATCACGTTTGATATAAAACTGAATATGTTCGGGAAGGTCGGGATCGGATTTGTGAAGCTCCGAGTTATGTATTGGTGTGGGACGCATGGCCAGATTCAACTTCGTCTTGGGGGCGAGATGTGCGATTCTCTCCGCAAACTGTGGCGGCTTGTATGGTGATGGCGATGATGATCTTGCGAAACTCATGGTGGCTTGAGCTGCGTTTTGAATGAATGCAGGTGCCTGTGGGCCGACGAAAGCTACACACATTACCCGAACATCGAGTGCTCGTAAACAGGGGTATTCCCTAGAGGTACAGCAGTCGTGATACTCGTGTTGCTCTCACGTTCCGGGATGGGCTTGTCCCGCCTCGGTCAAGTCCCGCGCAAATATGCAGGTGACACTAATGAGAGTCTCTCTAAGAACTTTTATACTCAAAGAGACATACCGTGTGTCGAAGAATGCCGCGCACTTGCCATCGCTGAGAGCGAACGAAGAGCGTCTGGAGGTTGAACAACTTCCTGAGCATCCCGATACAGCAAGGACTTTCGCAAATAACCACAAAAAGCTCTTTTGCGGTGTCTGCTATCATTGGCATGCAGTGACGCGACGGCGTAAAGTTATCCACTTCCGCAACTGCTGCTCCATCATGGAAGGATTCCGTGCTTGTAGTATCTTATCCTTACCCTCCTCCGTCTCAAACTACGCTGGTATCTTCAGTGATTTTCGTGTGGAGCAGAAAGATGTTCAAAGGGGTCTACACTCCTCTAAGCACGATCATGGTGCGTCGCGCTCCAGGAGCGTACGACGCCAAAGTCTATCCGGTCGGCGTGCAATATCTTTGCAAGCGAATCTTCCGATAGGCGCTCGCGCTACGGCCGCACAGAAGAGGAACCGTCCAAAGCTCGAGCTGCAGGACACCAACACTGATCTTATCCAGGACTTTGCGTTCACGACAGTTTCTCAGCGAGTCAAAGTCTCGGCGGATGGACGATACATTTTTGTTTCTGGCACCTATCCTCCTCAGATTCACGTATACGACACAGAGGAGCTGTCGCTCAAGTTCAAGCGCCATATCGACACGGACATTGTGGACTTTCAAATCCTTGAATCGGACTGGCGAAAGTTTGCGCTGTTGACGTCTGACAGATCCATTGACTTGCAATCACCGTTCGGCAGCCACTACAAGACGCGCGTTCCGCGTTTTGGTCGCGTTTTGATGTTGCATAAGGGAAGCTGCGATCTTTTCGTGTGCGGCGACGGTGCCGAAGCATGGCGATTGAACGGTTCAATCGCCATGCATGGGCAATTTGAACCGGGAACAAGGGCGTTTTCTTGCACCAATACGCACAGTCTCTGGCGCAAGTGGCGGCAACAACGTATGCGGCATAAACCCCGTGAACGCCCTGCTTGCATTCGGCGGTGAATGTGGATTGCTCGACATCTGGGATTCTCGGACTGTAGAACTAGCACAAAAACCGTGCGGCACGCTGGACGTAGCCGCTGCTCTTCGACAGCATGAGCCATATGAAGGGGACGATTTGCAGATTACAAGCGTTCAATTCGACGAATCCGACGGTGTTTCGCTCGCCGTCGGGTGCAGCACCGGCTACGCTTTGCTGTTTGACTTGCGTTCGCCACGGCCTACATTGGAGAGAGACCAGGGAAATGGGCTACCGGTTCACAACATACGACTGCATGAAGACGGGAAGCATTGCGTGACGGCAGATGCACGAAGTGTGAAGGTGTGGAACAGGAAGAATGGTATGAACATGGTGGCGATCGAACCGGATTCAGACGTGAACCACGTTTGCGTGATAGGTGGCTCCGGCGTGATTTGTACGGCGTTGGAGACGCAACGCGTGAAGACGTACTACAAGCCGGCGATGGGCACGGCGCCAAAGTGGTGCGCGTTCCTCGACACGTTCACGGAAGAACTGGAAGACGGGCGGGACGTGAGGGAGAGCTCCACCTTGGACGGCAGCGACGTGGAAAAAGTGTACGAGAACTACAAGTTTGTTGCGCACGACCAAGTAGAAGTCGTAGGGTTGGATCACCTCATTGGCACAGACCTGCTCAAGCCATACATGCATGGATACTTTGTGCATCAGAAACTGTACAGAAGGGCGATAGAAGTGTCTGAGCCGTTCGCGTACGAGAGGTATCGAAAGGAGAAGGCGAGAGAGAAGGTGGAGGCAGAACGACAGAACCGAATCACCAAGGTGAAGACGGAGAGGGCGAAGAAGGTGGAGGTGAACCAAGCGGTGGTGGAATCGTTGTGGGCGCAGCGCAGCGGGAAGAAGGCGGAACGCAGACGGTCTGTTCTGGAGGACGAGCGCTTCAAGGCCATGTTCAGCAACAAGGATTATGCAGTGGATGAGGAGGCTGAGCGATTCCAGTTCCTCAACCCGTCTGGATTGAGGCACAGCGGCCGAGCGAGGGAGGAGCAGGAGAAGGAGGACGAAAGCGATTCTGACGAAGAGTATCTGGAACAGTTTGACCTGGTGGAGGATGGGGCATCACAAGGCGGAGAGCTGTGGAGGGAGGATGACGAAGAGGAGGAAGCGGAGGAGCAGGAAGCAGACGAAGAGACAATTGACAGCTCGAAGAGACGGCGAGGCTCCGCACGCGGACCGAAGATGTACGAGATCGGAGCCGTCGGGGAGGTGAGCAGGCACAAGGGCGTGAGCAAGCGAAGCAAGGGCAGCAACTCGGCAGGCAGGAAGATTCGCGACCAAGTGAGCCTGGGCGCGCGCGTGGCAACACATACAACAAGAAGAACGAAGAGAGAGGTTTATTGAAAGGCATGGAAAAGCGCACGTTGCAGTAAGTTATATAAACACATGACCAAAAGCCTACTTGCGGGTGTGGTGTTTCTTCATACACATGTTGCGCGTCAACGTGCGCGTCGTGAGGATGCAGGTCTGGCTTCAGCGCCTGTGCCTGCCGGGTCTTCTCGTTTTTGGTGTCCTGGATGAAGACCGGCAGGTTTTATGCCAGCTGTTTGAGCTCCTGTAAATGGTTGCGGGCCTTGGTGCGGGCTGCTTTATTGGTTTCAAAGCCATGTTTAGCAATAAGGATTACGTGGTGGATGAGGAGGTGAAGCGATTCGAGTTCTTCAACCCGTCTGCGCTGCAACACGGCAGCTGGGCGATGGAGAAGGAGCAGCGGGAGCAGCAGGAACGCAATTCTGACGCAGAGTATCTGGAACAGTTTGAGCTGGTGGAGGACGGGCACGAACGAGGTGGGCGTGAACGAGGTAGCGAGGGGCTGTGGAGTGACGAGGATTATAAAGAAGAGGAGAGGGAAGAAGACGTGGAGTCAAAACGAAGGCCGAACATGTACGAGATCGGAGCGGTGGGATAGGTTAGCGAGTACAAGGGCGTGAAGAAACGAAGCCAAAAGACGAGCAAGTGACAATGTGCGTTTTGTAGGGCAGAGCGTGGAGCCAACTATCCCCTACATATATTATATCCAGGGGATATTTGGATGGGACGATGGCGTGCTCGCGTGACAGGACGGTATTCTTTACGATGTGCCACTCGCAAAACAAAAGCTACAGATAAATAAGTGAGAAAAGATAATCAAAAGATATTCCGTATCTTATCTCACTTCGCTACCCCACCCCCCCAACCCTCACCGTCACAGGTCCATATCACCGGTATATCAACAGCACATCACCACCGTACAGTGGGTATCAGACGGATATCCGAAATAGACAAATAAATATACCGGAAATATTTTGGTATATCCTTGGTTTATCACACGTATATCCAGAAAATCTACTGTACATCTCTTGCATGTCTGCACTACATCCAATGGGTATCTACATGCTTGTCTGGGTGTGGTGCCGCTAGCGTCGCTATCACCACCGCTACGGCCACTCTGTCTCGTCTCCCCCATCACCACCGCCACTGCCACCGCCACTCTGTTCCGCCTCCGCTGTGGTGCCGCAGATCCTGTTCTGCACCTCCAGGGGACGGCTAGGGATAACGTCATCCACAAAGTCATCCTCATCGGTATATGCTACCCTTGGTGTCGATTTGAGAGCAGGAGGAGTGTAATTAATGAAGGGAATACGAAAGTTATCCGGACAATTCTTCAGTATTGCCTCTCTTACGGCTTCCTTCCTCTTCTCAGAAAGAGAGCGATGTCGTTCTCCAACACGTTCGTGATTGTGCATTGTAGACTCAGATACGAGCCATCCTTGCTCATCCCGGCGCGCTTTGGCCATAAAGGCCGCCTTACAGCCACACCCTGGATGGGAGTACTTGTATCTCAGACAGCGGAGCCTGGCGTTAAGACGATATCGTTTGGATTTCGTGACTTGCTTACCAAATTGAACCCCATACTCATACCCGTCCTGCGCACATAATGCGGCAAAGTAGCCAGGTAGATCACATATATTGAGCTCCTCTCTCTCCGAACCCTGCTCTTCAACTTCCCCGATCAAGACACAGTCCTCATTCTTGTCTTTTCTCCTAGCGTGCTCTTTCTTCATGGAGTTCACTCCAGCTTTCTGCCTCTTTGCACTCTTCCTCCTGTTGATAATCGTGCATCGTACAATGTGCCTCCCTGAACACTAGGATCATCAGGCTGCCGTAAAGAGCACGACTTCTTTCGCGGCTTCAAACTAGAGTCCAGTACGCCGTTTAAAATGTCTTTCGCAATAAAGTTTCCGTTCGAAGAGACGTTCTTCTCTAACACCGCATTAGGTACCCGCGATATGCTGCGCAATCGCCTTGTCCGACGATTGTTAATCGGCTTTGCATATCGTAAGTTTTTCTTTGCACTTATTGCGTTCTTCGCAGGCAAACGGCGTACTTCGTCTCCCTCGGACGCTTTAGGAGCACTTTCCTTCCCACTTAACTTAGCAGCACCCCTACCCGGCACTGATAAATTTGATAAACCACGCTTACGCTTACCTCTCCGCGCCTGAGCTTCCTTAGCTTTTCGTTTTGGAGGTTCTGTTGCTCTGTGTCGGGAAGCGAACACTGCCTCCTGGCGACTCATCTGGATACTATCTACCGCAAAAGTATCACTGATAGGAATAATATGACTGGTAGATATGATCATCCCAATGCGTGCTTCTGCACAAGCCCACCTATATTGTTCAGTAAGGTGTTTTGGATGGCTCTCCGCAAAACGTACTTTCGGAATGACCCCTGTGGTCCGAGCAAAAGTAGTCATAACAGATAGAACATATGCCCCACAACTGTAAACATCCTTCTGAATTTCGTAGTTTAGAACCTCTAACACATAGTTCGAAGTGGGAAACGTCCACGTGATCCTCTCTTTCCGAGCATGTTCTATTATGCGCGAGATAAAATATCGCCTGTCTTCCGGGCAGTCCCAATCAAGACTGTCACCCCAGCACATCCTCCAGTTCCCAGCTGATACCCGTTTAGCAACAAACAAGCCCCAATGTACGCCTCTTATTCCAACTGGAACCACAACTGTTCTGATATCCCCAGGATTGAGATATAGTTTCTGTAGAAACCAGCATTCATAGCGACTCAGAAGAGATAGGTGATCCTTGCTGTTCTGATTCTTGAACAATCCTGCAGAACTTCCAATGCGAACACCAGCATCAAACGGAACGAAAACAACCCCACAATTCGGTTCCAATTCCATAACACCAGCAGCAAGAAAAACGTTACAAAACCATTGCTTTGGTTCACGTGATCCAATTAGGTTAGTGCCTACATTACCCTTATGATCAGTAGCATTTTGACGAATAATGATCAAGTGATACCAAAGTCTGCGAAGCTCATTAAAGCCGGGGGGTCCTTTGCGATTAAAGCGAATACTAGTTCTGCGCTGTAGCTGTTTGTAGTATAGCTCGCCGGATCAATGCGGGCTCTACAAGACCAAGTGGTGACGTTTCGGGCCTCTGGGCACGTGTGTCTACTGTACCACGTGGGACGCTCAAGCGCAGGTATGGCAAGGACTAATTAGTTTATTTTCATTAATTTAGAATTAATATTTATTAGGTAGTGTAGATATGTGGCCGGGGTGGTGCACCACAAATGCATCTCCCGGTGGCCCACGTGGCACTAGGCCCGTGAGACCCGGAGGGGCGCTCGGGTGTACTAGACCTCCGAGACGCCAACCTCCCACACCGAATGGTAAAGGCAAGCACCAACTAGGCTAATTAGACACCAGTTCGGTTCTACAGTCACCAATTGGTAAGTCTAGTAGTCCTCTATTAGTTTTGCTGACCTCGAGGGTTATACGTGCCTGACGCACACCAGTGCAGCCGTATTTACCACTTGGTCACCGTGCACTATAGGCAACGGCGGGTGCTGCCGACCTATTCGGTGTCACGCGTTTCACTCCCCCGCCGGGTCGAGCCCACGCAGGGCTCTCCACTCGCAGCTCGCACCGACCGGTTATACCACATATTTTGGTCTCCCGACTTAGAATTTGTGAAAAACCAAGTGGTTTTGGAAAGGGAGGATTTGGAAGTCACGAGATATCCGAGTGGTTTGGTTCCCGTTGCCGAAGCAATTTGTTCCGACACCAGTCACCTAAATGGAGAAACGGGGCGTGCGTCACCCGAAAAGGGCGCCGAGCGCTCCACCAAGTGGCCACTTTGTACGGGGTTCGGTGTCCCATCCGGTGTTGGATAACCCGGAGGACCTGATTAGGAAGGAACGCCCACCGGGGGGGAAGAAGGTAGACCGAGAGGCTGGGGGCCCCTCGACCCTTCCACGGGCTGACCAAGGGGACGGAGGAGCAGGCTCCGCAACGGAGGAGCCCGCTCCTGTAACAACCTCAGTGGTAGACCAAATAGAAGTGCCAGTCGGGCCGCGACTGGACCTGGACGAGGTCACCGGAGTGGTAGTTGATCGAGCCTCCCAGGAGGTCCTCGACAAGGTACCCGTGGTGGTGTTGTAGTACCAAGAGAACAAGGTACGAGGACAAATTGACCGATTGGTTATGCTGGCTCTGCAGAAGCAGGGGGCCAAGCTTCAACCTGAGATGGTAGCCCAGGCCGCCCTCATGAAGCATGCTCCCTGGCCAGCTGTAGATCCCACGAAACCACTTGGTACTCTCCATCCTACCCTTCCTACACAACCGATTGGTGGAGGATTTATTGACCGCATGGGGAAAGGGGCAGAGCCTCCTGGCATGGAGGGCCCGAGGTACGTATTCCTCCCCCAACCCACTGGTGTAGCTCTGTCAGTACCAGATGGTGGAGACCCTGATGGGGATTCGTCGAGCTCAGGAGACGAGCGTCGACGTAAACCAAATGGTAAGAAGAAGAAAACCAAAAGGGGAAAGAGGAAGAGTCGCCGGTCGGACTCGGACTCTTCGTCCTCAGACACCGATTCGGATTCGTCAAGAGACGACGACCGTAAAGGTTCACGACGCAAGAGGAAAGACTCTCGCCAGAAGAAAGGAAAGAATTCCCGCAAAGGTAAGACCAAAAGGTATAACGATTCGGACTCAACTTCCGACGAGGAGACTGACCTAGAGGTGCTTATGCCGCTTTACGATTTATTCACCAAAGCGGTTGACTATCGTACCGATAGGTTGGAGAACAGACAGGCTGAGTATACCAAAGAGGTAGCTCAGAAGATAACGAAGCATCATAGGAAGCTTCGTTTCCAACTGGGTGAGACTCGATTTAGCGGGGATGAACCCTATTGCGATCATTGATTTCCTTCAAAGGTTCAAGATCGCTTGTGACCAGAATGGGTTTTCAGAGGCAGCAGCCATGTGGTTGTTTCAATTATACCTAACTGGTCAAGCTGGAGCGTTGCTCCATAGCCGCCTCCAAGGCAACACCATGGCGGTGGACGAAGACCAAACGGAAATGCTGACGACATACCCACAGGGGGTCAACTTCCTACTGGAAACCTATGCAACCGATGAGGTTATTCAGGAGGCGTACGCAGAGGTGCTTGCGTACCGCCAACGCGCGGGGCAAACCGAAATGGAATTCGGTCGCTCCCTATGGGCATTAGCCTCCCGCTGTGGAAGCGTCTTTACTACGAAAAGGTTGAAATCGATGTACGCCGGCAACGTGGCGAAGTCTATCCGATCACAGGTTCGCAACTACCTAGCTACCAACCGCACGGTCGACTACAACGCACTAGCCCGCCATGCACAGGGACTAGGAGACGCCGTTCGGTCAGGGGCCAGGAAAGACTCCGCACCACTTGGAAAACCATCGAAAGAGAAAGTAAAAACCAGGCGGTCAGTGTTTGACGTAGAGGAAGAGAAGACCACTACGGATGAGGCATCCACACAATACGCCTCCCAGGGTCACCCAGTCCACTTGGTGCATGCACAACCGACAACTCGATCGCACGGTAACACCTCTTGGTCCAGCTCGCTATCCAGCGAACCACCCTCGAGGCAAACCTCAACTCCACCATCACAGGTATCCGTACCGGTCAGTCCGGTCCTAGCGGTGCCATTCAACCAACATGGTGATAGAGGACCACCCCCGCAGCAACGGAGTGCAGTACCTACTGGAGGCCGTCCCCCATCGCGCGCGTCGTCGCTCGCGATGAAGGACCCCACAACCAGTAATCTCCTCTGTTGGTTCTGTTTGTCGCCTCACCACTTGGCAACAGCGTGCCCAAGCGTGGCTCCGCAGAACAGGAACGCTCTCCTGACTGCTCACCAGCAGAACCACCAGGATATATTTGGGCCCACGGCGCGGAGCGCAGGCACGGGACACGCAAATGCGCGACCCAACGCAGCCACACCTCATCAGGTACACATCATTACGGAGCAGGACCAAACGGATCCCGCCCCGCAGGCGGAAAACGCCGAACGCTTGGGATAGAGGCCTTCCCCAACTGTCTGAAGACGGAAGGCCTTCCAGAACCAAGTGGTGCAAGCATGGACAATTACTCATTGGTTACAGGGAAGGAGAGCCTCATGGACGGCACCGAACTGATATGCTTTCTCAAGCATAGTAACTATAAGGTAAACGTCACCCTCGGGTTTACTTCTAACCACTTGGTACCATGCGTCACTGTCCTGGACACCGGGGCAGGACCTAATCTGGTGAATGACAAACTACTAACTAACAGACAACTTAACAAGCTTCAGCCATGTACATTAACTAACCCACTGGTTGGCGCCAACAACAGACCACTAACCGTCATGGGAGCGCTTACCATAATGGTATTGATTGACACCATGAAGGTCCGAGTTCGCTTCATAGTCGTTAACCAACTGGCAACAGACTGTATCCTCGGAACAACCTTTGTAGACCAGCACGTCAGGGCAATTTTCCCACGCTCTAAGACAGTACTGTTCCATAATGGCCCCCGGATCGCCATTATTGGGAACCAAAAGGGTGCCTCTCCAAAAGAGAACAGCACTCGACACCAACCGGTACCAGAAAATACACTCTCCAACAAGGTGCGACTGGCGAAGGCGGTAACAACACCGCCTATGAACCATTTGGTAGTGAAGGTGACGTGCCAACAACCTGGCCTGTTATCTATTCAGAACCACTAACGGTTGGCCGAACGATATATGACCTTAATAGCGATTGGTATAATCGACAACATACCGACGAAACCGTTTCAGATCTACCTGAGTAACTTCAGCAACCGCCCGGTCAAGTTGCCAAAGCACACCGTAATTGGTCTGGCCCTACCGGCTCCCCGAACGATCTTTACGATCACACCACAGTGGTCCCACGAGGTCGTGGACGCTAAGGAGGGGGGCGGCAGTGCCAATTCGTCAGGCAGTGCCAATTCGTCGGGCAGCGCCAATTCGCCCAATTCGTCGCGAACAGACCATATGGTGCAGCGAATAGCTGAGCGAGAAGACCAGAAACTGGAGCTCGACCCAGTGCCCAATTGGAAGACGGAGGTGAATATAGGACTTGGAGGGGAAGAGCTCAGAGCTCGGATCCTCGCACTCTTGGAGCCATTCAGTGCCATGTGGTCTGGTAAGCTGGGAGCCATCAAGGCTACCCAACATAGGATTGACCCCAAACCGGACTCCCGTCTCATCCACCAACAGCCATACCGCGCGGGACATAAGGTTCGTGAGGTAGAGCTGTAGGAGGTGGAGCGGATGCTCCGCGAGGGGGTTATAGAACTGGCAAACCCGGAATGAGCTAGCCCCGTAGTGCTAGTTTAAAAACGAGGAGAGACCCGTATGAGGTTCTGTATTGACTACAGAAAACTTAATGCCGTAACGGTGAGGGACTCGTATCCCATCCCGAGTATGGACGAATGCATCGACTCCCTAGGAGATGCGAACATCTCTACCACACTGGACGCGAACTGCGGATATTGGCAGATCGAAATACCTAGTCATCTACTCGCGATCCATTGAGGAACACTTCTCGCACGTCCAAGTGGCAATTGCTACAGGAGGCAGACGTGACCCTCAAATTACGAAAGTGTATGTTCTTCAACCAAGAGGTATAGTACCTAGGGCATACAATAAGCCCCGGGAAACTCGAAGTGACCAAAAGAAATATCCGAGCGGTACAGGAAGCAAACCTCCCTACTTCACAGACGGACATACGATCCTTTATAGGTCTATGTAACGTCTACCGACGGTTTATCAAGGGTTTCGCAAAGATAGCCGCACCCCTCAACCGGAGGTTGCAGAAGGGGCAGCCCCACCACTTTGACCACTTGGAAGAGGACGAGGCAGAGGCTTTCTATATATTGAAAGCAGCGCTTCTCTCCCCACCGGTACTGGCCTTGCCCAAAACGGGACTCCCGTATACGCTGGACACAGACGCGTCGGACGCCCAAATAGGTTGCTGCCTAATGCAGGAACAGGAGGACGGCAAGCTCGCACCAAATGGGTATTGGAGTAGAGCTCTTAACCAAGCGGAGCAGAACTACACCGTAACGGAGAAAGAGTGCTTTAGCGGTTGTTTGGAGTATGCTCATGCTACGTCCTTACCTATATGGTGTGCGCTTCACGCTTCGAACTGATCACGACTCCCTGAGGTGGATTTTAGGGTTGGCGGACGCATCAGGTCGTCTGGCCCGATGGCGCCTAAGACTCTCGGAGTTTGAGTACGATGTGCAGTACCGCCCCGGAGTCAAACACGGAGTGGCGGATGCAATGTCCCGGTTGAATACCGAGGGATTGGATACTGACCCAGTGGACGACGACATTCCATGTTTTACTATAGAACCAGCGAACGACGAGGTCAAAGAAGTTCTGAAGGGATACTGGCATGATGACAGTACGTACCAAGTGGCGGTGGAGACCCTCCTCCCTGTGGAGGAAGGAGAACACGCTCCAGTCACCCGTGAAGAATTCCTACGCGAACAATCGACCGATATGTTATGCAAAACGCTCGCTGACGTACTAGGCAAGAAGATTCTCAGTTCGACTTCGACCACAATGGGTACCTCATCAGACGATCACCTTTAGACGGAGCTCTCCAGAAGGTCGTACCTGAGTCATTAAGACAAAGGGTGTTGTATCTGTCACACAACCCACGACTTTCGGGACACCCTGGAGCCACGCGGTTGTAATATACCCTTAGGAGGCAATTCTACTGGTCGCACATGGCTAACGACGTATATACCTATGTGGCGCAGTGCAATTCGTGCATTAAGACCCGAGGTGGTGTGAGGAAGCACAGGAAGTACCTGAAGCTATTCCCGGCGGCGGGGCACCTGGAATTCGCCGCGATCGATATACTGGGGCCCCTGCCCAAGACCTCGGAGGGTTATCGCTTTGTAGTAGTCATAACCGACAGGTTCACAAAGCTAACCAGGGCTATACCTCTGAAGAACCAAACGGCAACGACACTAGCAACAGCCTTCTTGGAGAATGGGGTCTACCCATACGGTGCTCCCATGTACCTACTGACCGATAATGGTTCGAACTTAGCTTCTAAGTTCTTCGAGGCGGTTTGTACCATGCTACGGGTCAAGCACTACTTTACCACGACCTATCATCCGCAAACCAACGGCCAAGTGGAACGGTTCAATAAGACCCTAGTGGCTCGCCTACGGCACTATGTCGAAGAGCACCAAACCACATGGTCTGAGTATGTCCAACCATTGATATATGCGTACAATCTCCAGGTCCACAGAGTTACTCAAACAACTCCGTTTGACCTGGTACTGTCGCGAACACCACACGGTATTATCGTCCAGCCCGGACCTGACCGCTCGGAAGCGGCCGGTGACGTGCCACCAAAAGGTAAGCGACCAACCCCAGCGGAAATGGAAGAAGATATCCGCCTTGAGGAGGATATCAATTCCAAACTGCTACCCAAGTCGACGGGACTATACAAGGCGATTCGCTCCGATGAGCATTCCGCTACGGTCATAATGGATGGTTCGGAGAATACGGTCTCCATCGACAGGATTGTCAAGGCCGCACAAACGACGGCATCGAATATACAACCAATAGGTGAGTTAACTCAGCAAGAAGCGGAGAGGGAGCAAACGTCTCCCATACCCCCTCCTCTAACAAATCGGCCGAGCGGTCAACCTTCCATCAGAGCCGTAATGGCTGACCCCACGACCCAAGCGGCACAGAAGATCGAGCCACGGCAAGATCAACGGGTGACACCACCCATGGAGAGCCCCGCACCACACGACCAAACGGAAGAGTCACACCTTCGAGTAGATACTCAGGAGTGCGCTATTGACACCATTGTAGGTCACGAACACACCACAAAGGGTATCCGCTACAGGGTAAGATGGTACGGATGGTCGCCAGAACACGACTCTATGGAACCACCTGGTCATATCCCTAACAACTTCATCATCCGATACTGGCGCAAACAAGGGCGTACGCTCTCACCAACTGGTACTGCTTCGCGTGGTACGCGTCGCTAAGGAGGGGGGGGGGTTTTCTATGCCGTTGAACGCCAAACGCCAAAGGCCACATGGAATGCTAACTAACCTAACAGGCAAATAGAAGGAGATCATAACGCACAACGCAAGAAACTTTATTAGTCGAGAAGAATTCACAAGAGCTAACCACGAGGTAACCTAGGAGGCCTTTGAAGACCCACGGCCACGTCCGCGTCCACTACTGGTTCCACGACCGCGACCACGTCCACGGGAGGTTTCGCGTGACGAAGCGGAACCTCCACGACCAAAGGAAACCGACATAGGTCGGGCGGAGCTTCCGCCCCCGCCGCTAGCCGCGTTCGCTGGCGCACCACCACTTGGTAGGGGAGCAGAAGCAACGGGCCCCGCAGGGGTACCGCTGCTAACCACCGGCATGGTATTCGCAGGACCAGTGGGTGGATGGAAGGAAGGCGGTAAGCTAGTCGGAGGGATACCACTAGAGGTCGGAGGAGCGAGACCACTAGACGGCCCTGTGCCAGGGGTCAGACCAGGAGGTGCTCCAACTCCCGAATGTCCAGGACCAGTAGGCGGCATAGGAGCACCGGACGACGACGGAAGCGGAGCCGAACGGAAACCAGTTGAGAAACCACTTGGTGCTCTTGCCCCAGTACTTGCTGGAGGAAGAGGAACGTTGTGAGGACCAAGCGGAGTATGGAAGGGTGCCGAAGGATCACCACCAGGAGGTCCACCAGGAGATTGATACATACCAAGGCCACCAAATCCTACCATTGGGGTGGCAAGATGCTGCGACGCAGGAGCGTACGAGTTGAAACTTTCCACAGGGGGTCGATGTAACGGCGCATGGCCTTCCACGAGGTTGCTTAGCTGACCGACATAGGCAGTCACCTCACGGTAAAGATTGCGCTGGAAGTAGTCGCGGAACTGCCGCAACTCGCTGGTACGCCGCTCATGGTGAGCGACCACTGGGAGTAAGTTTGTCAAGATATCCACCGCGGTGAGAATGTCGTTTGGACCAGGACGGTTGAAGTGCACCATCGATGCGTGGTTGAGACACCCCAGAGCGCTCCGAATCGCACCGGTGTCACCACCTGGGGATACCGGGTTTACCGGGAGCGACTGAAAACCAACGTGGAGAGGCCCATGGGTCCCCTGGCCGGGGGGATGCGCCGCTGCGTGAGTAGTGGGAGAACCACTAGGGGTGGGAACCGCCACACGGGTAGGGGGAGTGGCCTGCATGGGAGCCGACGGAGGCAATGCAGGGGACTCATAGTTTTCGGCGGCCACCATCATGGTATCGTCGTCACCAAAAGGGTCCTCGCCAGCAACATGCTGGTTCTGCAAGGGCAATATGCTCTGTACCTCAGGGTCATAGACGTCCCAACCTTGATGGTCGCCCCAATTGTGGTTACTCACAGCCGTGAGGTAGTTGTCGAGTTGCTGAGCAGTATACTTCGTACCTTCCACAATGGTGGCAAGCCCCAGCGCACGAATGTCTCCAATGACATCAGTCGGGATGTGGAAGATACGACCAACTGGTTGAGTACCGCTGATGCCGACGGCCTTGTCAGGACAGCGGGTGTCCCAGGTCACACTTTCCACGGATGCCTGAAGGGCGAGAATCGCCACCATAACGGCCCATTCGCTACGCGCAACTGACCAAACCGCGTATGCATTGTTCCTTTCGAGGACGATGCTACTTCCAAAGTACGCTAGAACTGGAGGGGTCGGCACCTCCAACCACTGGTAAACTTCGTAGTAATCCCACCAAGACGGTCGGCTCACATACCACGAACGGCGGTTCTGGTCGCTCTGTGACCACTATTCAACGTTGTGGAAGAGGTGCATCGTGCGCGTACGACCATGACGGTGACGGACTCGGCTCTCGGCCATCGCATCGGTCGCCCACCTGCCACGGTCTGTCCAGTAGTTGGTGTCTAAAGGGCGTTCGAGCGCCACGTAGTCGAGGTTAACCTCGAGGTGACCAGTTGGTTCGTCCAGACGGGGAATGATATCGACCAAGCGGCGGAAGTAATGGACCTCCCCGTCGCATCGGATGAACAGGAGGTCCGACGGAATGGCCACTGGGATGTAGTAGAGGAACTTCGTGTGCCTCTGCCGTGCGTGGAAGCACTGAGGACGACCAAATCGGTTCTGCTTCTCTGACGGGGTGGCTGAGGAGCCATCGGCACCGCCTCCAGACGGCGACAATCCCAGCGGGCGATGGCGCCGTACTGCGAGAGTGCCATATGGCGGAACCGCAAGGGACAGAACGAGGAGCTGATATGAAATGGCCAGTTCCCGAGAGCGACCATTTCGGCGGAGATGTCGGCAAACCGGGCGCCATAATGGGCGTGCGGCTGCCCATGTGTCCTGTTAAGGTTGTGCGAGGTGAGCTTCTGAGCCTCCACCGTTCCGGCGACCGCCAAGAGGTTGATGTTGCTGGGACCAGCAGCGGCGGCATAAGGATCATAGCCGCCGCCACGACCGTATGGATCCTGGCGAGCTCGGGTGCTAGCCCGAGTTGTCGGTTTGAAAATGCCGCCGCCACGCCCGCGGGCTACCCCAGGGGTCTTCCCGGACATCCTCGACGTCGCAAGAACCTCGCAGATCGAGCGGGTGGGCTGCGGTGACGGAGATACCTCAGAGGTGGAGCAGCCCCTTATAGGGTCGTAATGCGGCTCCTCGCGCACCACGAGGGTCTCGGCTTCCGGAGCGTCGACGCCCGATGGAAGGGAAACCGGGGTACCGGTTTAGAATAGGCCACGGCGACGTGGGGAGTCCACCAACTGGTAATCGGGCGCGTGAGGAGCGCCTGCATCAGAAGCGCGCTCCGCAGCGGTCAGGACGGGGCACACGCAGACGTCTTCCCCGTCCACGCAGCGCTCGAAGGTCATAGACCACCCCGTAGGGGAGGTCGACCGTTTACCCATGAGGTTAGAAGTCGTGCAGCGGAAACGCCACGGAGGACGTCCACCAAGACGGCAAGAGACGCAGAGCACACAACCCACAAGGGAACGAACCGACACGGAGGAGCGGACACCGAACCAAGAAGGTCAAGGCGAGCCGGCGCAAGATGAGACTCACTAAGAGGAAAGCGCGGGCAGCTTCGCGACCCGTGGAAAGAGGTACCGCTAGGAGAGGGGTTTAGGTGCAGCCAGAAACCGACGATAGGAAGAAGAGGAGGACGACCAATGGGTACATTCGGCGCCGATCACCGCAAGGTCGCTCAGGCCGCGCGTTCGTTGCGCAAGGCGTGCGGACCTATTAGGGGTGGCACTGGCAGAGAGCGCGACCACGCGGGTGTGCAATCAACGCACTCGAGACCCCCACCTTTGGAGGATACCCCGCTATAAGGCCCGTGTCGCGCAATGACGCGCGCTACGCGCCGGGTGACGTTAGGCCCTGACCGTTCGGTGAAGGAGCGGCAGACGCCGGCGGATCTGTACAACCACGGGGCGTGCCTGTCGGTAGGAGGGGGTCTGTAGTATAGCTCGCCGGACCAAAGGGGGCTCTACAAGACCAAGTGGTGACGTTTCGGGCCTCTGGGCACGTGTGTCTACTGTACCACGTGAGACGCTCAAGCGCAGGCATGGCAAGGACTAATTAGTTTATTTTCATTAATTTAGAATTAATATTTATTAGGTAGTGTAGATATGTGGCCGGGATGGTGCACCACAAATGCATCTCCCGGTGGCCCACGTGGCACTAGGCCCGTGAGACCCGGAGGGGCGCTCGGGTGTACTAAACCCCCGAGACGCCAACCTCCCACACCGAATGGTAAAGGCAAGCACCAATTAGGCTAATTCGACACCAGTTCGGTTCTACAGTCACCAATTGGTAAGTCTAGTAGTCCTCTATTAGTTTTGCTGACCTCGAGGGTTATACGTGCCTGCCGCACACCAGTGCAGCCGTATTTACTACTTGGTCACCGTGCACTATAGGCAACGGCGGGTGTTGCCGACCTATTAGGTGTCACGCGTTTCACTCCTCCGCCGGGTCGAGCCCACGCAGGGCTCCCCACTCGCAGCTCGCACCGACTGGTTATACCACACTGTTCCAAGAAACTAAAAATAACTTTTGTCATCACAGTGATTGAATTGATCTCCGCTTTTGTCAAATCTCGTTCAAAACGTTCGTTGGAAATGTCATCGGTGGTTTTGATGGGATTTCAATTTTCATCTACCTCATCACCTGAACTCTCATTGCGCAGGTCCAAGAATCCTACAATCATTGAGTCAAGCAGATCGGAAGGTGGGTAAGAAACAGATGGATCGGATTTATTTTTAAACGATATCATAGCAATCCTGAAAGGCAGCGGTACGAACAATGAGATAAACGCTTTGGTAGAGACGCAATGAAAGCGACGTTGTTGCAGTGGGCGACTGTTATCCTCAAGAACCCGAGGCTCTGGAAACCTGTTCCTTTCGTTTTGCGCTCTCGTCCGTGGTGACATTGCGTTTTGCGCTCTCGTCGGTCGTGACGTTGGGTAAGTGTGGCTGTCACGACCCTGCGGGGCGTGCAGCCAATAGGAGCGAGAGGAACAGAGGGTTTGACGACGAGCAGAGGCCTGGGTGCAAGGTAACGGGCTTAGAGAGTTACGGAGGGTGACAGGTTCTTGGTAGGGACTGTTTCAAAATCACGTAGGTTCTGGGATTTTATTTTTACCTTCCAGGCCAGGGTAATTTGGAACACATTTGAAACGAATCATGAGTAGCGCAAAGCTCAGAGGTTAAATTTAAACACAATTCTGCTCCAATAGAAGCTCTTTGAGTGTCCCATTGAAGAGCAAAGTAGCGTGCAGAAATGCAGTCGACTCTCTGGGCGGTGGCCTGTTCTTCTTTTCCTGTCTAGAACCGCCGAATACTGCCCGACACCGGTCATTTCGGAACGCCGTCCTCTTTGGGCGCCAGCGACCAACCCAGCCAATTTGGGTCATCTACACATTGCTGATCACCCACAGAATCTTGATACACTAACATAGGCGTCTTCAGAAGATCAGTGTCTATGTTATGAAGTTTTAAAAAGCTCCTAGCCACATCATCCTCGTCACTTTGGTGGCTACTTTGCTCGGATCTTTCTTCATCGAGACCCAAGCGTTGCGCAAAGGATTGCTTTTCTGACTCTCCAGTCCCTTCGCAGTCATCATCCGAAGAGCGATCGTCAACGTTAGAAGACAACAAAGCTCCGCTGCAAGGTACAGACACCAATGGAGTACTTCCTGAACTGATTGCATCGGTTTTCTGACGCTTTGGGCCAGCTTCTGTCGTACTGCACTTCTCACCATTTCGCTTGAATCCTCGAGCATCGGCAGTCTGTTCCTTCTTTTTCTTTTTCTCCTCAGCAATTCGCAAGCGCTTTGTCGCAGCCAGCTCCCGCTTCATTCTCTTCTCTTCCGCTGCTTTTCCGCGTTGCTCAACAACTTCCTTTCTTTTCAAAACAGCCAATCTACGTTTCTATTCTCTCTCTGCCGCCGCTTTCTTGCGCCGCCGCTTTCTTGCGCTTCGCTTCAGTCTCTGCCTTCAAACGGGCTTTCTCTGCAGCCTGCTGTGCTCGTTTTTCGGCCGCTTCTTGTTTCGCACGCGCACGAGCAGCCTCCTCGGCACGTTCTTTCTCCTCTTCCTCTTTCCTTTTCCTTATCAGTTCAGCATGCGTCAGATAACAAGCAGGGGCACCACGACTAAGAGTATTTCTGTCGAAGTGTTCCATGGGGTACTTCCATATACTCTTCTTCGTGGGAGTGCGGTTCAGAATAAGGAACTGCACACGGTCTCGTCCGTTTGACAGAATGTCTCCGAGACTTTCGATCCTGTGCTCCTTGCTGAGCCGTTGATTAACGACGGACATAATATCCCCTCATTGCTTGTGGCACTCTAACCTATCCGAACCCCGAGTACCCGCAGATTCTTGCTCTTGCTTGCCGTTCCACTTTTCGTTTGCCCATCTTAGAAAGCGAAAGTCCATTGGCCACATTCCGATCACGTCGAAGGCTGTCCTCACAACTGGGCTTGTCCACGCTTTGAAGCCTGCCGTGCCGAGCTTCAGCTTTATTCCCATGTCGCCAAAATCGATGAATGCTTTGACATTCAATGCGTCGTATGTGGCGCGCACTGTTTCGTTGTACATCCTGTTAATGGACTGGTCACGGGCTTGAAGAAAATGTGAGGTATTCGCAGGGCTCTGTACGACTTCAATATTTGCTTCCTTTGCGAGTTGTAACCACTTCCATCCAGTTCGCGATTTATGGCCGTCGAGAGTGAGTAACATTTTCCGCCCTTTCGTGTACTTCGCTGCGTGTCTTCTTATGTGCTCCATTGCAAATGGAATGACCTCTTTCGTCATTGACACGTGCTCAGTACCGATCACAAAACTGTCTCCAGGAAACCATCCTTGTCGGGCTAACCAATGTGGCACCCCTGTTTCATCTTTGAATATGTCTCCTGAAAGTGGGTCGAACCACTTCTTCATCTGATACTTTCCCGCAAAGATGAAGAACGGCGGGAGAGCACGGCCGGAAGCGGAGGCAATTACCACTGCTGTCATATGCTTATCAGCCGAATCACACTTCATTCGCAAGCCACGGTGATGTGTGTTTGCGCTCACGAACCCCTTTTTTGTCTCTTCCATACAAATAGACACCTGTGTTTCATCCATATTCCAGACCAAGTCTGAATCATCAGCAATACCGGGGTTCTAATTGATGCACAGTTTGAGTGCATCGACAAAAGTTTGAACATGTTCGGGGTTGCCTACGGCTATTTTTGCACCCTCGTGAGACTCCATCTTTCGCAGGGTTACATCTCTGTGTCGGGCACGAAAGGCACGAACCCAATCGTCACTGGGAAGCTTGTTGAGAAAGCCCTTGCGACCATCGTCCGCAATATCAGCTGCGATTGATTTAAGTTTTTCCATGGAAACCGTAAAGCCGTGCTCGGCGACTTCGATTATTCCAGCGACAATCATCCGCTTCTCGGAAAACGAAAGAATTGTTTTGGGGCCTCTTTTTTTGTCACGAATTTTGTCATCATATGGAGTTTTCTCTTGTTTTGCCCTCTCCATCTTGGTTTTGAGACGTGATATGCTGCCAAGAGAAAGATTTGTGACAGAGCGGGTGGTTCGATATGAAGTTTGGGTACCTTTCAACGCTATCAATTTCTCTCGCTTTGCCCTGGTGTCTTTGTCTTGCGTTTCTCTCTTTTTTTCGTGTCGCTTTGGCGACGCATGGATGGAGTCACCATGGTGACCGTAATTTCGTAAATGACATGCTGTGGCACATGTTGAGCGCAAGAGAACATTGGCTTTGAGGAATAGATTTGTGGAGTGCGTTTGGCGCTCTTTTGTTTGAATCTGTTGTCTAAGGTACAAATATACGTCAATAAACACAACCGATGTAGACTGAAGAATACAGGTGTCTGTGAAGAAGAAAGCGCGTCATTTTTGTTCAAACTGAGTTTTACGTGTGTCGTTTCTAGTTACGCGATGTGCGTTTCCGGTCTACAGGGTGTTCAGAACTGCTACTACGAGCTAAGAGGTTCATAACCTTCTCAAGTTGTTGGTGTTCCAAATTAGCCCTTGTTCATAATTACCCTGGTATGGAAGGTACATACTTTACAGGCGTAGATTTGCCGCAACTCGAAATTACATGGATTAATTTCGATCTTTAGAGTAACGGGCGGGTGGGAGATGGAAACTTTCATCAAACGTTGTGTATTTTTCAATTTGACAGATTCCTGGGTTGGAAACAAGGGAAAATTGGGGTTTCAAAATTTCTGTTTTTTTGTTTCCCAAAGTCATAGACCGGCCCTTAGTTTCGAAGTTGTTGATAGAATGAGCCACGGCGACAGCGGAGGAGTGTTAAGAGGGGTGCGCACGGCAAAAACGAGCGTAGGGCTTTAAAACTGCATTTTGACGAGCTGGACACCAAGTTGGTGGAGTCAGGAGATATCGCTGGTGGTTCGTTCTGCGTGAGACACTTTGATCCAAATGCTATGGGATTGAATCTACAAGAGAAGCTCCTCTCGTGAATAGATTTTGCTTTTCACAGAAAAGTTTCTATTCACGCAATTGCTTGTGAATATCTTCAGCTTTTGACAAAAAATTTTTATTCACGCAATAGCGACGAATGCGTTAACGCCTCGTGAAAAAGGCACATGGAGGAGTCTCGAGACTGTGCGAGACTGCCCTGGTTGCGAGGATATGCTAGACCGTGAAGCGCGAGCACACTCTCATCGACTGCCTGTCAAACGGCGCGCACTTGTAGAAGGTCACGAAGTGCCGTTCGATGCGCGCAAAGCAGTCGCCCGCGTCGACGCTACGGGCGTCAAACTCGTGCAGGCACCACAGCGGCACCGCGATGCTCCGGACAACGAATCCATGTGCGCCGAGCAATCCGTCGCTCATGTTCACCGACACCGCCATCACGCCTGCCCACGACGGCCACGATAGCTCTGGCGGCTTCGGTCCGTACCAGCACAACGCGATTGTCAGCGCGCCAGACCACGCTGGAATCATGTCAGCACGCGAGCCCGAACATGCGCAGCTGCTGCATCAACTTCAGCAACGCGAACCAAGCCGCGGCGCGCAGCGCGAACTCCAGCGCGCGTCTCCCGCGCGCCGGGCATGAACAGCCGCATGTCTACACGACTCTCTATTGCATCTCATCGCGCAAGCTGGACTTCACCGCCGCCAGAAACGTCTGTATGTGCAAGCATCAGCGGTGCAAAGCAAGCCGCGTCCCACGCGTCCGCCACCACCACCACCAATGCGCAATCCATTGCAAACAGCGCCATCGCCGCCATCGTCGACAGCACCAGCTTTCTGCGCGCACTATGATACGCGACGGCCTCACGCGATGCTGGCCGTCGCGCACCTCCTGCAGCGTGCGCAGTGCCCGCGGCACATGCTTCGAGCATGTGGCGTTGAGCGCTTGTGCTCCAGCTCGCGTCGATGAGGCCGTGTGACCTCCACGTATTGATCCCAGTGCCCAGCCATTGCCAGAGCACCTTCATTCGTGTCGTGTAGCGTGCTGATCATATGGTGCTGATGCGCTGCGGCAGTTGCGGCGGCAGCAGCGCCGCCACTTGCGCCGGCAACGCGTCCATCGCCGCGCTGCGCCGCCAGCAGCTGCTCGCGCTCTCGCTCGCGTGTGCGCATGGAATGGCGCCACATTGGCGCGGCCACTGCGCGGCTCGATGGTTTCTACCAAATACCTTCGTAGTAAACTTTACGGACAAAAAACGGGTAATAAGCGTGCTTGTGACAGAAGAAAAAAAAGGGAGGCGGAACCTGAAGCGAAACTGTTCCGACACTAAAAGTGTTAGTCATACCATCGCGTTCTCAATCGCTGCGCGCCGCCGTCGTCCCCACTCGGCGACAGCGCCGGCACCGGTATAGGCACCGCCACCGGCCCAGCGCCAGCCAAGTCGGACGTCGCAGGCGGCTCGATAAATCGTGTGGTGTTGGTATTGCTCACGTTGGAGTTGTTGTTATTGCCGCCGCCAAACCAGTCGTTTTTCAAACCCTGCCATACAATAATACCAGCCGCAATGGCCAACAATATCACAACTACACTGATGATACAGCACCACTTCTTCTTTCTAGCTGCCTTCTGATGGTTGCGCGCAATCACTAGCTCCTCCGCCGCCTTCTTGGTGGTTTGGTGCACCTCCTTGACGTTGTATTCAATGCCATTAATCAACTCCTGTTGGTTCTCGACCAACAAACTCATGTCCGTGAACATGTTGTGCAGCTCGACAATGTTCTTGGACAGCTTCTGAATGTCCTGATTCCTCGCGCGCAGGTCCTCAATCTGATGATGCAAGTGAACGTCATCTTCGTGCAAAACGGCCTGCAAATCGCCGCCTTGCAACGCGCGCTCTACTTGTCTCTCGGTGGCGTGCGGGTTGGCGGCCAGAATGTCTCGCTTCACGCCGTCCTTGACCACGTCGCGGTGACGTTCCCTCACCGTCTCCATCTGGGTGGTAATGGCCATAAAGTCCTTGCTGAGCTTGGTGAAGCGATTGACGCGGTGTTTCAACGTGGCCGGCGAACTGTCGGCCATGGCAGCTATCTGCCGATTCTCGTCGGCAATTCGTCGGAGATGCTTGCGCACTGCGTCCAATTTGTTGTCGATGGTGTCCAATTGCGCTGTGACGGACGGCAGCGCGTCCGGGTCGGAGAGGTCATTGGTTATGGTGCGGATGGAGCGGTCGGCCCAGACGAACACCTTCTCGATGGCGTCTGCCTTGCGGTTGAAGGCGGCCAGCTTGGCCTCCGCGGCGGCGTCGAGCCCGGCCTCGATGTCGTCGGGCTCGGACGGCGCGCCCGGGCGCAGCTCGCCGAGACGGTCGGTCATGTGCGTGCGGGTCGCTCAAGCGCGGCGGCTGGTGCGCGTGCGAGCGGGGGAGATGAGGCGGCGGGAATGAGGCGGCGGGAATGAGGCGGCGGAGTGAGGCGGCGGGGGGGGGGGGGGGGGGGGCGGAGGGCGGCTTGTACGCGTGTTGGCAGCGGCGAGGAAGAAGGCGCGCGGCGTTGGGGGCGGAGAAGTGCGTCGGGCGGGAGAGCGGCGCGGCGTGGCGCCTGCTGCCGGTTGGAGTGCGGCGCCCAAAACGGTTTTTGCACACCACGTCGGGAGCTGTGCTTGGCGCGCTGTGGTTGGCGACGCGTCAGCGGCACGCCCTGAACGGCCAGCAACGCCACAGCGCAAGCCGTTCGGCGTGTAACAAAAAGGCGCACACGCGCGGCGCGCACGCGCGTCGAAACAGCAACAATGCCATCGATCCCCGTCCCCGTCGCAGCGCCGATGCCGCTGCCACGCGCGCCACGCGGCCACGCGCGCCGCGCGGCCACGCGTGCCACGCAGATTCAGATCTCTCTGTCTCCTTGTCTCCCTGTCTCGCTGCGCAGCGCCGACGGCCGGCGCGCCCCACCGCCGCGCCCGCCGCGCCCGCCGCGCCCGCCGCGATGACGACGCCGGCCGCCAGCGCGTGGCACCGTCGCCGCGCGGTGCTCTCGTCCGCGCCGCCCGCCGCGCACGTCGCGTCCGTGCAGCACGCCGCGTCGCTGCAGACGCCGTCGCTGCGCCGCTCGTCGCCGCACGCCGACGCGCCCGTGCTGCGCTCGCCGCTGCCCGTCGTCGCCTCGCTTCGCGCCGCCTTCTTCAACGCCTCCGCCGCCTCGTGGCACGCGCTCCTGCTCTCGGTCGTGCTGCTTGCGGCCGGCGCCAGCTCCGCCTGCCACTCGCGCCTGGCCGCCCGCGTGTTGGCCGCGCTCGCCGTCGGCCCGTATGTGGCCGTTTGCGTCGCCGCGTTTGTGGCGCTGGGTCGCTTGAGACCCATTTGCCGAAGGAGGCATCTGGTGCTGTTCACGCTGGGCAGCGCGTCCTTTCTGGTCATTCAGAGCGTGTTGCATGCGTTTATCACCTTTGGACCCTCTCTCAGTCGCGTCTGCACCTCCACCGTGCTGCCCAGCTGGTCGCAGTTGCTGCCGCAGATGCTTGTTTCATTGTTTAGTGCTGTCGTTTATGCCGCCTTTGTCGCGGAGGCTCAGTGCACACTCGTGTTCTTCCAGCCGTTTGGAGGGGTCGTCAACTCTGTCAGGACGTTGGCGCCGCGTGTGCTGCTGCTGTCGTTTTTGCCGCCGCTTGTTGCGTGCGCGCCTTCTTTGATCCTCACCGTGTTTGTCGTGCCCACCGCGCTCGACGTGTTTTGGACCATTGTTTGCGCCATGCAAAGTACCGCCGCATGTTTGTTTATATGGAATGTGTTGCGGACCATCAATTGCGTACCGAAGCGCGTTTCGGTGGACGAGGCGCGTTTGATCGTTGCGCAGATGGGAAAGCCGGCCATGATTCCTTCGGCCAGCATGCTTGAAGCATTGGACGCGCTCTCGAGACATGATGCGCAATTGTCGTCGCTGGTGGCGTTTGTCGACGCGAGTGGTGAGGCATGGCGAGGAACGTTGAACGTGCTTTTGGCGCCTCTGGGGCGTGTGCAGATGGTGTTGAGCAAGCAGAATGCGACTGGCAAGGCTGCGCTGTTAGTGAGATCTTCGGGGGAGGGGGTTGGTGCCGAGGCGGAGACACTGGATGATGAAGCTGTGAGACAAGCCGTTTTGGCTTGTAAGACGCTCGCAAGGCTGTTTGTCAAGAGTTATAGCGTGGACGTTTACGGAGTGGTGCAGAGGACTTTGCCGGCGACTTTGGTTTGCTTGCTCAAGTTGAAGGAGGAGATTGCGTTGTGGCTGAAGCAACCGACTTATGGAGTGAAGGGCGGATTGAGGGCCTTGGGCGTTGCTGGCTGGGTGGGCGTGGCCAGTCGGCGGAGGCTTGTGGAGGTTGTTGACGATGAGCTGGTGCGCTGCGTGTACACAATCGTTGGACGGTTTGATAAGTTCCTGAAGAGCTTCTTGAGCGGCAAGGAGTACGAGTGGGACGGCAGTGCGAACGAATGCCTGGAAGCATTTTTGCGGTACGAGGTGCCTTGACGGCGTTGGAGTTTTTTCATGGTGACGGCGCAGGGTGCGCATTGCCGGCGTGGCGTTTTGTTGCGATGATGAGGATGATGGCTTTATTTTGAATGTAAGGAGGCACGTTCGGCGTACTTAAACGGTTGTGGGTGGACTCTGTTGCGAGGCAATCCGTGACAAACCGGTGCACCAGTTTTGCGTCGGTGAGTGCTCACGTGTGAGATTAGCGTCGAGAAGCCGTCGGAGACTCGAGTGTTTGTCGAAGGATTACTACGTGAAGAGGAACGCCACGGATTGAGTTGAGATGGGCGAAGACAAGGACGCAGAGCAGAAGGCGCCGGCGCCGCTGCGAATGGGCGCGGACGTTGACGCGCCGGAAAGCTCGGCTCGGCAGGCCGATCGTGTGTATTGCGTCAACGACTGCCTGGGCGTGCTGTGCCCCGCAGCGTGTGTTTGGGGATGCTTTGAATTGTTCGATGGCTGTAGCTGTGCGTGGTGCGGCATGTAAACATCGTTCGGTTCTTCTCAGTAGAGAACGGATCGCTCCTTTGCGCCGAGCGAGCGCCGCCAGGCAGGGCTTGACTCGCCGAAGACGCTTTGCTGCCCACGGATTTTGTGGCACGTAATAACACGTCAAGCTTCAGCTACGATGCGGTCGTACTTGGTTGCTGCGGCGCAGGGGCTTGCATTGCTGGCTTCACCCCCTTTGCTGTACACAAAAAAGGCGCGTGCTGCGTATTTCAGTCGTCAACGGCAGCATCTTTTCTGTCGTACTCTACACCGGGTCAGCTGATGCGGCTGCTGTGCTCGGATACAAGTGAAGCCGTTGGGGAGCCGTCTGTCTGTTGAGAGTGCAGTGGACGACGAAGGACGACGCGGAGCGAGTTGCGATGGGCGAGGACAAGGGCGGGCAGCAGCCGGCGCCGCCGGCGCCGTTGCGAATGGGAGCGGACGTGCACTCGCCGGAAAGCTCGGCGCGGCAGGCCGATTGCGTGGTGTGCCTCAATGACTGCGTGGGCGCGCTGTGCACGGGCGCGTGCCTCTGGGCGTGCTTCGACGGCTGCGACTGCGCGTCGTGCTGCGGCATGTGAACTGCGGCAGCTCAACTGCCCAACTCTCCGCACCGCCCGACTCCGCCAAAAATGCACGCCCCCGTTTTCGACAGCTGCGAATATTGCGTGTGCGCACTGCATACGTGTACTCTCGGCGCCGTCTGTACTACACACTCTGTACATGTAGCGAGCGCGACGCATTAAACGCACCACACCCCTCCCCCCACGCTGCGCTCTTCCGGCCTCCCTCCATCCCGCGCCGCGCGCGAGCGTCACCGACTTGAGCACCTCGCATCGAAATGGTGCACTCCCCGGCGCCCGCCGCCCCCGTCCCCGGCGAGCGCTACCCCCTCAAGGTGGGCCGCTCCATCCGCAACCCCTCCGCCGCCCGCTCTTTCCTCCAGCTAAAGTTCTCCCACGTCGGCGACGACGTCGACACCCATCGCCCCGGTGTGCTCAACCCGTCGCGCAACTCCTGCGCTGTCTCGCTTCCTACACGTAGCGACCCCACCAAGTCCGTTTCCTACGCGTGTCAGCGCTTGAGAAACGTCTCAGAAACGGCAAATTACGTGCTGGTGTTCGTCGGCGACGCCTTCTGGCTGGAGAGAGTTGATGACGTCTTCTTTTCCACGAGGGCGGGCACTGCGGGCCCTGCTGTTGACGTGCCTGATGCGGGAGACGGCCAGTTTGTGAACGAGCCGGAGTCGTGGGTGGATGTTGACGATTCTAGCTCGCCTATCACCGCCGATGGGAATGACGCCGAGGAAGAAACCGTCCGCCCGACGGCTGGCAAATCTACCCCGCAGAACATCATCCAGAGAAAGACGGGTAGGGCTCGCACCTTACAGCCGATGAATGTGCCGCTCGTGAGCACGGCCGGTAAGAGCGTTGCGGGGAAGAGCCTAGCGCCCGATTCGCGCGCGACGCTTGCCAATGGCGGCGGGGTGAACCTCTCGGACGAGGAGTTGGTGGAAGAAGAGGAGGATGGCTCTTCGTCGGAGGATGATGCTAGTAGTGATGATACCGATTCATCGGATTCAGCTGATTCGGACGAGTACACTGACCGCAGCTCAGATGAGGAAGACTGAACCCGTTGGCGGGCTTTTGGCGCTTTGTCGTCCCTTTTGCCGCGCCTTGTAGATACAACCGTTGCTGAGTATCCACTACATTGTGACGATAGCAGCCACAACAACTTGGCCCGTAAAACGGCCTACAAGTGTAACGTTCGCGAACGATACGGATACTTGGGAGCCGGACATCGACTTCAGCTTCCGCAGTGCGTTCTGGAAGCCATCCGCAGTTTATGGCCTGACGAGAGAGGCGCGTACATGGGCTTCAAAGAAGATTAGAAACTGTGAGCCCTTGGAACCCATTAGATATGAATAGAATAGGGAATCCGCGACCCGGTAAGTCCATGATACAATCAGCATCCAGCACGGGTATCCCATTGTGGCATCTCCCGCTCACTGTTTCACTCGCTCACGATTTTACACGACACTATCTAGATGGGAGATAGGCTCCGCTTCTCTTCGCGCGGCGCATTGCAGCTGCTAGGTCTACCCGATGACGCCCTACTGCGCGTGCTGCACAAGCCCATGGGCGTTGACGACGTGCATATCTCGAGCAACCTGCGAGATGCCTGGAATGTGTCCACGACATGCAAAAGGTTGTGCGCGCTAGCAACCAACATGCTTTCCCAACTGCCAGCGTCGGGTGTGATAATGGTCGAAAACGTGACGAAAGACGTGGTGCAAGCCATCACCATGCCCGATTATTGAAGGACTACGTAGAACACAGCGCTTTCTATCTGACCGCTGAGCAACAGAGCCAGTCCAAGGCGAAGAGTTTTGTTGGGGTCATGTGTGAGATTGGGTTTGGGGGACGTATTTTTGCACAGAATCGAGATACTTGTAAGTTCGCCTTGGCATCGATTGAATCCGGTCTGCGCTTCATGTCACTTGACAGTCAGGCCGCCACTCCAATTGCAGGACTGCGACCCGGACAAGTGGTGGCGGCGAGGCTCAGCGCGGATAACGAATGGTACAGGGCGTGTATCAGCTATGTGCGCAAGTCTGGCGAGATTGATGTTCGTTTCTTAGACTACGGAAACGAAGATCGAGTGTCAATCAAGGACATATGGCATTTTGGCACCGTAGCTGGCGTTGCAACTGCGGCTCCGATTGCGGTCGAAGTTGCACTCGCTAATGTGGTCGTACCTGCGGAAGACGACCCATGTGGTATCCCTGCTGGAGAATATCTGCAGGAGATGATGTATGAAAAAGAAGTGAACGTCTCCGCCTCATCGACGGAAGGGCCGTCAAAAGTTATTGGTGACATCTTAGTGTCGACTGCTGGTGGTTTGGACTCACATGCGGGCTCTTCGAGTGTGAGGGAAGAGATATTGAAGGCCGGAGTAGCACGGTTTATTAGAAAGCGCGATCGGGCCTCAAGAGCGGCTTTCAAAGAGCTTCGTCAGTTTGAAGAAGCGGGCATTGCCTCTCGTGCGTATTTGTGGAACTATGGAGAGGCATTCGAATCGGACTTTGATGAAGATTGTTGAATATCTTCACCAAGAGTACAACTAACAAAAGGTCTAAGATGATTTGTGACGAGAGAAGGCCATTGCACTGAACTGCAACAGCTGGTGTTGATTGCATTAGATTTAAGACGGCTAGCTGCTAAGACTGCGTCGACTGCATGTATTGGTAGGCGGGCGTGGCCCTGAGCTTTAGTCTCAGGCGGAAAGCGTCATTGCGATTGAGGTAGTACTTCTCGAGACGCTTATCTCTAATGAATCCTAGATTCTGATAAAGAGGCAATGCGGCTTTGTTGGTTACTTCCGCTTCCAGAGTAACCTCGTGGCAACCGTTTGTTATCATCGTGTCAATGGCCGTTGAGACTAACTTAGAGCCCACTCCAAGCTATTGTGTCGCCGCGTACACGCACCATGGAGAGTCTCTTCCAGACGCGATGCGCACCGAAGAAGTTACAGCTTCTGCGCGTTGACAAGGACGACGGTCGCGCAGATCTGCTTCACGCCATATGGCGCCCACGCACGCGCCAATGCACGAGTGCGGACGTGACGATGCAATGGTCTGACAAAAAGAGCCTGATTCTGACCAGTTGTGGTGAGGAGTAAAACTTGCTGTTTACGAGCAGCGGGAGCAGATGCGAGTCCGGCGAAAGACTTGCTTTGGATGTTCGAGGTGCTGCGAACGGTGTGCATGCGCGCGCCGTTGCCGCAGGGTTTACAAGCACGGCGACGAAGGAAAACAATTTGCTCGCCGTCTCGCGGAGTACGTGAGCGGAGTTCGCGGTAGAGTTGTAACCGGACGGATGTCCGGTCGCCATTTTCCAGCAATGTAAAGCCTTAGACAGGCCGTTAATTACCAACAGAACCAGAACTCCATCGCATTCCGCACGGTACATCTCGGTACGTCTCTCAAGCAAAACTGCGTCCGGATACTCATTGCACAATATGTGCACTGAGTATCCGTTTATGTTTGATCATCGCAAAAATCTCGTCAGTGGCTGATCGAAGCAGTTCAGTTCCAAACATTGGCGAACCAACTCAAACCGTATCTACAACTATGCGCTAACAATTTCAGATCCTCAAAACCTTGATTCAACGATCATCACGCTTCATATATATTGCTTATTTCAATGGTATATTGAACCCGTTCTAAAATAATCCAAATGGATTCTACCCGTATATCAAAACCAGTTTCGTCCAAATCTGGAATCAAAAGCTCCTAACCGTTATTGACCATTCATTTCAAAGACGACGCAATCAAAATTGTGTGATTGATCTTGAATGGCAAACAGAACAAATACGAGCTGGTGCAATGGAAAACCATGCGGTCGGTTCGTCTCATGCGGTCAGATCATTATTCTCAGTACTTGGTTCTTTGCCAATTAAATACATAAAAAAACGCAGGATGACCGCTCTGTTGTTTCGATCCAAAGAAACACTTTTCACTATCTGCTAGACTTAACCCTTTCGGGACTGAAAATTCTTAACTCTAGTGAGATAGAGTTAAGAGCGGTCAATGAGAAAGTTGCAAACAGTTTCATGTGTGGTGGAAATTGCCGGTCTGAATGATTGAAATCGACGCATGTTGGGGGTTGTTTCAATCCAGTACTCAAAGGTGCATGCTACGTGATTTTCTGAGTTTGCCACTGCACATTGGCGACAACTGATGATGACAGCAACGAAAACAAAGGATGAGTGATTCATGGCCTGCGTGAGTTGCGCCTCTGGTAAGAAAGACAACCCACGCAGTACCGATAGAAATAAACGTTTTCGATTTGTGTCGAACTGCCGGGATGACCGGACGCGGCCAGACAAAATAAAAAGCGAAGACTACGAGCAAAAAGTTCCGTCTCTGCTCGACATTATTATCGCATTCATCAACTCGCCTTTGTGTAACCACATTCGCGAATCCGTGTTACGCGAGCGCCTTATCCATCTTCTACGGACAGAACGCAGATAAAACTATATCCTCTGCGTTCTGGCTCTAGATTTGGAAATTCAAAATTAACTTTCACAAGCATAAGTTTAAGAAAGTAAGTAATTACTTCTACGACCCTGTGAGAAATACAGTTCTAACTGAATTGCTTTCTTTTCCCACAGTGTCGAGCTCCTCTGAGTACCCTTCCCCGCCGGAGACTCCGGCACAACCAGGAGTATTGGACTTGGAAGCCCAGGAAAGCAGCTGAACCATCTCCCCACTTCCAAGTCCAGCATTGGAAAACACCTTTGAACCACCTAAGGCTACCCGTTCTCTCTCGCCTCCGCACACTCCCCGGACACCCGATCTTACCTACCTGCAGTCACCCAAGACCTCGCCGCACCCGTCTGTCACTCCCGTTCCGCCAGGAACACCTCCGCCTAATCGCTTTGTTCCTTCTTCGCCGCCCTCCGCATTACCCTCCTCGTTGTTACCACTCTCTCTCGTGGTGTCGAGCTCAGACCGGACCCACCCACTCCGGCGTGCTCGACCATGTACGTCGACGAAGACGGATTTCGAAAGGAACCACCCTCCCAGCAAAGACAGGAACGCCCAACGCACAGGAATAAGAAAGTTGTAAACCGCACAGAGCACCCGTTCACGAGCGTACGCTACACCCTCCCGCGCGAGCCTTCACTTGCCTCCTTCGATCCTGCGTTTCCACGCGGCCCTGCTCCACTGACAGAAGCAGAAGCAATTCACAACGCCCGCGTCGCGACACAACGCGAGAAAAAGCGCATTTTGAAAAAGCCGAAACAGAGATTTAGGAAGTGCAAAATCTGCAAAATAAGCTGCCAATCCCAGAGACAATTTGAAGTTCACCTACGACCGAGCCCTCACGTGAAGAAAGTGCGACGTGCGCAGTTTACCGAGCGCGACACGTATTGCGCCACGTGCAATACTAATTTCAGTGAAAAACACGACTTGGAACGCCATATTCAGAGACGACGCCATCGCACGGCTCTACGTAGACAAAGTAAGAAATAGATTTTAAATTTTATTGTTAAGCCTATCTTGTGTAGTAATATTGAAAACAAATTGAAAACAAAACAAAAAAAAGAATAAGAAAAGAAAAAGAACCCCCCCCCCAAAAAAAACAAAAAAACAAAAAGTTTTTTTTTCATATTACGGTTTATAATTAGTTTATCTTTAATATGGTCTACGATCGTACTACCCCTCCCGTGTTGCGTCCTCGTGGCAACCATCCCATTGGAAACCCCGGACCCTCGAGAATCCCTGCTCCTCCTAGCTCACGAAACAACAGGCCCTCTCGAGCTACTTCTTCAGCAAAAAATAACAATGAACCCATTGCCAATCCGGCTCTCTCACAACCTCTTCATCAGACCGAGAATAATGCCACACAGCCTGAGATATCTGCAGCTCAACCGACGGTTCTCCCAACTTCTACCACTCCGGTAGCAAACCGTCTCCCATTTCCTCCTTCTGGCACACCTATTCCTGGGATCACAAACCCACCCCGACCTCCCCCTCACCTTTTCGGCCAAAATCTGGTTTTCACAAATGACGCTCAACGCATGTTCTCGGACACCATCCGATCGTATCAAATGGAAATCCCTGATCTTACTGGTGAACAATTACTAGACATGATTCGACTAGACTACCCTCCAAATATTCTTTTCAGTCCTGCGATGGTATCAAACATTGGCATGTTCAGTTCATTATCCCGACTCGTTATTCGTCTTGGAGGACGCATTTTCTATCACTCTACAGGAAGAACATTACACCGCCTCGCTCAGACAATTTACACATCCGACGAAGATAGAGCGTCAGCCCAGGGATCCATTCAATCGTCACAAAATCCTACTCCTTCTAATGACGAAGGTCAACCATTTCCTAATCAACAGCGGAATCCCATCCCATTCCAGCTGATTGAACCCTCCTCTGGAAATCCATCTCTCCTCGGACATCCACCTCCTCATATGCCTACCCACGCGAGATCCGGAGACATTCATCATCACCCAAATTCCTCCAAACTTGCCCACAATATTTCCATGCGATTTAAAGACAACGACTGTAAATTCTCTGGAGCCTTGGGCGAATCTTTGCAGGAGTTTTTCCGAGAGTACAAACTCGCCTTAGAGGATTATGCAGTTCCCCTTGATAAACACCTTGGCTTTATGCACTACGTCCTTCGCGACAAAGCTAAACGTCATTTCCTGCAGCACATTCGTTCCAATGTAAACTCAATTAACGCCGCCAACGAAATGATGGAAGTACACTATAATTCTACTGCACGACAAAAACGGGTCGAAAATCAGCTAAATAACATCCGTTTCAACACGTACCGTAAATCCTCGGACACTAATGCCAAAGCTTTGGAGTCTTTGGAAAGCGATATAGCCAAACTTTCGGAACATGGTCCTGCGCACTGTCGAAACGAACCTTCTCGCACTACTTATCTTCGAAAAGCAGTTGTCGGCTACTCTTGGGCCTCACTACCAATTGAAGTGTAACGCTCATCTATGAGTATTGTGACAGGACTTAGTCATATTTCCCGTTTACGGGTTTGCCTGGTACACACCAGTATATGACTAGTAGTTACTAGTGGTTGCCATCGAGATGGTTCGGACACGTGGGACACGGTGTGTGAGTCATGGGAGGTTGGCCACTACACGTGGAGAATTGCCACAATTTGTGGAATGTTTAGTTAATATTATTCATTAATTTTAGCGCGAACAGTACTTAGCGCGCCGGCGTCGCTGCCGTCGCGCCCAGTAAAGTTCCCTAACCAGGGTGGCCCTACTGACGGGTCTTGGCTCTAATCGTTCACGCCTTCGGCGGTGCTCGACTCCTAATCGGAGAGACTCCCCGTTGACACGGTTCGTTTATCCACCTTGCGTCCTCTAAAGGAACCCAACTGTGGGAGTGTTTTACCGCTGTTTGTCGCGTTCGCCCCTGTATAGGGAAAGCCCTGGCAGTACGCCGTTATCCTTCGTCACCTTGTCGCGAGGCCCCATTCCGTGGTGCTCTCGCTCCCCTTTTCCTTTTCCCTTTCTTTCCTCCAACCCTCTTCCGAGGTATTGCACACCCACGTGTCGTGGTACTCCCTTCTCCGCTCCACCTTTCTATTTCAACTCTCATCGCCCCGTCGTGACGGTTTGGCCCCGGTCTTTTACCCGGCTCGTTGTGCCATTCCAGAGAGGCTCTGTCCGCTTCGCTACCCTCCGTAGAGGAAGATCCCGAACGTCTTCGTGGTGTCTTTTCCCGCTCACGGGTTGCACTACAAAGTGGTCTCCCGACTTAGAAAGATTAGGAGATTGAAGGGTTTGACACTCGTGTGTATTCCCTATTTGAGGTTCGTTTCCCCTTGGAAGTTCCCGTGTAACGGTTCGCTGGATACCGATATCTCGGAAGCCCTCGGATGCGGAGCCAGCGATCAATCGCAGTCGTTCCCACAACGGTGGTGCTCCCGCCGATAGTCGACCTCCTTCGAGGATCCCGGTGCGCCCTGGATCGACCCTTGGTGTCAGGCCGTCCTCGAGGCTGTCCACCCAACCGGCACGCCGGACACTTCCGTTTTCCCCGTTGATTCCTCCTACGGATGGTGCTACTCCGGAAGCTCCGGTCGTTTCTGGCACAACTCCTGCTGTTCAGGCTACGTCCGCTGCCGCGGTGCAATAACCCCGTCGGGAGAAGGTCAACAACACCCAGGGAATAACCCTGGAAGAGCAGGTTCGCATCTTGCGGGCTGCTCACAATTCCCTTTTGGGAGCTCATGATTCCCTCATGGGAGAGTTTAGGTCCCTTCGCGATGAAGTGAGGGCTGCTCCTGTGAAGGATGTCGCAAAGGATCTCCGTATCCTACGGTCCGACTTCAAAACTGTGTTGGAATGTCTTGGAGGACCCGCCGCCTTCGTGGAAGGAGTTGAGACCCGATTCGATCGGATTCGAGAGCGTCTGGAGACGTTGGAAAAAGCTGCTATGGCAGGATTCAACACTCCGGCGGAGCCGGTTGCCTTGTCGCACCGCGACAAGCACACTGGTCGGGATAGGTCTCGCCGTAGGCGAAAGTTCAAGGAAGAAGACTAGGACTCGGACTCGTCGAGTACGTCGACTGACAACCCGAATGGCTCGGAAGGTTCCGACTTGTCGGACTCGTCCGAGGACGATCGTCGCGCTGGGCACTATTTACGCTCAAAGCGGTCGTCGGCCTCCCATGGTGCCGTTCGAGCTCGTTCGAAAGGACGGAAACACTCCGGCCTTAAGGAGCTGAAGCCGACAAACCCGATGTATCGGAAGTTATTGTCTTACCGGTACTACCATTTGGAAGATTCCTCACTGGATCGTACACCCCGTGGAACGGGAAGAGTCAAGGATTGCATCAAGCGCATGCAACTCTCTTCGTAACCAGACCTTTTCTGGAGAAGACCCAGTGTTGGTGCTTGATTTTCTTGCCCGCTTCGTAGCGGAAGCCGATATTCTCGGAATGAATGAAGGCCAAGCGTACATCGCGTTACCGTATTTCTTACGTGGTATGGCCGAGGACCAGTAAACTCCATGCGGAGCTCTTCACGGCCCTCCGAGGAGGGAGTTACCTGCTGGCCCGAAGCAGTTCAATACCTGCTGAGGTCATACGCCACCAATGATGCTATTGGGAATGCCATATTCGCTTTGCGAGACACTCGTCAGCGTCAGGGAGAGACCGAAACCGATTACTCGGTACGCCTGAACAAGGCTTTCCACCGCAGTGGGAATGTCTACCCCGTCGGGGAACGCTGCACGATGTTCGTGGATGGGCTGGATCCTGCTATCAAGACCTTAGTCGCCCGCTACCGCGAGGATAAGCGGAAGGTTACCTACATCGAGTTGGTCCAATACGCTCGAGCGGAAGGTGATGCACTACGTGCACGAGGCCCTAGTACTAGGATCAGGTCCGCCAAGGCGTTAATGATGGAGAACAAATCCCCATCTTTGTCGCTGATAGCGAATGAGGCCTCCCAACGGGAGTATGATAACGTACAGCTTGCCCATGATGGGTTGGGTTCCATTCCAACGACCGAACTACCGTCGACAACGGACGCTTCTTTCGACACGGCCCAAGACGGCACCCTGCTTTACGCAGATGCCAACCGTGTTCACGGACCTCGAATTCCGTACTCGAACGGAGCAACCCGTTTTCAACGGCCAGGATGGAAGGACACCCGACCTCGGGTAGGGTTCACCGATGCTCGAAATGCGGCCCCGCGTACGGGTGATAGATTGGCAATCTGTCACGTCTGCTACACGCATGGTCACATCTCGCCCCAGTGTCTACTCTCCATGAGAGATATGGCCAAAGTTACGGTGAACTACGAGGCCCTCACTCCTGAGGAGAAGCAATCCGTCCCAATGACGTCGTATCTGCGTGCCAAGACGGACTTTTCACATGCCGTCACGACAGCTCCGCCACAACGGAATGTCCCCGCACAGCCGGTACGCCCTGCTCCACAGGTTGTTGCCGATCAAAACACCGCTCATGCGGGACCCCACGGCCAACGGGCCCATGCACTCGTTGCCGAGGAACCTGAGCAGCCGCCGCAGGCGGAAGCCCAGGGAAACTAAACGAGGGAGTCTCCCTTTCGGGAGAGACGTCCTCAGGATCGAGGCTGTTGACGGCCGAGGCGTCACCGCCTCGCTCCCCGGTGAAAATCCTTTCGAGGAGAGACGCCGCTGACGCGGATTCGGAACACCTTCGTGTTTTGCGTCGACCGTGGATACGGGTGAAGAATAACCGGGTCCCGGATAGAATCATGGTGATGGCCAAGCGTAACTATAAGGTATACGCTGACCTTGGCCTTGACCCCCAGTTTATGGTGCGTTACCTGACTGTATTAGACACAGGTGCAGGTCCGAACTTCATCGTTGAATCGCTCCTAACACCGCCATTGCGGGCTCGTATGCGCAGCGGCACCTTGCCGGACGTCGCAGATGCGAACAACAACCCGTTATCAACGGTGGGAACAATCGGCTTAGTCGTGCGTTTGGGAACATATGTGGTGAAGGTCGACTTCATCGTGTGCCGGTCATTAGCTGCCCCAATCATCTTGGGTTGTGACTATTGCGACAGGTTTGTAGATTCGATAAGACCCCGCCTCAGGCGTGTGGAACTTGAGGACGGTTCGTCCGTCCCTATTGTTCGTCGTCCGCTAAAGCGTGCGTCGAAGAAACATGTTCCTCTGCCTGCTGGGCAGGAATCTCAACCAGCTCCACGTGAGTCCACCAAGCTTCGCGTCGCTGCGTCGATCGCAATCCCGCCGGAGTCCCAAGTAATGGTGTCAGTTAATTCCCGCCAACACGGTCTTCGGGTTATTCAACCTCTTCCCTCGTTGTACGAGAAATACCAAATCGCTGTCGCGAATGGTGTTGTGCAAGTCACACCGGATACTCCGTTTCGGATACTTGTTGCCAACCTTGGCAGTACCCCCCCAGTATCTGGTGAAGAACCTAGTCATTGGGTCTGTGACACCGCACCCGCTCGCGATGCTCCCAACGAAGATGACGGCTGCCGATGTCCTCGGATTAGTTACCTCCGAAGAAGACGACACCCCATCTAAGGAGGGGGAGGAAGCGGTTGTTTTCGCGGGTACAACTACCGTTGCAACGGAGAAGTTACCGGCTGACTCGGAAGCCAACCCTGTGTCAGGGACAGAAGAGCGCAAGCCCACGAGCTACGACAAGGTTGACCCCTTGAAGGCGCTCGAGGAACTTGATCTCGGTCATGTACCGGAGTCGCACCGTGAACGTCTGAGAGACATGTTACGGGAGTTTACCACAATGTGGGATGGCTCTCTTGGAGAGATAAATGCAACGGAACACCGTATCGATTTGCTGCCGAATACGCGTCCGATAGCGCAACCTCCTTACAGGGCAGGACCGAAGGCTCGGGAAGAAGAACAGTTCCAAGTGGATAAGATGCTCCACGCAGGCGTGATTGAAAACGCCCAGTCGCCATGGGCATCCCCAGTTGTACTGGCACTCAAAGCCGACGGAACCTGGAGGTTCTGTGTCGACTACCGCCGGCTTAATGCCGTGACGATCAGAGATACGTACCCCATCCCTCGTATGGACGAGTGTATCGATTCGCTCGGTGACGCTACCGTGTTCACGGCACTGGACGCCAATTGGGGATACTGGCAAGTTCCCGTTAGGGAGCAAGACCGCGATAAGACCGCGTTCGTTTGCCACTCGGGCAGTTACCGCTTCAAGCGGATGCCTTTCGGCTTAACCAACGCCCCCGCTACCTTCCAGCGTGCAATCGACATCTTGTTGAACCGCTTCAAGTGGCGGACTTGTCTCGTCTACCTTGACGATATTATCGTGTTCTCCAGTAACCTGGACGACCATCTCGCCCATGTCAGGGACGTGATGACCACTCTGCGCAATGCAGGTATAACCCTCAAGCTGAGGAAGTGTGAATTCTTCACCGATACTGTCAAGTATCTTGGACACATCATCAGTCCAGGACGGTTGATGATCGAGGAGGCTCGCGTCAAATCACTCGCCAAGGCGAAGGCACCGCGGACTCAAACGGAATTACGCTCCTTCTTAGGGCTGGTCAACGTCTACAGACGGTTCGTGCCGAACTTTTCGGACATTGCGGCTCCCTTAAACGCACTCTTGCGAAAAGGTCAGCCACCAAAACTGGACCCATTCACGCCCGCACAAGCGGAAGCATTTAACTCCTTAAAGGAGGCTGTGACATCAGCACCGATCTTATCGTTACCACAACCCGGCCTGCCGTTCTCTGTGGACACGGACTCAAGCGACCACCAAGTGGGATGCGCATTGTTCCAAACCACTCCTGAAGGAGAACGAAAGCCAATTGGTTATTGGTCACGTTCGCTGAACGTTCAGGAACGGAACTACTCCGTTTCGGAGAAAGAGTGTCTCGCAGTTGTTTGGGCACTTTCTACTCTCCGCCCCTATCTCTTGGGTGTGCACTTTACCGTGTACACGGATCATTCCTCGTTGAGGTGGTTGATGAATATTTGCGATCTATCAGGCCGCCTCATGCGGTGGAGACTCCGCCTTGCGGAATTCGACTTCGAGGTGGTATACAAGAAGGGGACCCTGAACACTCAGGCGGACGCGTTGTCACGCTTACCCACTGATGGGGAGACTGTTGTTGCCGAAGAAGAGGAAATAACTTGCTTCGTCGTTGACGACAATAACCCGGAACCCCCGGAATGGCAGTTTGACAACTGGCCAGAAGACTGGGACGATATGGACGCTGACATTGACGAACTGCTTGCTGCAGGCGAAAATGAGGCTGCAAAGCCCCTACCGGGGAATTTTGTCCCGGTAGCACCGGAAGAGATGATCCGAGAGCAACATGGAGACCCGTTTTGCATCAGGGTCCGTGCCCGACTTAACGGTGGTGATACCCTCCCATTCGAGGTTAACGACATCGGCTACCTCGTGAGGACAGTCGAGTCACACCCACAAGTTGTGGTACCACACTCGTTGCAAACGAGGATCCTACACCTTTCGCATTACGCAAAGCTAGGCGGCCACGCAGGTGGAAGGAAACTGTACCTCACCTTGAGGAAAGACTTCTACTGGCCCGCCATGGCGGTGGATTGTTACGCTACGGTGCGGTTCTGCACCGAGTGCGCGAAAAATCGCGTGAAACTCCGAAGGAATTCGAAAAAAGTGAAACTATTCCCTGCCAGGGCGCCGCTTGAATTTGTGGCAATCGATATCCTCGGACCATTGCTTACCACTCGGAGACGTAACAAATTTCTTCTCGTTATCACCGATCGGTTCTCGAAACTGGTTCGGACAGTACCTCTCAAGAGGATTACCGCATTCACAGTCGCAAAGGCATTTGCCACGCACTGGATCTTTGTGTACGGCCCTCCTGTGGAGTTATTATCCGATAACGGAAAGCAGTTCGCATCCCGGTTCTTCCAGGATGTTTGCCGCATCATGGACGTGAAAAATCTTTTCACAACCACTTACCATCCCCAGTGTAATGGGCAGATTGAACGGTATAACCGTACGGTGCTGGCATCTCTCCGTTCTAACGTTGCTGACCACCCAAAAGCATGGGACTTTTACACTGACGCGTTAACCTTTGCGTATAACACGCAGGTGCACAGGACTACTGGTGTTTCCCCATTCGAACTGGTCTTGTCAAGGACACCCCCGCCTGTGGCGTTAGAATCACAAGCAACCTTGGGCAATTTCCCATCCGTGGGTGATTACCGCCAAAAATGGAAGGCGTCGCTAACGAAGTTAGTCCCCGCTGCCCGGAAGTCCATGGCAAAAGCCCAAGCCGCTTACAAGCGTGATTTTGACGCTCGCTTGCGAGGAAGAACCCCTGAACCACTTACTGTGGGTCACCGTGTCTTCGTACGGAAGGAACACTACAACCCTGAAAGGGATAAACGTCATAAGCTCTTGCCCGCGGCGGATAGACCCTTCCAGGTAGTCTCGGTTACATCGGACACTGTGGTGGTACAAGTCGCTGACGCGCAGGAGCGGATCTCCCGCGACCGCGTGGTACTGGCCCCCCCACCCTCATCTGAGGTTACCCCGTCTCGTACGGAACCCGTGTCTACGGACTCAACAACACCGGTACAACCGGAAACAAATGTGGTGTCAAGACCTTCAGTCTTGCCCCACACCAACAGAGGCCTTACAGACCTCCCGGTGGAGTCGGATCACCCGACTGCGTCGGAAAACAATAGCCACAATGGCACCCCCGTTTCTACCCCATCGTTGGGTTCGCTAACCCGCGATGCGGGACGCTCTGCCACTCCCACGCCGCTCCATCTAAGGAGGGGTAGGAGGATATCCGCTCTGCTGAGGATTCAATTCCGACGTCGCGTCGTGAGAACAACCGTGCAGCATGGACTGGTCCGACATCTCCGGATGTTCCGGTCAGTGAAGGGACCACGCGCTCGCAACGATCGCAACATACACCCGTCCACGGGAAGTTTACACCGTCGCCGGTTGAGGGCACTCACGCAGAAGCGGAATCATTGAAGTCACAAGAAACTCGTGGTTTACCAGCCGCGCTGGGTCAAACGGAGTCGAATGATGTCGCCGGCATAAAGTCGACGTCGTCGGAACGAAGCCCCACTGGGGAAAGCGCAGCGACACTGCAACCCACCGCGAAACGCGATGCAGAAGGACCAGGAACCCTGGGAAATACTGCGGAGCAGCCTCAAGCAGGAAAAAAAGGACCCCAAGGTCCGTATACACCGACACCCCGTTGGTGGAATGCCGGACGCTCCGGGGAGAGTTTCAGTCAAGGACGGTACGAAATCACGTAAGTGCTGGTATAAGAATATCGGCGAGGCGCAGCGCCCGTCGAGTAATCGCGAAGTCCGAACGCCGCCGGCGGTGTCAAAAGCCCCGGTAACCCGACGTATGCCGTTCAGACGGGAATCAAAAAGTTGGAAAACTTGAAATTCAACGGGCGCAGCCGTTGATGCGACACCTGTACAGGGAGGCGGTTCTTCAAGAGAGGCGTGGAAACAACCTTTGGGAGGCAAGTCCACGTGCCACGCACGGTGGTCGAGCGCCCGTGAGGAGGCATCTGCGGTTAAGCGGAAAACGGCGATCAGCAAGCGCGCCGCTGCGGACCGGACTTTGAACTGTCACGACGGAGGATGCCACGCAAACTTTGCGGTACGAACGGCCAAGGCCGTCCGCAGCTCATCTAGCGTCACCAGCNAGATGATCCGAGAGCAACATGGAGACCCGTTTTGCATCAGGGTCCGTGCCCGACTTAACGGTGGTGATACCCTCCCATTCGAGGTTAACGACATCGGCTACCTCGTGAGGACAGTCGAGTCACACCCACAAGTTGTGGTACCACACTCGTTGCAAACGAGGATCCTACACCTTTCGCATTACGCAAAGCTAGGAGGCCACGCAGGTGGAAGGAAGCTGTACCTCACTTTGAGGAAAGACTTCTACTGGCCCGCCATGGCGGTGGATTGTTACGCTACGGCGCGGTTCTGCACCGAGTGCGCGAAGAATCGCGTGAAACTCCGAAGGAATTCGAAAAAAGTGAAACTATTCCCTGCCAGGGCGCCGCTTGAATTTGTGACAATCGATATCCTCGGACCATTGCTTACCACTCGGAGAGGTAACAAATTTCTTCTCGTTATCACCGATCGGTTCTCGAAACTGGTTCGGACAGTACCTCTCAAGAGGATTACCGGATTCACAGTCGCGAAGGCATTTGCCACGCACTGGATCTTTGTGTACGGCTCTCCTGTAGAGTTATTATCCGATAACGGAAAGCAGTTCGCATCCCGGTTCTTCCAAGATGTTTGCCGCATCATGGACGTGAAAAATCTTTTCAGAACCACTTACCATCCCCAGTTTAATGAGCAGGTTGAACGGTATAACCGTACGATGCTGGCATCTCTCCGTTTTTACGTTGCTGACCACCCAAAAACATGTAACTTATACACTGACGCGTTAACCTTTGCGTATAACACGCAGGTGCACAGGACTACTGGTGTTTCCCCATCCGAACTGGTCTTGTCAAGGACACCCCCGCCTGTGGCGTTAGAATCACAAGCTACCTTGGGCAATTTCCAATCCGTGGGTGATTACCGCCAAAAATGGAAGGCGTCGCTAACGAAGTTAGTCCCCGCTGCCCGGAAGTCCATGGCAAAAGCCCAAGCCGCTTACAAGCGTGATTTTGACGCTCGCTTGCGAGGAAGAACCCCTGAACCACTTACTGTGGGTCACCGTGTCTTCGTACGGAAGGAACACTACAACTCTGAAAGGGATAAACTTCATAAGCTCTCGCCCGTGGCGGATGGACCCTTCCAGGTAATCTCGGTTACACCGGACACTGTGGTGGTACAAGTCGCTGACGCGCAGGAGCGGATCTCCCGCGACCGCGTGGTACTGGCCCCCCCACCCTCGTCTGAGGTTACCCCGTCTCGTACGGAACCCGTGTCTACGGACTCAACAACACCGGTACAACCGGAAACAAATGTGATGTCAAGACCTTCAGTCTTGCGCCACCCCAACGGAGGCCTTACAGACCTCCCAGTGGAGTCGGATCATCCGACTGCGTCGGAAAACAATAGCCTCACTGGCACCCCCGTTTCTACCCCATCGTTGGGTTCGCTAACCCGCGATGCGGGACGCTCTGCCACTCCCCACGCCACTCCATCTAAGGAGGGGGAGGAGGATATCCGCTCTGCTGAGGATTCAATTCCGACGTCGCGTCGTGAGAACAACCGTGCAGCACGGACTGGTCCGACATCTCCGGATGTTCCGGTCAGTGAAGGGACCACGCGCTCGCAACGATCGCAACATACACCCGTCTACGGGAAGTCTACACCGCCGCCAGTTGAGGGCACTCACGCAGAAGCGGAATCATTGAAGTCACAAGAAACTCGTGGTTTACCAGCCGCGCTGGGTCAAACGGAGTCGAATGATGTCGCCGGCATAAAGCCGACGTCGTCGGAACGAAGCCCCACTGGGGAAAGCGCAGCGACACCGCAACCCACCGCGCAACGCGATGCCGAAGGACCAGGAACCCTGGGAAATATTGCGGAGCAGCCTCGAACAGGAAAAAAAGGGACCCCAAGGGCCTCGGTATACACCGACACCACCGTTGGTGGAATGCCGGACGCCCCGGGGAGAGTTCACGTCAAGGACGGCACGAAATCACCAAGTGCTGGGTATAAGATATCGGCGCAGGCGCAGCCGCCCGTCGATATCGCGAGATCGAACGCCGCCGGCGGTGTCAAAAGCCCCGGTAGCCCGGACGTAGCCGTTCAGAACGGGAATCAAAAAGTTGGAAAAATTGGAAATTCAACGGCGCAGCCGTTGAGCGACACCTGTAACAGGGAGGCGGTTCTCCCAAGGGAGTGTGGAAACGAACCGTTGGAGCAGTCACGTGCACGCACGGTGGTCGAGCCCCGTGAGGAGGCATCTCCCGCGTCAAGCGGAAACGGCGATCAGCAAGCCGCTGCGGCACCGACTGAACCGTCACGACGGAAGGATCCACGCAAACTTGCGGTACGACGGCAAGGCGTCGCCAGCTCATCTAGCGTCACCACCCCTCAAAAGGGAATTGCCACCGCAGAGCGGGATACTGCGCAGGCAGAAATGCGCGCCATGAGAAAGCGAGGCGACCACCGTGATTCGGGTAGTGAGCGCCCCCTAAGAGGTGAAGCAATCGCACGAATTACGGCAAACCGCGCGGAAGTTCCACTCGTGGATATCGCACCCCCACAAGGGTTGTCGCAAGGAGATGTGACTACAACACGGCAAGGCCGGCAAGTGTACGTTCAGGAGTACGTTGTCGCCGACATTGTCGGGCATACCTGGAACCAGGAGGGCATCTTGTTATACCGCGTCCGTTGGTACGGTTACGACCCAAGTTGGGATACTCTTGAGCCAATCGAGCACCTGCCTCGCTCGAAGGTCATTAGTTATCACCGAAAAACGGGTACTGCACCGCCAGCGACGCTGGATCAAGCCCAAGTGGGATGAGGTTGCCGTGGAAACGGAGGAAGTCAGATCGTTGGCACACACACGTCATGCGACGGGATTGAGTCCACACCACCGAGGTGGAATGCCTGTCGCATTGACGGTTCGACCGGCTCGAGCCATGAGAACACCGATTTTCGGAAGGAAGGCTCACTCCTGAGGGTTTTTCATCCAGCTCGCTGGTAATGTTCTCGCTCCCACACCATGAGCATGGTTTTTCCCCTCGGAAGGGTGCGTTTTTCGCAGCGCATCGCATCGCATTGCATTAGCCGGCTATGCCGGTGAGGAAAGAATGCACCGTCAAAGACGTGAATGAAGCAAAGAATCTTTTTATCTCAAGGCTATACTACTGTGAACAGGTAATTACCCACGCATGGGGAAGCTCGGCTCCCGTTTACTGGCCGTCGCCATCGCCCTCATTCTGAGGAGGCATACCGCCAAGGCGTTGAGCCAAGGCATCCGCCATAGCGGTGACGTCGCCAGAGGCCGCACTAGCACTTAAACTCGCGCCGCGGAGGAAGCGAGCGATAATCGCACCTTCGGTCACACCCGCTGGCGGGGGATGAGCTGCAGCAGCCGCAACAGCGGGAAGAGCCGGCTGAGCCGGAATGGGTACCGGAATGGGAACCGGAGTGGGAGCGATGAAGTCAGCCGCCGAGGCGGAGCCGACAAACGGAGTAGAGCCGGCGCTCTCCCTCGCAGGGGTTGCGTCGATCTCTTCGATCATCTCGATATTGTCACCGCCCGTGTCCTCGGGCTGATTATCCACCATTGGATCTCCCCAGAGGTACTATCGGTAATACTCATCCGAGTTCACAAACCCAGGTGGGTGATCGGCCGGCACGCGCCGGGGAGCAGAACGGAGCTCACCCGCTTCCTCAGCGGTAATCTTCCGATAATATCACCGGTCGAAGAAGACATAATCGCCCGCAAGAGCGGTATTTCTTCCCAGACCTGGGCCGTATCCACCCGCGTTCGGGGAATCACCGCGACTACTCTGAGAAAGAGGCACTTCGGTCCAGTCGATACTATCGATATAATCGAGAAGGCTCAACACCTCGTCGTTGTTGGCACGATCTCCGAGGGGGACTTCCAAATCCAAACTTCGGATGGCCGCCCGCACGCGGGGAGGGATGAACCACAGTGGATACTGGTCATATGCCTCAGCGAGGACAAACGCCGAGGTGCGGACAGCCCATTCGGTGACGACAACGGACCACAACCCAGTCCTGGGATCTGTGAGCAGGTATGACCCTAAGTAGGTGAACACCGGGGGCAACTCGATGTAGCACCCCCGGCATGCATCGAGGTAACTCCACCACTCTGGCAGAGGTACATACCGATCCTGTCGGTGCGCAGCCGTGATATGGCGGATCTCCACGTTCTGATATGGATCGAAGTACCCAAATTGGGATCGAGACCGCCTATCATAGCGGATGAAGTTCTGAAGGAAGTTAGACCGCGAACGGCGGGGGAGATATCGAAACTCAGCCCGAAGAATCGGTCTTGTCCAGCACATGGCTTTCTGCCGTGCAACGGGCATTCCCCGCCAGGCGAAGGTTTCCAACTCCGCTAGGCGGTCACAGTAACTGATTTTCCCGCGGGTGCGGTAAAACGCCACATCGAAGTCCATCCCTGGCGGGATAGGAAACTCGAACGGCGCCCGGTCTTGCCGTTTGTAAGCCACCATGACAAAGTTGGCATGGGCTTCTTCCCGGGATTGTCGATTCTCCCGCGCTACCTGATGGACAGGAATCGCGATGCGCGTGCGCCAATCCTACGAAGTGGTCACCATTGCCGGGAGGTCCCCCGGAAGGGTGTTGCGTCCGTCGGCATACTCAGTGATGAGGTTTTCATTGAACACCGCAGTTGGGTGGAACCACGGTGCGAGCCGGAGGCGCCTCGCATGTCGCCGGTTCGCCGGGTTGAGCCCTACAAGGGAGTTGAAAGACGGCCAGACCACACCTGGATGGAACCCGAGGACGGGGCCCGCGAGAGCGGCATGCTGCGCGGAGGATCCTGCGGCAGGGTTCGATTGCCCCGCGGACGGGTTGGAGCCCTGTTGAGGGAGCGGAACGGAGCGGAATCCAGTGAGGCCCCCTTTGGGGAACGTTGGTTGGTTCCGAGGCTGGTTCGGTGGAACACCACTCATAGTAAGGTCTAGTTCCGGTGTCGGAGGAAAGTTGATCGCAGGAGCGAGAGAGAGTTCGGTACTCTGAGGAGGTGCTGCTACTGCAGGAGCAGGGAGCACGTCGTTGACGGGAGAAGGAGAAGAACATACCGGAGGAGCGGGGAGCGCTGCACTTATACCATCTTGGCTCGGCGCCATCCTGCCCTCGTCGAGGTTGTATTACCGCCTAAGGAGGGGGATATGTAGTGCAACGCTCATCTATGAGTATTCTGACAGGACTTTGTCATATTTCCCGTTTACGGGTTTGCCTGGTACACACCAGTATATGACTAGTAGTTACTATTGGTTGCCATTGAGATGGTTCGGACACATGGGACACGGTGGAGCTGATCGGAGGTTGGCCACTACACGTGGGCGGTTGCCACAATTAGTGGGAAGTTTAGTTAATATTATTTATTAATTTTAGTTAGGACACTACTTAGTGCGACGGCGTCGCCGCCGTCGCACCAGTAAAGTGCCCCAACCAGGGTGACCCTACTGACGGGTCTTGGCTCTAATCGTTCACGCCTTCGGCGGTGCTCGACTCCTAATCGGAGAGACTCCCCGTTGACACGGTTCGTTTATCCACCCTGCGTCCTCTAAAGGAACCCAACTGTTGGAGTGTTTTACCGCTGTTTGTCGCGTTCGCCCCTGTATAGGGAAAGCCCTGGCAGTACGCCGTTATCCTTCGTCACCTTGTCGCGAGGCCCCACCACGTGGTGCTCTCGCTCTCCTTTTCCTTTTCCCTTTCTTTCCTCCAACCCTCTTCCGAGGTATTGCACACCCACGTGTCGTGGTACTCCCTTCTCCGCTCCACCCTTTCTGTTTCAACTCTCATCGCCCCGTCGTGACGGTTTGGCCCCGGTCTTACACCCGGCTCGTTGTGCCATTCCAGAGAGGCTCTGTTCGCTTCGCTACCCTCAGTAGAGGAAGATCCCGAACGACTTCGTGGTGTCTTTTCCCGCTTACGGGTTGCACTACACACCCACGCAGTACGGCAAGCGGCAAATTTCTTGAAACCCATTCATAACCTGCGCAAGTTCGCTCTCGAGACGTGGAAGTGCAACCCTGTCGTGGAATGTCAAACATATAGCACGGCTCACTTCCTTTATATCACGATCGACTGAACTCTTTCCTATTACTAATTGAGAAGCTACAGCTTCGCAAGACGCCCCACCCATGTACATTAACACAGACGCTATTCGAATGGCAGTTGGCAGTGGCTCTCTGAAGTTCGTCTTCTGCTTAGTTAACTGATCGTGCAGTCCAGTGAGGAGCACCTCAAAAACTGTTCTGGATAAGCGAAATAGTGCTCTCCATGCGCCGCTTTCAATGAAACTAGGCGTAAGCGCGTAATTGAAAAACCACGACTTATCGTTCCTTGCATGGATCCAGGCTCGTCGTTGCGATGTTTGCCGAGCTCTCGCGGTTAAAGTTGTCCATGCTGCGTTAGATATGTCAATGGTTAGTGCAACAGCACTGGCCTCTGTGTCTGTATCAAGCATGTCAATGGCCTGCTTAAGGGAAATCAACGCGATTCTTCGTTGACGTTCATTCATGTTCGGTGCGTGCTGATCTGTCCACAGCGTGGGGTCGCCTATGGAGCGCACCCAAGTCGACCCGAATCGAGGACATGCTGTGGACAAAGGCGCCGTCTCCTGTTGGGAAGAGATTACAGGCAAAAATTTGGGGATTGGACAGAAAGCGACGTGGGATGTCCAGGTGTGGAAACAGCCTAATGACGATCGTCCAAACCTGCGCATTATCCGTGCTCGGACTTGGTTTAATTTTCTGCAACACATGGCTTCTCTAACAGACTTTATGTTTCGACGTATGTACAGAATGTCGAAGGCACAGTTCATGACTGTGTATCATTTCATTTTTACTTCCTTGAAACGACTACAACGTGATGAAAGCATCTTGGCACGATCCGTTCCTGCTCAGGTCATGCTCTGCGAGACAATGCGTCTACTTGCTGGTGCGAGTTATTTAGATGTTGGATGGCCATACGGCATATCGGAATCAACTGTGTACTGTATCTTCAATGAGACACTTCTAGCTTTAGACAAATGCTTACCTCGTATCTCGTTTCCAGTAACTGAAGAAGAGTATAGAGCTAACGCGAAACAGTTTCAGGAAATGCGACAAAGCCCATTCCATGGGGTTATTGCAGCTCTTGATGGCGTTGCTGTGGAGATTTGCCTTCCTCAATTACGTTACGTTGCTGATCCTAAAAAGTACTTCAACAGAAAAGGATTCTTTGCGATTTGTGTTCAAGGTGCAGTACAAGCCAGCTACAAATTTTGCTTTGTATCAGCAAGGCATGCAGGTGGGACTCACAACGCAACGGCGTTCTGCGCTACAGAGCTCTATCAGCTACTGACTGGAAATACGCTGCCCAGTTGGGCTGCAGTGTTTGGTGATGACGCGTATTCTAATGAACACAGAATTGTGACTCCATATCCTGGAAAGAACTTGTCAATGAAGGAGGACTCTTTTAATGCGTATCATTCATCTTGTCGTATCCGTGTGGAGCAGGCTTTTGGCATACTTGTATCTAGGTTTGGTATCTTTTGGTCCGCGCTTCGGTATGCACTGCCGAAGTGCACTGTGATTATTATGGTTGCCTGCAAGCTCCATAACTTTATTATTGATAATGCAGACAGTGATGCCTTCGAAGTGCCTCCACATCATGAAGAAAACTTTGTTTCAGGTGTTCCTGTAAGTCACTTTCAAGATCTCTGTCATATGGAGAGAGACAACGTGCGATCCAGAAATAGGCGGAGGGAAAGATCAGAGTTGCGTGATAGTATTGCCGATAAACTCCAGCGAGTAGGGCTCCTTAGGAGAAGGTAGTCTGCTCGCATTGTGGATGAGATTCTGCGGGCCATTGTGATTGACGACCTGCACCACATCAAGAAGCGCAGCTTTGCTGTGCCGTTTGTTTGCGGCTGTCGCATCCTAGGTGAAGTGCTTCGTCGCATTGCAGAGGGGTGCGGTCAACAGCCAGATTTGCAGCCTGAAGGCCATGGATGACGATGGGCTCTACATGTTTGCAAAGGAGATCGGAGCCTCACTGGATCTCTTGGGACGCAGACAGGTGCTTGGGAGGTTTCCAGTCGATCAGTTCGCCGCTGGAGGCGTTGCCACCCCGGGGGAGGAAGCGCACCCGCGCGCATATTTGCTATGAGACGTACAACTGCGGTACACAAGGTGAAATTTGTTCCTGGCTCTCCCGAGCGCAGTAACGCGAAGCAGGGGCGCCATTCAATGACACTTTCGGCGAGTATTACCATTAGCTCAATAATCTTATCTCCTGTTCTCTGAAATGCGTGCCGCGTACGATGCTGAAGATGTTCACTAAAACCGCAAGGAGGCCTAATGCTCACTGTCTGAGTTTCTAGTCCTGTCGAATCGATTACAAACTTCCTCACAGCGACGTTTTTTCCTGTTGCGAAGGTAAAGAAAATCATCGCAAGTGGTAATGCAGGGTTCATGAAAAGGAAAGCTACTGGGTAGTCGCAGCAGGTTCCAATTGCAAAGAGAGAGAAACAACATCAGCCGTCGGTCCCCAGTATTGTGCCCTTCCTGGACTGCGATACTGATCGCCCAGCTTCCAAGAATCTCTGCTTCCTGCAAACTCAACGACCGGGGCACCTTCAAGATGGACCAGCATATTCTCGATGAAAGTCGTTTCCTTAGCGTGCCTTCTTTCAATTTTCATCATCATTGTGAGAAAGAAGCCTGCAAGGATCTATTCCTAGGGTGCCTTTCTGAGGTTGGATAACGTGCCAACATATCTCGTGCTTGTATTGGAGCACAAAGCGGCAGCAACTCTTCCCAGACCATAGTCGTAGTTTGCGTCGAAGTTTGAATGCATGACACATCTTCCTTGATAGCCTACATAATGCGGGACGCCAGAGAACTTGACTTTGAATAATCCTGGCTTCGTAAGCACTGACAGTTGGGCAGGAGCCATACCAATGAGCAGACGCTGCGCTTCGATCTTGGCAACCTGAACATTGCCATGAGGATCACGCTCGAGCATTAGTTGGTTCGTGATTGCTTCCGGTAGCTTCGAAAATAGCTCAGCATTGAGTTGAGCTTGAAGACGTAATCGAACATTTCACAGATGACATTGTGACCGCGAGGAGCAGGGCCGCCTCACAAAACGACACTCTTGCTGAAACGGTCAGTATACTGCTGAGTAAAGTCTTGCCATAGCCCCCAGTTTGCCTCGTTGTGTGGGATAATTATCGGCGTGACTACGCGACCTGTGTACCCCGGCTTGCTCGTCTAAAGGATCTCTGCCGTTAACATCGAGTTTGATGCTACAACTTCTCCAGTGACATGATGATGAGAGTAATCATTCGGAAATCCCGTCGCCATTGCTTCTGCAGTGGCGCTTCGATTCACGCTGGACACCAAAGCGAGCTCGCGCAAATCGTTCGCGAGTTGCTTCTTGGCGTTCTCTCACAGCCAGTCGAAGATGGACGCACGTTTCATATGGGTCTCAATCGCGGATCAGACGTGGTGTAAAGCAACGCGAAAATCGGGGTGACATCCTGCGCGCCTTCAACTGTCGCAGTTGGATTTGATGTTTCGCTCGTATTCAGGCGTCTGACAGCATCTATCAACCACGCGTTGCCCTCATCAACGACGTCAATTCGCCATCGCAACGCTCGAGCGCGCTCAACCTCGGGCTGTCTTTCATTTGCTCCATCAGAAGCACGGCAAGCTTCCACACCTTCTTGATAGACGCCGAAGCAGACGCTTGGTTAGTGCCCTTTTGTTTATGTGACATAGCGTCGGTAGGAGCGGCCTGCTTTCGCCTGATGTGCAGCCCAATGAACAACGAGGTGCCCACTGCAACACGGTGCGTCTGTGACAAGAGCAAGTTCCACAAGAATATCGCCTTCTGCAAGTTCTATAGACAGGTGATGGTGATAATAGCCGAGCCCTTTCTCTGAACCCGAGCATCGCGTAATACCCACGGCGACGTAAACATGCGGCTGTTTCTCGCTCACCTCTTGCAAGCCCAGGTTGAAAATATTATCTGCCACATCGGCGCGCAGCAAGATGGGCACGCAAGCAAACACCCTGGCATACCCTTCAGCCAACACGGCGCCACTAATCATCTTTACGCCACTTTGCATAGCGATTTTCGTGAATTCATTGCGCTCACCAGCTAGTGAGCATTATAGTGATCAAGCAGCTGCTGTCACACGGTACGCACAGCCCATGATCAAAACGGACGCGTCGCGCAAAGGCGCACGTCACCTGTAAACGGAACTCGGCGCCTAGCTTTCGAAGGCGATAGGCAAATGACGCTGTGCGTTTCCAGTCAGAAAGCTCATCGTCTCGCTGAATATCGTTCCGCGACGCTTACATTTTGAAGACTTCGGGCACATGGTTATGACCAAAGGCATCCTGCGTGCTGTAGGTGCTGCCGTCTTCACTAGGCCTCCATGAGTTAGAATTGACATCGATTGTCTGCGTTTCTGCGAGCAAAGCTCTTCCACGAGCAACGCGGCCAACGAAAACGCCTTCGCCTTGGATGGGTGCGGGCGGCTTGCGGCTTCCTTGCCTGAAACGCCAGCCATCTCAGCAGTGTTCAAGTTCCTTTCGAACGCCTTACCGGCTTCTATACTCACGTCTAGGGCCTTCCGCGTACAATTCTTCACCGAACCCTGCACAGTTCTAGCGTTGCCATATATTTCCTCCTCTTCCTCCAGAGTCATTTGATCCCTCACTTCGTCTATTGTGTTCAGTTCGTCAATAATGCTCCCTATGAATATTGATTCTGGGCGTAATTGGCCCAAAACGTGCCGCAATTTATTCGAAAAAAATAATGGATGTACAGTACATGTCCCTGAGATAGGCCAGTGGCTTTTGCTGCGAACGACGTTGGAATTCATGCCAGCCAATAGTAGCCGTAATTAGTTCTTTATTTTCTGATAGCTTCTATCTATACTATACATGGTCGGAAAGTAGTCGGCACCGACGGAATGGAACGAATGCTACCATACTCTTTTAACTTGGAAATGATATTGTTTCAAAGAACCTCCAATCTGTAAGAGCCGAAATAAGAACGCCGTTGAAAGTTTTGATCCGACCACGGCGTCGCGATACCGGCGTTTCATACAGCCGCCGGATCACGCTTAGAGTTCGAAGTTCGGAAACACCAAGCACGTGGGCATGCCGGCTCCGTCCACAACCCAGCTGCGCGCACGCGCATCCGCACTTCAATCAGAAGAAGATTTCTGCGCGACAAGCTGCAGTGTTTTAGGGGAAACGAAGCCGTAGAGTGTTCACCAGGCACCGACACGGAGTAGTTGGAACAGCGGGTCGCGCGCCACCGATGAACAGACTCTCTCCTCCGCGTTGCTGCCCACAATTGAGAAGCGCGCTGTTTCGCGACGTCGTTGTTCGAGAAGGAAGGAGGTGAAAGTCGCCCGACCTCCTGTTGCTACGCCGTTTCCGCAATTGTTTCGGGCTGACCTGTCGCGCCTTTCGGTTTTTGCTAAGCGTGAGAGAGACACGCTGGACGCTGTACCTGATGTTGTTCCGTCATCTTCTGAACCACCTCCTTTCGATACACAGGAGATAGCGTCAAAGGAAGATATCGCCCTGCCGAAGCCCGTAGAATCATCTTCGTCTAGTCGTACACCGGCACAGGAGGCATCGTCCATGCTAGCTTCCATGTCTTTGGAGCAGATACGTCAGGCGCAGCAGGAAATATATGCCACGCTGAAGCCGGAAAGCATCTCATTCCTGCGACAACGTTCCTCAGGACGGGGCGCCTCACAACCGAACCGATCACAGTCAACACCTTCGGAAACAGCGGGCGGGGGAAACCAAGCATTATCTACATCGTCTACGAAAGAAGAGTCTGACGAGAAAGTCACAGAGACGAAGAGAGACGAAGAAGTTGAAAGAGCGAAGCGATTATGGATGACCGATGCCACTGAAACGCTGAAAACACAGGAGCATGTGGATCAAGTTGTGCACAAAGCCGTGGAAGACATGGGGCTTATTGCGAGAGAGCGCTTTGATCTGGACGGAAACGTTTTGACCGCGGAGCAAATCGATGCACTCCCCACTCACAAAGGATTACATCATCACGGCACCTCCCCGGAGAGCGCTGGTTACACTCTAGCTGATCTGCTAATCCTAACCCGCTCCACTATTTTATCTCAAAGGGTTATGGCTCTCAAAGTGTACGCTGCTTTGATTTCTAGCCACGGCGAACGCATATCCGAACCCATGCTTAACTCTGATGGCATTAGGCTGGTGTTTTCCCCCCTTCCGGCTGCAGAAACTTTCCATTCAGCCCTCACAAACCAAGTCGCGTATCTGGAAGCTGTAGAGTATTTGCTGGGGCAAGTTTGTGCATTAGACCAACACAAGCTTGATCGCGACCATTATTTTACTTCAGAGTTCTATTCCCCGGCTTTTGTGCTTGGAGATGAATCGCCACTGTTTGCTCTGCTGAGTGAGACGCACTGCATCGGAACTCTAGTTGAAATTGCTAGAGCACGCTCCTTGAGTTCGAGCTCAGTAGAATTTTCGCAAAGAGCCCTCAACGCCTTTCGGATTATTATCTTAAACTCAACAAGTTCGTCACAATGGTATCTCGCGAAGTCCACCAACTCCTCCCGCCTCTTAAGCAATATAATGCAGCTTGCTGTTGGACCAGACAGACTTGTTCCGTCGACAACAATGTTGTCTTGTGATATCATCGCAAACATAATTGTAAAAGCTTCTTGGAGCGGTAAGGAGAAACCCCCAGAGGTTCTCAAGTACCTTCTTTCTGAGAAATTCCTCTTAGAAACAGCAGCCCATCTGAACTGGGCCTTAAGGGACAGTCCGTTCGAGCTAAGTTCGACTGAGCAGGAGGCAGCGAAGGGTGTGCTTTGCTTGTTTCGGGCTTATCTCTTTCAAAATTTTGGTCTGCAATGCATCTCAGCTTTCCTTCAAGCCATTTGCCGTCTGGTGCAGGAAGCAGATGACAACCTCAGAATTGAAGCTTACCTTTTGCTTGAAGCGTACATTCATTGTTTAGGTACAAAAATGATGCAGGCTCCTGACATGCAATCTGACGCAGCTGCACCTGAGAAGAGGTTGCGTTCAGCACAGCGTGGAAAGAAACCATCAATGGCCCAGTTTGCTAAGGATCAGCTTTTGGGACTCGCTCTCCAGGTTGTGGCGGCAGCAAAGATTGTTGTCGCGTCTGGGAATCGTCATTCAACTTCACGCAGAGCAGCAGCCGGTCATTTCGTGGCAACGGCGTTGGCTGTGATGTCAGTTCCATTTGATGAGACATATTACACTCAACTGAAGTGTGTAGCTTCGGATGTGAACTTTCGGATAGCTAAATCATGTCTGGACACTCCACGAGAATTGAGGGAGTCTCAAATGCTTGCCTCTTTAAGCCATGCGACTGCTCGTATTCTCAATGGCAAGCTACTTGAGAAGGGATTTGCTCTTCGAGAGGTAGACGAACTAGTTCACGCAGCTAAACGGGAGAGGAAAGCTATGTCCAACAAGTATGATCGTCAAGGGGGATGGCGGCTAATAGCAAATGCCTGTGCGGAATGGGTTGGTTTACTTTCTCGCCTAGAGTGTTCTGTGAGCATTGCTCAGACAGCCTCTGTCCTGCTGTCATGCCTTAGCGATGTACAAATTATACTTGACTTGACGTCAAGATGCATCCTCAGGAAAGATATCCTGTTGGTTTCGGCTCATAATATGGAAACTTCGGAGGCAGAGGAAATTGCGCGGAAGTTCTTTCCTCTAACGTGGAGGTTACTCAATGATGACGGTGAACTGCGATCCGAGATGCTACAAAGCCCTGGAGATCCAATGAACGAATCAGTTCTGGTCTCCTTGGACTCCTTGGTACGATCGTGGTTGAAGCATGATGGTTTCACCTCAGAAGGTTTAAAGCTTTGCCGGTTACTATTCATGTCTGATTTGCTCAATAATAGGTTGCTCTTTGAAAATTTGGTTGAAGTGCCTCCCAGCCGATGTCGTGATCCTCATGCCTTGTTCGACTTTGCCCTTGAAGTAGGAAAAATCTGCGTCGAAACCGAAGGGCGTCTAATAAGAGTAGAAACGAACACGAGGAGAAGCAGTCTATCCACCTCCACAGATTCTCAGTTCTTCAACTCAGTTGTAGCTCTTTCGGACCATCTGGTTGCAAGGGGACCTACGCCTTTGACTTTCGCAAAGACAGTTGACTCATTAGGGTCCATCATACTGAGCATTATGTGCAGCTTGGAAGCAGATTCATCTCTGCGACAAAACATGTGGAGTCGATGTGTTGACGAGTGCGCTGGGGCCGCACTCTTCGAAAATGGATTGTTTCTGCACGGCCTTGGGCTGAATTCCACATCCTCTTGTACATGCCTGGAAAGGGAAGACATGATGTACAGATACATATCTGCGATTTCCAAGTCATATTTGGATCCCGGTCGCTGTCCTGAAATCATTAGGAGAATTGTTCTGTTCAGAGTTTCGGAGTATCTGTCGTTCCCGGAGAGCACTGCCACTCTGGGGAACTTGTTTCAATCGCTTTCACATACGTCTAGAAGAACAACGCTTCGCAAAATATCCCAATTCCTTGACGCGGACTGCGTGAAAAATTTGGAGCCCCTTACAGAATGGTTGCGAAGTAGGATATGATCACCATTTCGTTGGTGACAGCTTATGAACCAAGCCTCTAGACAGGTGGCACGAGAGAATCCCCTGTGCTTGACATGCTCGATTCCTCCACTGTCAATACTCTCTTGTCGTCAAACAAGGCACGGTCAAACCATATACCGAACAAGAAACTCGGAACAAGAACACATACTCCCACTCCGAAGATAACAGCCTCGTAAAAGTCGCTATCTTGGACTTGCCCACGAAATCCGATCTCGGGATCCCAAAAGCTTTCTGTCCAGTCTCCCTGGCGAGGTGCATGGCCGTCAAACTCTTCTCTCTTGAACCTTTTCTCGAGTTCAAACCCTCCTATCGAGTCGACCATGTTAATACCGCCTCCAAACGCCCTATGAGTATATGTATCTGAGAGAACACACCGACGACGAGTGCACTGTGCATCCACGAGGTCACCTTGTGTTTGTGGCGATTCTTGTCGATTGATATCTCGATCATAGTCCTCGCAATCGTTTTCATTATTGCAGTTCTCTGAGCTTTCGTTGAAACGGTTGTGATGGGCAAAGAAGGCTTGAACCAAAGCCAGTTCAGCTGCGGCGCTAGGATTGTTGAAGCGAAGACCATCGGAAGGGAAGCACGCACCAACATAGTTCCCGGTCGTTACAGTCATGTTCTCATAGTCTTCCCCCAAGTATTCTCGCACCATGGAACAGTTTGTCCAATTACCAGTCATGCAAGTAATGACGTTATCAATCGTGTTTGAATTCGCTAGGATTTCTTTGGGATCTTCAAACGCAATGTTAACTATTGCGGTTGCGATGGCGTTCGCATCCTTGTACATTGATTCCCTCTGGGTAGGTTGACTGATTCGTAACTCAGTGTCAAGCATGGAGTGGTAGATTTTTGTGCTGAAATTCAGAGGATAATTGGTTACGCTCACAACGTCGATCCTACTATCGTTGAAGAAGAAGTTGAAGCTTTGAGAAGCGTCAATTGGAGTTACTGGCTCTTCGGAATCAAAATCAAATCCTCCGCGTTCAAGATTCAGACCCTGACTCATAAAGGTGTTATTCAACATTTCTTCAAGACTTTCGCCAAGTGCAACGTCGTGATGAGTGAAGAACTGAGACGTGGGGGGGCTGTTGCCGGTGGAGGGAGTTATAAACTGATCCAAGTTTAGTACTTGAATATCAGCGCCTTCGAATTCCTTGAACTTCAGGTTGTTGATGAACGGTTTTTTGCAACCTTTCCGACCTTCGGAAATATCTTGCTCTTCGTCACATTTAAATTCCAACATGTCTCTCAGAAACCTGGCGGAACTTGCATAGCCCCAAGTCTCGGCGTTGAAATCGAAATAGACAGGCTGCCGTTCAAAATCGCCTTCCCCTGTGGCTTGGCGCCAGTAGTTGGCCACAGCTTCTGCGACAGCCATCAACACAGCCAAGGAGGATATTTCTGCTCCAGCGCCCATTCCAAATTCTGGGAAGAATGCATAAGAGTCCATTGGCGCTTTGATGAACAAGTACTTGCGGGGAGCATCAGAGGTGACAGAGGAGTTGACTCGACCCAGAGCAGACCAAACAGAATGACCGCCTTTTGGTTAACAGGTCCTGTCTCGCAAACACTGCTCGGAGGTAACAGAAGAGCCCGCATTATCTACGTTGGCGTTGCTTTCGTTGGTGATAATGGTCGAAGGTGTCGGAGTGACAGTGGAAGCACAAGCCCACATTCTACCAATGGACTGGAGCTTGTACTGAGGAGAAAAAGAACCTCTGTTGTTTCCATTATGTAAACAAATATACGTACCCACTGCTGTTACTGGACTAGTACAGCTCTCCTCTAGGGCTCCTGCCCATACGAACATCCACTCTCCCTTTCACTTGTTCAGCGTCATGTTTCACTACATCTCCAAGAGTGTTAAATCGTAATGGCGGACTCCCGGGAAAACCATCCTGCTCATAGTATATAAAAGCTTGTATCGTACAAGCTTGTGAAAGCTGCCACGGAGGACCGGTGGTTCTGGCATGTTTGAGTTCATATGTGATGGAAAAGAACAGGTTTCCCGACTTATGGAAGTCATCGTAGTGGTACTTACCACCCATGGGAGATCCGTTTTCTACAGGACATCCACCGGCAACCGCTTGGCCAACAAAGCCAGCGCCTTCCTTTCCTTTATGCCCAACTTCTGCAGCGGGATAGATGTACCCATACGCTGCGTCATTAGCATGTAGCGGGAAAACACCAGTCACAAGCCCACCAACGCTTTTATGAGCAAATGTTCCCTCACGGTTTGGGCACCCATAATTGCCACCCTTGACAACCAAGTTAGTTTCTTCTATGTCATCTCAACCTCCGTCCGTTACCAAAATCCTTCCATCCTTTCCAAACGAGATGGTGTGTGGGTTCCGGAATCCCATGGCGTAGATCTCATTAAGCATGAACATTTTGTTAATGAACGGATTACCGGGCGGTACAGTAAATGGAAGTCTGCCCTGTCGAAGTGGATTGATCCTCAATATCTTACCAAGAGCATCGTTCTTCTGCCCACCGCCAGCAGTTGCGTATTGGAAAGAGCCATCACTATAAGCGATGTATAGATAATTACCGAAGAAGGCGATTTGCTTGATTGGGTGGTCGAAAAAAGGCATTCCCACGCGAAACACATTCCGGTAGGTGAAGACATTTGGGACACCGGTTTTGACATCGTGAATGAACTCCAAGAGAACTCCATCGGCTTTAATTGGCTTCTGGGCATCAGACAAGTAATAGAAATCACGTGGGTTTGTTGGTCTTGACTCCATTGCGGCAATGTATATTCTTCCGTTCTGAGCGAAGTTGGGGTGAAAAGCAATGCTTCTTACACCGCCGTGCATTTTTTTGAAGAAGTTGAGAAACCAATTCGTACTGGCTGAGAATGCGTAGTCCACATCGAGGTAAAGTGAAACAACCCCTTGTGGGTTGATTCTGTACACGGCATGAAGCGTGCAGACGTAAAGGTCCTTTCTGAGCGAAATGATATAAACAATCTTTGCACTTTCACCTGGGAGCTTCGCGAACTTCCTTGTCTGAACACTGAATCCGCCGTGAATAATGGGAGTGGAAACAGGATTGTCAGCCAGCGCAGCGCTCAACACGAGAGCTTTAAGAGCAACGGAGGTGGCAGTACGATACATGTCCTAAGGTTATTGCGAACTGGTGAACAGTTTCCAGACAGCAAACCATGAGCATGAGCTCATTGCGGATACGCACTCGGGAGTAAGACAGAAGGAGCAATTTAAGTATTGGTAATAGGCTGTGAAAGACACGGAAGTGAATGATGACAAGACATAGCAGACTCACAGACGATTCGGTGCTCTGCGAGACGAGGGCAGCTACCATAGGCTCATATGCTGCTCATTTGAAAACAGAGAGCTGCCTCCGTCGCTGAACTAAAGGGAGGTCGCGTGATTAAGATGAGGATTAAAGCTATCTGCCGTGGTCGAGATTGGCACAATGCCACATCGAAACTCCACCACAAATGCACAGAAGCTTTGAAAACGCAGCCAAGGAAACGCGGAAGAGGTGGGACAACCTTACGGGTGAGTACAGTATCTATCGATAGGGTAGACGGTGCGGTTTGCATACACACGTGACGAATGGTTCACGATTATGACTGTGCATAACAAAGTGCGCGACTGCAACGGCAAACGACGACGGCAGATGCAATTGATGCAGCGGGCGAATGGTCTCGCAACCTGCGGCTGAAAAGAAGGGAAGAAATTCTCAAGAGACGGTATCTGTCACGAGAGCAGTCACTCAGCAACAATTGACACGATGCCGCGCGACGAGCCGAGCAAGCGCGGTAGAATGGTGCATTTGATTTGTATGAGAAACGCCGCAAAAAGTGGGCGCATCGGAAAGGGGACGGGCGGGTGCTCAACAATCTGAATGAAAGTGTCCCACGGCGCTGGCCGTTGGGACTCTGCGTTTGGATCGCGGCGGAGAACGCAGTCGACGGAGCAGAAGTACAAGGGGTACGGCCGTTGCGCGGGCTTTCTTCATTTGTTAAATCAGTGTGAGCTGAAATTTTGAGAACGATGGCACGTGTCTATCGAAGGGGAACCGTTTGAGTTGTGTTCGTTATAATTCTACTCGTCCTTCTGGCGAAGCCGTTCATCTGCAAGTGCGTCGTCTTCTGTTGTGCGTTGCACACGTGCGGGGAAAGAAAATCGTTTTCCGATTCATCACGCAGCTACGCCTGTCATACAAATTCTCCGTGGAGATCTTTCTCAGACAGACCTTCGCGAGGCATGTAGGTGGTTGCGTGGAACGGCGTCTGCGCCAATCTGGGTGTATCTGTACCGTTCTATTGTTTCCTACGAGTTCACTCTGTACTGTCATCAGAAAGACCCCCATCACTTGCATGGCCACTACCTCGACATCTAGTACACCAGCCGACCTAACAGAACCCAAAAACGCCCTCAACGCTCTCCGTCGCGCGCGTCCTACTAAGCTGCAGCGCGTCGAAACCTCAACACCCCCTAAATCATTCAAATCATGCGCAAGCGCTCGAGCGTTCCCGCTTCAGAAGCATCCCCTGTCTCAAAACCTGCTTCATAATTAGTTCAATCGACTTTCGAAAGGATCTCATAACCCTTTGTCGTTCCCCTCCGTGCGCTTAGGGTCTGCCACCGTGCGTGCGGCAGGAAACGTCATCGATGTGAGGGACACTCGGTGCATTACTACTCAGCGAGCAGTTTGGTACATCCGCATCGCCATGTTAAACAAATGCGTCAAACAAATTTGAGCAGATCTGCATTCGCCAAGCCCCAAGCTCTTTTGGACCGAGCAGCTATGCGGTCTTCTCAAAAACGAGATTGACGCCATTTGAGTGCGTAGGACCCCAATGCTAGGCAGTATGAAGCGATTGGAATTCTGGATGTATGTGCTGGACCTGGAAAGTTGGCAGGCCGACGAAGGGCTTCTTGATGTTTCAAAATGAATTACCGCCATTGCACAAGCGTTGAGAGTCGAGTTATTGTCTTCACAATCCTTCAGCGCCTCTGGGACGAAGAATACCATTATGGGCGCTCGGCGCTTCTTACCGGAGTTTGTATCATCTCCGCAAGGCGCTATGATTCTGCTCGAGGCGCTTTTGCGAGGATCGGGCCTCATCATAAGTACGCATCGTACACAGGCTGCCGCTATTCGCGAAAGCGCCAAAGGAAAGAAAGCGCAAAGAAAAGTGACCAAGTGAAGTTCCAACGCTATCTCTTCTCTTAACACTGTTAATGCGCCGGCCAAATTTACACCCAATGCACGCCACCTCGAAGTGATGCATCTGCTGCAAGCCGGTTTGAATGCATTGCAAATACGCGTCCAAATCAAGAGCCAGAAGTTTAGTATGCAGGCCTTCGAACAACTAGATCGTAAGGCCGCTGATACCATTCAAAGATCGAAAGACAGAAGGAAAGAACGAGAACCCAAACCTGACTATCGCACCAGAGAGGAACAAATGGGTTCTCCGAATACAGCCATGCGTCACTTTGAACGGCTTTCTATTCATGGGGATGTTGCACGCGTTACTGCAATTTTGCGACAAGCTTACAAAGAGCGCGGTGGTGCGTCGACGGCTGTACGGATGATATGCGAGTGAGCTCTGTCCTCTATGGCTGCGGACCGTGCGGAAGTCATCTGCGTCGCAACAGCCGTTATACATAAATTTGCCTCTGGATTAACGAACACTAGGTCAACCTCAAGAACAACTAAGAACGACACAACTCCGAAACGCAACAAGAAGGGAATTCACGAAAGGAGTAATGACTCTCCGTCATCGTTAAACACCCTGACAGGTAACTCTCATCTACCACCTTTGCAACGCGAAATATGGCACTTCATGAAGCACTTTGCCAATGACGGAATACCGGAGAACACGGATAAGAATGAAGCCATTGTAAAGGAGATAAACGGAGAACTGCAGACGGATAACATGGACGACGATGACTCCGTGGTTCTTTTCATTGCTCACCTTTACAGACATGGTTTACTTTCTTTCCCGGCATTCGTGCGCGACGTATCAAGGCTTGCAGCCACCAATCATCGGGGTGCTTCGTTCTTCGTCAAGTGCTTTTCTTTGCTACCAGATCTTGTCGACAAGTCAGTTTCAGATTGCGGTCGGTCGATGCTAAGGAAGTATGGGTACATTTCATCCACCAGGCAGTGCTACGCTAACGGCGTCTGTGAAAAGAGCCTTTTGGTTGCTTGCAGTGATGATGCCGATTCAGTGGAGACTCAGGTTGAGTCTCTTGCAAACAAGGGTGATAAAAACGTAATTCTTTCTACAATAGATGTTTTATGTCATCGAGACCTAACGTTACTAACTGGTGACCATGCTGAAGTGCAGAACGAGCTATCAACGATGGCTTCTTTCATGCTCTCACTCGGAGAGGGTGGTACCGCTACAGAGTGGGTGATGAACTGCTGTCTGCAACTTGTTGGACCTTTGCCTTTAGAGTGTCAAAGAGGGGAGTATTAGTCATCACACTGTTCATAAGTTTGAGGCAAGAAGCCAGATTTTCGAATGGCCTGCGAATCAACAACTGAAGCGGCAACTGCAAGGAACATTCGTATCAGCGATACGATGGGTGGAGCAACTTGAACGGGATTTGATGGTTCGGCTAATGCCACCAAGTTCCGCATACAGCCCTTCCGGCATGAACTCTGTAACGGTTTTGAACGGCGATGGGAGCGTTCTGGGCAACTGGAATTTTTTGGAAGGTCATGGCAGAGGAGCGAATCAAGGAAGTGCTACTCCACCCGAGAATATGTGGAGGCAGAGGGGCACAATAATCGACAAGGTTATTGCACGTGGTACCGTGCATCTGAAATGTACGTACTTGACATTTGTTAATCTGGCTGTATAGATCCAAGGGAGCAGCATATGTGTGCTATACGTAATGATTCATAAGAACTTGCGAACCGGAAAACTGTTCAAAGAAGGGTTCATACTGTTTACTGATTCCTCTTCGTTTTCTCTGTCAGTACAGAAAGGGAACGAGAGCCTTCATCATCGCCTTCGAATAGAAGAATCTTCTTATTTCCATTAAAAACTTGCAAGTTTGAATCGGAAGAAAAGTGGAAACTGCGACAAACATGATAGATATCGGTTACGGAATGAACGTGGTGCCGGCCTTGACATTGTTGTGAAGAATCAGCAGTCTTCGGCCTCACTCTTGCATCTGCTACGAACAGATGAGCTGTGTCATTGTGTGAAGATGTGCCTTGTGACGCAGTAACTGTACTTGCTGCAGACGACGATTCGAGCTTCTTTTCATGGTACCGACGGCGTGCGTTACGATTATCTCTTTCACGATTCTTGGTTCTATATCGGCGAACCTTTTCAGCGTTTTTAATGCGCTTATCAATTTTCAATTTCACATCTGCAGAATACACTTTATGAGTCGTCCCGGGAAGAATTAGAGTCTCTCGGTCACATTTTGAGGTGTCGTACACCGGTTTGGAGCCCTTTACACAGACAAAATGAACCGGACCAGTGAAGAATCGTTCTCTCGGAGGCTCGTGTGTTTCAACATATTCCATCCGTTTCACACTGAAAGGGACCAATTCTTGAATCACTGTTGGGGAAGTCTTCAACTTACTTCGATTTACTGTCTTCACACTGCAGGCATCACTTTGTCTATGTCCAGAGCTACTGCAAACACTGCAGACAACGCAAGATTCAATTGATTTGTAAGGCGCGTACTGCTCTTTATGTGAAGGCCTTGGCGGGGTACCACAGATTATATGAATAGGCTCTTCACATATGAGACAGTGATGGTTCGGGTTTGAGCCAATGACGTCGTCAGACACACGACATTTTTTTCGGGCATGTTCAACGCAAGAATATATCGGGAGGGGCGGCATAGTATGTTGCTGTGTTGGTACGAATATTCCGTGGAGGTAGTTGAGGCAACGTATGTGATGAAGTCAAGGTTGAGTGGAATGCAGAGCGTTCGGCACTCTGAGAAGCCCGATATACTCCACATGATCATCGCTCTCAACACGTTTCATGTAACCGCTCTCAACAAATCATTTTATTTCATTCATGTAACCACAACCTGTGCCGAGCTTTTAATCAGGATAGCGCGTCTAGAGTTGCCCGCCATTCAGACTGCGTGTGGCGGTTCGATGGCGAGGCGTGCGCATGGAATCCACGCCTTGTACATTGGAAGACGAGACTTGGGGGCTGTGACGCCGCCTTTGTGGCGAGCAACACTCCTCCCCGTATGGCTCGAGGAAAAGGTACTGCTTGGCGCGGCGTGCTTCATATACGCTAATTCTGCCAGAAGGATAGTGTCAACGCACGCCATTCGATTCTGTCAATTGTAGCACGTCTCGAGATGTGATTTGGACGGGTCTTCAGCTTCGCACGTTGCCAGCACATAATTCTCGTCCCACAGACTTCGCTCTCTGTCTATCCCAGTGAAAGATTTTTCCAATGAAACTTGATCCAGTTCGAACAGACCCACAGCAAAGGCTTTATGGAGAGCAATCTCAACGCTGTGCGAATCCGACGTAGGCATCATCTTCTCATACGAACCCCGTGACACATATTTCTGTCTTAATTGGTTGCCTGAACTTTCGCAAGGCCTTGCATTTCTCTGGAATTTCTCTGCGGATCCTGATAATACCGCATGCCAGATATATCTAGATATCCGACAACTCTGTGGATGCAATGGGCTATCTCGGGGCTAATGTTGGTGCGTTTTCGATTTTGAACGAAGACTAGGTCCAAGCTTTGTCATGCACACAGCCGTGCTGCCATTTGATATCTACAAAAACTGCTCGTACTCGCTGCATGGATTTTTCTCCCTGAAGTTCAAAATGAACCTCCAGAATTCTCATGACATCGCCATAATATAGTTCCTTTCTCTCAGGAGGGGTTGATTTAGCGGAGGCCAACTTTGAACATTCTGAGAGTCCATTCTCTTCTCCATTAGTCTCCAGCAGGAATTCAGCTGCCACACAAAACTTTTGACGAGCATTCTGGAGTCTGTCAGCTCTCCTCCGGTAAGCTTCAATGGTCTCGATGCCGAAAGTTTTCCCATGCATGAAATAGAAGCCGCGTTGTACTGATTCACTCTGAGAATCTTTGTTCTCTCGCCTTGGAGTGAAAAGTTCGAAACAGAGAACCGATGAACAGCTCCTTTCTGCGCTTCTGAAAGGATACCCGTCTTTCGAGATCCATGGCACTCAACAAGTGTATCTGGTTCGAAGCAAGTATCGGTGACGCTACTTTGTTCAAATGATGAGCTCAGTATCATACTAGTGTCATACGTAGTTCTGGATGCAATACCGTCGTTCATCATGCGAAGGCAGAACAGCTTGTGGTTCCTCTGGAAAAGACTTGAGTGCACATTTCTCTTGGCATGCATCCGCCTCCCCATCTCTCCAGGAGCCTCTCTACCAGGAATTGCGAAGTTACTGGGAGAGGTCCACACTCTCTCAAAAGTTCTGGAAGATGTAAAATTGCGTGAGTAGAGGGTGTTAAACAATATCCGTGACGCTCAGATTGCCAGAACGTCTTTACGAACCGGATATACAGTTCTTCTACAACGGTTTTCAACTCCTCTTCGGCTTTCGCCCCACAGTTGTACCCGAAGCACAATTTCACCATTCTCAAAGTGAGTCTCCATATCGTCTGTCTCTTGCAGATGCTAGTTTTTGGCGAGGGTCGTCCAGAAATTGGCAAGGGTCGTCCAGTAAATTCTTTGAAAAAATATCGAGATCAATTATTTCAAAATTTGCAGATAATTGCTTGGGTCGTCCAGAATCGCTGTGCAGTAAATACTGGTGGGATTTCCACTCGTGCTAGTTCTTTAGTCGAGGGCTACCTGAACTGTATTTCGCGAAGTCTAGGTTCAGTTTCCATTAAGGTGCACATTACACGATACCTTCTGCGGAATGATACCCTGCAACGCATGGAATACTAGTGCTAGTACAGATGATGCCCATTATGAAATCATACCGTTTTATTCGTATCTATTCTTCTATCCACCGCTTTTGCTAACCACTACTTCGCTATATTACATGTACCATATCCCCATGATGGAGCGGGTGTAGGCGCAATCTGCAGCAGATGCCGCAGACTGCACGTCCACCATCGGCTGTATCGGTAGAACAAATACGCACTCCGAGAGGATGAGGCGCGAAGCGCCTCATCCTCTCCGTTCCTCATGTAGGGAACCATGCCCAGATGCATGGTTCCCTACTTGAGGAACCTGCACCTGCAACTCGTGAGCTACGTCGGCATCAAAAGTCATTTACCTGTATACGCAAGCAGAAAGTATCCATAAGTTAGTCAATGCTCCGTTGAATACAGTTGAAATGCGATAGAACGTACCATTGATAAGAGCAAAACAGAAACGTTGCGCTAGAAAAGTCGAGGGACCTAGTAACTCGTAAACGGAAGAAGAAGCAGGAAAGGGATCGGTTAGATTACCAGCCCACCATCATCGTAAAGCGCGAAAGGTGTCGAAGCGAGAACTCACAAGCAAGGACACCAAGAATGCCCATGCAGCAAACATACCGCAAGATGCGATCAACGAAAGAGCAGCCTAGGTCCCAACCAAGCACCAGAATCGCCTATCCCGAACAGTCAGACATCGATCTTGAGAGACGAAATGAAATTGGTCGTTTACCTGTATACAAAAGCAGAAAGTATCCATAAGTTAGTCAATGCTCCGTTGGATACAGTTGAAATGCGATAGAACGTACCATTGATAGAGCAAAACAGAAACGTTGCGCTAGAAAAGTCGAGGGACCTAGTAACTCGCAAAAGTAACCCAAAGCCTTTTTCCTGCCGTTTACATGTCGCAGAGCGCGAAGAGACGTGGTGAGGATTGGTTAGTTTGGAACAAAGATACGTAGAAGGAAATGGAAGCACGTACGAAAAGACTGCACGGAAAGACTGCACCGAATACATCCGTGAGATACGGATGCTGTCCGCTTTATGGAGGCGTCCGACGAGGGCGGAGAAAGAGAATGAGGTACGCTTCATGTCCGCTTAATGGAATCCATTCTCATCACGCTACTTCGTAATCCGTCGTACTTTTTTCCGGCCTCACACTTCGTAGCGAGTGCGAGGGCGGAAAAAAGTACGACGGAGCGGAGTAGAACGCGAGGATGGCACGGATCACGACGGTAACAAAAGGTCGGACGTCGGACGGGCGGGGGCGGCGGCGGAGGGAAGAGATTTATTTTTCTGTGCGAGATTGGACAAGTGTACAGCGTACAACGTTGGGAAACCACAGGTTTATAACCAGTGGTAGATAATACGAGAAGTACACCCTTGTGTTGAGGTCGACGTGTACCTACGTTCCTTTTTGAACGAAAGCACGTGATTTAAACTCAAAATATATTCTCCGTTCTGAGCAACACGTCGATATTGACTGTCGCTCGACCTCCTTCTCCCTTCGGACGCCCTTCCCTTGCAGTCTTTGTCGTCGTTTCTCGTTCATTTCTTCTTCCCATGGTCTACTACTGTACACATAAGAAGCGTGGGTGCCCCTTCGTTACTCGCCGAGGAGTCTTATCTCTTCAACAGCATGTCAACCATTGCCCGTTTCGTCTGAAAGCAGCGCTGGAAGACGACAATAGCCGGCCCATTCGGAGAAGCAAGCGTCTCAAGCTTTCCGCGCCCGCGGCCGCATCTTCCGAAACGGTCACTGCCCCTTGTCTCCTTCCCAAGCCTCCGGTGTCCGAGGACATCGTCGACCCCACTCCGTGCGCCCCTCCCATTCCGGACACTTCGCATTGTGTTTCTCCTTCCCCGGGTCCCGCGTCATTAGAGCGAGAACACGGAAGTAGTTCCCGCCCAGTGCCTTCTGAGGAGGCCCTCGGTGATTTGCATATGGATTATCTCACGGTTTGTCTGGCTTCAGTAGCTTCCAACCTTGGTCATCGTGAGGCTGACGAGCTAATTGGGCTACTTCGGGACCCGCGATTCTCGCAAAAGCGATTCAACGAGACCATAACAAGTTCCAAGCGCTGTACAGAACTGAAGAACGCCATTTTCGAACGATACGCCTCAAAGGACGGTTTCAATCGAAGAACTGTCTCGCAAGAAGGATGTAAGTTCAGCGCCACCCTCTACACGAGAGACCCCGTTCAGACACTTGTGAAACAGCTCCAGTTGGCTAACAACGAAAACACATTCTTCCACCCTATACCTCAGACCCACTCCACGAAAATATCTCACCCCATGTCCGGCTCTCTCGCAAGAGACGCCACCTCAAAACTTAAGGAAATGGTCATGGGCTCTTTGGATAGTAGAATAGTGTGGTACTCCCAAGAAATAAGTTACAGTGAATCTTTCGTAGGTCTTCTGCAGGTATACACCGATAAGTCTTCAACAACTCTAAAGCAAACATCGGTTACCGCCTATCCTCTTCACCTCATATTTCTCAACTTCTCCGACGAGCTTCGCCGTAAGTGTATCCGTGATGACCTCACAGTAGTGGCATACTTCCCTACCACACTGATCGAGGTTTCCGCATCTGAAGCAGACGCAATGTCATTCGTTTCTAGCAAGTCTCTACGCGAGTCCAGGATGCCAATCCTTCAAGAATCTCTTCGTCAAGTCCTGGAGCCCATTCTAAATCTCACGCAGAAAGGTTTTCAGTTCATCGGGGAAGACAAACTAAGTCGAGTGTGCCATCCTCTGCTTGCAAGTTATTGTGCGGATATTCCTGAGGCTAAGGACATTCTGTCCATTCTTCATGGGACCAAAACGGAAAGCCCGTGTCATAGATGCAAAGCCCCTCGCTCATCTTTATGCAGTCCTATTCCCACCTCATTCAACGGACGTTCTCAAAAGCACACGAAAAGCATCCGAAAGACATACACAGCTATCTTGCAACATGCACAAAAAGACGAGGCGGAAAGACGTCCACGTCATGCGAGGGAGAGAAGATCTCAAGCGGATACTCTGATGCGTTCAAATTCCATATCTCTCATTCCTTCGTTCCTCGAAACTTCCGTAAGCCTTGGAATGATCCCGGGATTGTCTCCATACAGTCTGTTCTCATTCGAACTATTACACAACTTGCATCTCGGCATCTCAAAGTTGATAAAAACGGCCACAATCGAGAGACTGCAGTCAGACACCCTGTGCACAACAATAGGAACATCTGCATCGCGTTCATTTCGAACGATACGCACCCAACTCCTCAACCATGCAAAGGCAATTCTAGCTGCCATAGAACGCGATTCTCCTGCCAAAGGTTTACATATCGATTTCTCCACGCAGGAGAAAGGCAAATCTTTGAATGGTATCTTCACGAAAGACGGTCTCCGTGGAATGCTGGAGGCCAGAAACTACAAAGCACTTGACATGGTCTTTCCCTTCATAGAAGCATTCTTTGACATATGCTGTGGAGAACAGGACGTTGCCCCAATCACAACCGTTTTCTCTCAGTACTCGGACTTGCTCTCGACCTTATTCAGATACAATCGTGACCCGTATTGGACTGAAAGCTCTCTCCTGTGTCTTAGTTCGGAGATTGAAGCCTTCAAGCGTTCCGCAACAAAGACTCTGGCGGATTTTCATCCCTCCAGACTGGGAACTCTGAAGTTTCATCTTCTCGATCATCTCGTGGACGATATTCGCCGTCTGGGAAGTATCAAGTACTACGACGCAGGCATATACGAACATGCACACCTGCTATTTAAGAGACACTACAAAAAGACGTCCAGAAGAACAGCAACGGCTGTGGAGGAGACTATTCGCTCCATTGAGCACGGACATGTTAGAAAGCAATGGAATGGCAATACTCCTTACCAGCGTAATCCAGGTTTACCAGGAACTTCCACACAGCTTCCTCGGTTTGCAATGAGAGGGCGTTCTTTCACTTTACGAGCTCTTCAACATTGTGTTTCAAGTATGTCCAGTTCAAAAACATGGACTGCTGTTAGAGAGATGTTCTCAAGTAGGGACACAAGGTCGATTCTTGATCAGATTGGTGAACAGGCCCTTCCTCCTTTCCTCAGTCTCGTGAAAGAAACACTGGATGAGCACTCTATTACATACTTCCCAGAAAAGACAAGGATAACTCTGGTGAATTCGGCCCTCGTGAAAGGCGGTTTCGTTCCGACTCTTGAACACTTCGATTCGTCTTCTAAGGCACTTAAGCTGGGACGACCCAAATACCCCATCATCCAACGTGTCTTCGCTTCTCCAGCATTTGGTCCCAGTAGAAAGCCAAATTTTTCCACTGTATTGGTAAGGCGGAGAAGATTCAGAGACTTGGGTTGCCCAGGTAGTCGCTCTGATTCGAATATCTCTCCTTGATTCTGCACTTACCGCACCAGAGGTGGCATTCGTCCGGTATTTCGAGGTTTTACCCCCCGCAACAAACATCGACCACATATTGAAATGCATATCTTTACGGTGGGCTACAAACGATGAAAAGAACCACACTCTTCCGTTCCCTCGTCATTCCAAAGCGGAGACTATCGTAGAGTTAACTCCTTGGTACGGGATGGTTCCGGCTTCTGCACTACAGGGAACTGTCCATGTTGTTCGATCAAACTACCCTGCTCCACCTTTTTGTCCTCCACTTCAATGGTTTCAACACCGATTCTACATCAATCGATTCTATCATGATTCAGATGAAGGACCAACTGAGCACGTTGATCTTGTACAGCCTTAAACATTAAGGGCTCCATCCTCTACATGTTCACCTTGTGGTGCCTTTTCTTGTGATCCTGTGTTAATTCCGAAATCGTTCATGTCCATTTCCTTGAACTCCACATCCCCTTCCTCGCATTCACCAACGAAGCAATCGCTAATAGACCCCAATCTTCGGCTCACACTGTCAATAAAAAATTGTTCTTTCACAGTGAGGTAAAGTCTTCCGTTCGACGGCATTCGATATCCAAATGTAGCCTCTCTCATGTCATTACCAAGAACCTTAGTCCAATCTTCCGTTGTCGTTCCAAAATTATGAAACTCGCTGGAATTGGTCCTCAAGACACGTTGCCTAGCATCCCCCAGAACATTCTTTAAACACAGAGGTAGCAGTTCGGCAAACTTCTTTGTAAACAGTTTCTGTCTCTGGCCACCCCTTGACACATCCGTACTTAGAAGGCTCACAACCGTCAACACCCAAGCGTCCAAACGTGCGAGCAACAGTATTGTGCCATCTAAAAAGGTGCCCGTATCCTTGTCTTCCACATCATACCCAATAAACTCCTTCAGCACTTGTACCCCGACACGGTTTCGGAAGAACAAGTCTTGATCTTCCGTCGGCATATCCTCGACATTGTCCGCATTGGAGTACTTTAGACGAGCAAATGGGGCTTTTCTCCACCATGAAGTGTTCGGTACACCATTTTCGTGAAGACGCAGTATGTTCTCCTGCGCCTCCTTCAACTGCATTGTGAGTTCGTCAGCATTCTCTTCTACCAGCTTTGTTCTTCTCCAAATCAGATCGTACCCCAGGAGCAGAAATAGTTTATCCCTCGTATTTCTCTTACGAACGCCCACGACGTCACTCATGGTCTGCCGCATTCTCTGCCTAAGGCACATATCTGCACAAAGTTCCAGTATACAGCTGTCGTTAAGAGATGCTTTTCTAATACCTTCCCAGCTCAACTCCTTCAACTCGCTTTCAACCATTTTCTTCAGCAAAGCATCTGGCCCCCCTCCACCGACGGTGTGAACATGCCAAAACTGCCCAAGAGCTCCACGGGGTTTTTAGGAACCATGTATGAACCACCTTCCTCCGGCTCAATAAGCCCTTCCCCACTCTCAGTTGCGTCTTCCACCTTCTCGGCACGGTTACCCCAATTTCGGGTGAGCGACTCACCTTCGAGCCATAGCTCACTTGTTTCTCTCCTTGCCCACGTCAGCATGTTGTGATACACTGCTCGAGCAACCCCTCGAAACTCGTCGCACACCTCAATTTTATGCTTCTTTCGACCTGTCTGCCCAGGTTCACCAGCACGTGTACTCCTATCTCCCTCCTGTTTCAGTGCCCCTCTTAGCCCTTCAATAACTAGATCCTTCTCTTCAAGCCTCTTTTTCAAAGCCGTACTCTGCTCTTGGGCGACCTTCACTAGAATTCCCCGAACCATCAAGTCCTCTTGTAGCGTCTTAACCTTTTCTTTCAAGCAATTCAGTTCATTTAAAAGATCAGGTCTGTTCATAGAGCTTGAATTCACACCAGTTCGGATATCTTCCGTTATTTCCCTAGCTTCTTCGGCGACAGGCCCCGGTAATGCCGCAGGATTCGGTGTTATTTCGTTATCGGAACTATCCTCATGTGCCATAGCCTTAGACACGAGAGGCTGCAGGCGTTCTGTGTCCACCCTTGGCACGGCTCCGAGCTCCAACTCCCGTGTCTGTCCTCCTCCATGGCAGGGTATATCAGATGAATTGGGCCTCGTACGAGCTGCAACGGCCCCCGTTCTGGAAAGAGGGGAAGGTCGACAAGTAACTCGTCTATCAGTTGTCTCTCGATTTCTTATTGTCTTTCTCCCTTGTCCGGACCCATTGCGAGGCATGATACGATTCATAGCGGCCCCAGTTTTAGAAGACAGGGATGGAAGTGACGATCTTAATATACTAGGGCTCTCACGACTTCTCGTCACTGTCCCTTGTTGTCCAGATCCACTGGGCGGCGTAACCCGCGCCCCAGTAGCTCCGGTCTTCGATATCGGCCGGGAACATGAAGATTTTGGTGTCATACGAACCTCTTCGGTTCCAGTTGTCATGCTTTCCTGTCCTGACCCGCTGGGCCGAGTTACCTCATCTTCTTGAGGAGCAGATACAGATGCACGATTTGCATTATCGGCAGTTGACGGCACGACATCGTTCGCTGATCCACGAATTCTTGACGCAATCCCGGAAGACGCTCCGCTGCGAGATGGGCGAGAGAGTCCTGTAGAAGGACGCCCACTGACTCTCTCCTTCGTCGAGGACGACTTCCGTTTAGGAAGTGCAGTGCTTGTAGCCTGATTCGTATCATCCGATGCTCTTCTCTTCTTCTGTCCACTCTTGTTCCGCTGCGTACTATTTCGCTTTCTCGGCGTTATACCCATGTAGTGGAGATAAACAGGGTAATGAAACGAAATTGTTGGGGAGGGGGGGAGGGGGTGGGGGGGGGGTGCATGGTTGAGATATTCCGGGAGACTCCGCAGTTCCTGCTTTTTAGGAATTTGAGGTGCCCAATGGGTCGCAAATATCGCCGTTACAGATGAAGAGCTCCAGTGTATATGTACAACAACGCGTATTGCAGGCAGCTGCAACACTCACAAGCATATTTACTTTCTATTCGGTACTGAACTCATCTATTGCTCCAATGTCAGAGCCCAGTCCCAGGCGTACTGCTCTCCGTAGTTGAAATACAACTCTTCGCCCCTCTCAATATCTCTTACTGCTCTAGAACGAAGTAGAGCATAGTTAGAAAGGTCTGACTTAAACTGTATCACGGACACTTCGCTTCCACGACCTGCACATTGGCACTTCGAGTCCTGTTTGACCAGGGCTCCGATAAATCGGGATCCCCGGCATGATATACGGCGTCGTTAATGTAGCCCCCGATACAAAAAGGCGCCGGGACAATGTAGACTTCGCTCTCCTTTCTATCCTGAGCCTGTCCTGGTCTGTTCCTCAGGTGCAGAAACTCCGTACCAGTCACAGTGACCATCATAGAAAACAACTTGTACCGCACTGGAGTTGCTCCGAGACAGCCACTTCCATACGTTAAGTGTCTTTCCTTCCGGTTCGTCAGATCCGTGTATACCAAAGTTCCATAGAAATGACAGATAGTTTCCCCAGCCAATATCTTATGTTCCGTGAACACCCCCATACCAGCACGGGGATGTCGAATCTTAGAAGATGCTATATGTAAGCGATAGCGATTGGCTTCAACAGTCAACAGCATATGCATATCCATAAGATTCAGAGCCCTCGGTACCTCCCCTCCCAAAGATCTACATTACGCTGTCCACACTTCTCGACAAAGTCCCAGTCCTTCCAGTATCTTCCTAGGAACTGAGTAATATGTCCAGGCATTACTTGGTACTGGGGGTAACCAAATGGAGCCTCCCATTCAAGCCGACCTCGGTCCCGATGTGGAACCCGTTCATAGGTCGTTGAAGCCGCATCCACCACCTCCTGTTCAGCCAGGATGTCATTCTTCCCCCCGCGAATAACTTCGGCCATAAGAGTCGTTAGATGGTGCTTCGCATGGCTGAAACATGGCCTATTCTTCTCGCACCCCAAGAACTTCCTATGCTTTGTCAGCGATAGGCACGCCATACCCGTAGAAAAAGTTCCCGCGAACATGTCCATGACAAGATCACCGGTCTTGTGAAGCGACATATCAACTCCTTCATCAACTCCCTCGACTTCTGCTCCGGTCTTATGTACTGCCCACCTGGTACTGAACTACCTGGCTCATGTACCTTCCATGTCAACCACTCCCCCGCTCTCGGTTTGGGCACCCGGTCAATTACATTCCTGTTAGCCGGGAAAGTAGGAGGAATGAAATTGTTCTCCTCCAATGGAGTAAGACTGGCTTCCTCCGATGGTCGCAATCCACGCTTCACCCCATGAACGGCGTACTCCGTTACGGGCTGTATCCCAAACTTCCGTGGATTCCCTCCAACATTACTGCGATCCCGGATGAACACCAGTGGATTCGCATCCACTTTAAACGAAGGCATGAGTTCTGGTTTACCTTCGCTTCCAGCTTCATCTTTCGTACTCGCCGTTTCCGAAAGTATCCTGTGCCAAACATGAAACTGTGCCATGGCACAGAATATAATGAAGTGCCCACCTGACCGAAGCGCGGAACTTATTAAGTCAGCCGTACGGATCATGTCTTCCTCACTGAAGACATCGTGACCACTATTCCGTTTGTTCCTCTTCCTTCGAGTGTTAAAGGGAGGGTCTGTTAGGACAGCTGTGCCTCACCCCATAAAATCTCACTCTGATTCACAAACGTTTCGTGTGTGTGCCTCAGGTCCTCATGTCACAGTTGTACGCTACAAAGTGTGACTTTCTCATCCCCTTCCACACCTTGTCCATATTCATTCGAAGGAGACTGGATATCCCCTTCATGGGCGGCTCAATACCAGTCTTTTGGATGCTGTAACCGGCAACCCGAGATTCATGCTCCGCAAGATTCACCGGCTTCTCGAACTCGTCGCTATCGGAGCTCACGAGGTTCATATACTCTCGACGAGGTGGGGGTGGGGCAGACTTGGTCGAAGAAGGTTCGGCATTACCGGAAGTTTTAGGGGTTTTCGTCAGTTCATATCAGGTTTCGCGTGAATGCCGACATGGAACCCTGCCGCATGACGCATATCCTGTATCGGTTTCCATAGCAACTCCGAAAACTTCTGAAATAGAGCAGGCAACTCACCGGAGTCAGAACCAGATACGGTATCCATCCGTATCTCCGAAAATCTATCCAGTTCCTCATCTGATCAGCCCGTAAGCTATAGAGGCTATCGTGGGTGCATACGGTTTCGAGGTCTGTCAAAAATTCCTTAGCCAGTATTCGGAGGTTTGTATCGCATTCATCACTCAAGGTCTCCACCGATCCACTAGTACTGCTCTGTGGCACATCCTTTGTGTTGAATCGAGTACTCTGGCTCGGCGGGGCATAACCAGACTCCCGTGTCTCTAGCGCGTATACTTCAACGTCTGCATATTCATGTAAATGTATGGTTTCACCATGTGCTGAACGTTCGTGTATCCAAGATGAGCCGCAAAACAACTCCATGCCCATACGACCTCACTGATAGCGAATCCCAGTCGATCACAGTTGTCTTTGGAGAACGACGTAAAAGTGGGTATGTACACAGATGGTGCATGGTTCACTTTTCGTTTCTTTTTCGGTTGTTCTTCTTCATCATTCGGATGTTGTCGTTCTCTCCCATTATGTGGCCGAGGTATGATAAGTATATAACGACCTCAAATGGGTTCACAGCTGTTGGTGGGATGAACACTGTCGTCTTCAGAACCTGCTTTCTCCTGGTCATGAAATAACCAACCAGGCATCGCACCGGTAGGTATATACCCATATCCATAGAGAGAAGGAAAAAATCGCGCAGTCTCTGGTCTCATCCCCGTCCTTCTTGTCAAGAAGCTTCGTTACAAGATATCGTTGTTCCACAGGTTTGTTATTCACAACACTCTTTCGCAGCTGTTGCAGTGTCAAGTTCTGCAGGTTCTTGGAGTTAGTGGCCTCCTCAAACATTTCCTTGCCTCCGGAATATCCTTATAGTTCTCGGCGCAGAACTCTATTAACCCTCTAAACCCCACGTCCCGTGGCCGATCAGGGCCTCCATCGCTGTTTGCCAAAGCATCGCGAAGAACCAAGAAAAGTCTGACATATGCATGGAACGCCGGAGGCGGAGCACTCATGTCGATAGGATGTATCTCCTCTCCAACATCGGTGGAATCCATCGCTTCAGCGCAAACAACGGAGGCGAGCCTTTAAATGGCGACTTACGCTGGGCACCCCCGCTTTCGGCAGCTCCTCCCAGCGCACTGCCAGTCTCGTCCGTGTCCGTGTCCGCTCGGAGCGATAGCGTCGCGTGTCGGAGCGATAGCGTCGCGTGTCGGCCACGTCGCGATTCGGAGCTATTGCAACGGTCCCGTATTGTGCTAAAAGTCGCGGATCAAGTGGGTGTGAAGCGCTAGTTTTCTCTAGTTTGATATATGTGCACGGCGTGTGCAGCGAAATCACTGCCAGAAGTGCCGGGAGGAGTGTTTTGGGAGGTCTCCGGAGGGTGCCAGAATGTGGCCAGGCAAAACACTCCTCCCGGCACTTCCTGTACCCACTGCGTCACCTCAGTGCACCATCCCGGAAATTAGGGAGTGTCTGGAGGGTGGAGAAGACGGGATGGTCACCTCAGTGCACCATCCCGGAAGTTAGGGAGTGTCTGGAGGGTGAAGATGACGGGATAGTGCACTAAGGTGACGCAGTGGGTACAGGAAGTGCCGGGAGGAGTGTTTTGGGAGGTCTCCGGAGGGTGCCAGAATGTGGCCAAAACGTGCCCACGGGCCGGAGGGGGTCGGTCGTGTTAGGGTAGGTACCCTAACACGACTGGACCCCCCCGCCCGCGGGCACGTTTTGGGCGATTTTTTGAAAAATGTGCGATTTTATGCCCGCGGGCGGGGGGGTCCGGTCGTGTTAGGGTACCTACCCTAACACGACCGACCCCCCCCGCCCGCGGGCACGTTCTGGCCACATTCTGGCACCTTCCCGGGACCTCGCAAAACACGCCGCCGCGCAGTGATTTCGCTACACCCGGCCGCCGGTACGTTGGCGCCGCTCTCCACGTGTATTGCGGGAGTAGGCTGTACATGGAAGTGAATGAGTGTACTCTTGACTACTATGCAAAGCATTTGAAGAGCATGATTAGAGAACGCGACCATTGCTCGCGTGAGTCATCATTGCGCGAACTCCACGACTCTAAAGCGTACAATCAGTGTGCGAGCGGCCACGGACAGGACACGGACGAGACTGGCAGTGCGCTGGGAGGAGCTGCCGAAAGCGGGGGTGCCCAGCGTAAGTCGCCATTTAAAGGCTCGCCTCCGTTGTTGTATCGTCCAGAGCGAGCGTATTGTTGATATACACCTTTCACTGCAATAGCTGTTCAACATGAAGCCAACTCGTGTTCGAAAGCGTACGCAAAGCGTGACTCCTCGCACTCGGCGGAGCACTCGATTATTGCAAGGTGGAATGCGGGTTTCTCTACAGATGGATATTGAGGATGAAGGAAAGGTGATAGTCGGGGAAGCGTTGTTGCATGGAATTGGAAGTGTTCTACGCCGCGAGTTGCACGGGAAGCAATTGGACCCAGGTCTTGTGGTGGTTCATAATATTCTCATCAGTCGAAGCGGTCAGACGTTCTACCCTTACCGGGCGGAGGGCCTGGATCTTCCACAATATATCCAGGATCTCCGGACGGCCGCTCCTTGGGATAAGAAAATGATGGAACCGGTGGCAGCCAGCATTCCGGCGTCGAAGCGAGGAACGGTGAGCGCTATGAGTGAGGTGATGACGCCGACAAGCCGCACGGAGCCAATTCGAAGTTCATCAACACCGAGAGGTAGCGCATTAGTACCACCTCCGCGGGCAGGTCCGTCGTCTGTTACGAAGCGGTCTATGGAGACGAGAGTATCCCCAGCTACGAAGCGGACAGGTCAAACAAAGTCTACCTCCGCTACGAAGCCCACTGCGTCGAAAAGGGCTTCTCCTGCGATGAATCAGACCGTCGACACAAGGGGATCTTCTGCGTCGAAACAGACGGTTCAGCAGGGGACGGCTGTGCAAGAGGAGGAAGATGAGATCATGAAAGGTCCCCTTCCAGACGCGGATGCGCAATCCGCGCAAGGAGCTGGTCCATCTGTACCCCAAACTGCACCAGAAACTGCGGAGCAGCAGGACGATGACGTTGTGTTTCTGTCCGCAAGAATGGCACGTTCAAGTGTTTCTGGCGAGCGGTCTGGAACACAAGGGACACCTACTCGGAGCAAGACGTACAGACGAATTCGTCAGAAGGTACCAAAGGTGAACCTCAATTACTACCGGATGGTTGTTGTTACCGTTGACATCACTCTAGTGGACACTCCGCCCAATTTAATCCGTGGAGTAAGTAGACGCCACGTTGAAGCCCTTGTGAAGAGTATGGAGGAGCGGGGGATATTGCAGTCGATGGGTTCTCCAGTGGTGGCCTTACAAGATGCTACTACGGGAGAGAGGGATACTGACAAGGGACGCCTAACGAAGAAGTGCTTCATTGTAGATGGTTTGCATCGTCTGAAAGCTATACAATATTTGGCAGCGACTGGTGCACCGAAGTGGAAGCGATTAGCCAAGTTTTGGCGTTGCAATCTGCTGATACGAAGAGATGGGAGACCCATTGGGATGAAGGAATTGTTATGTGTTGCTTCGTACCTCAATGAGTCGACGAGTACCATGCGAAGAATGATGTTTGCAGACAAGATACACTCTATAGTTAGTGTGGTCGCCATTCTAATTGAAGATGTTGAGGGGGTGACGCCGGCAGACGTGGATCCTGCAGAAGTGACAGAAGTGTTGAAGGAGAGCCAACTGATTGGGACTGTGCAAGAGCGTCAGTACCTGAGATATGCCAATGTCGCCCTGCAACTCATGTCCCGTGAGGGAATGCTGGCCCATTTCGAGGATATATGTCAGACTGTGAGTGACATAGGTCTCACACATCTGTCCATACTCCGCTATATGTTTTGGATGCCGAGGAGTTTTCCTTCATTCTTGATTGTCTTCAGATGTTTCTATTGAAGGGCAAGTCGACGAAGACAAAGCATGGAAAAGCTTTGAGAGGTTCGAGGTTTCTTTTATGATAGAGCAGTCTCTCTGTTCCGCGCGGCTAGAGCAGTGAGGAATGAACTGAACGAGGAAGAGTCCATGGAAGTGTTCCTGAAACGCGAAGTCAGTCTTTCTGCCCCATCGAATGAAGATGACGTTGAAGACCCAGACAACAACGCAGCTGTGTATCAGTTCCTTTTGGACAAGTTGTGAACTTCAACACATTGCCGCGTGTTCGGAGCAGGACGAGCTCAATTAGAACTGCCACGACTTCCGTTCAGAATCGATTGCGGACGATGCTCAAGGTAATTCCGCCCCCCGCACCAGTGAAGCAGTCCGTGACGGAGAGGAGGACTCCCGCTGCTGCTGCTGCAACATCTGCCAGTGAAGAAGGGGAGCCGCGAAGAAGTGCACGAGAACGGGCGCAGGTGAGTCATAGGGAAATTGAGCACGGCCGAAATCGAGGTGCATAGAAGTTCTGGATAGCTCTGAATAAGAACAGCGGGCCCCACAGCCCCCCTTCCCCCCCCCTCCGCCGAGGAAGAAACGGAGAAAAGACTTTTCACACAAAAGAATGAGATCTACTTCTTGACAGCAAATGACACCGGATGACCTGATGACTCAACTAAATGAACATATGCTGAGAGGACAGGTCGATGAAGGGTTCAGTTCGTGCATTGGAGAGGGAGCGAATGCAGAGAACGCAGCAGTTCTGCATTTGTGGATGACGATGAGCTTGCTTTCTGTGACAGTTCCACAGATTGTCACGTCGAGAAAGATGCCTGCGCCCCAAGACGATTGCAGCAAGAGACAGGTCGGGGGGTCCATTTTGATGACGAGTTACCTACAGCTCTTCCGGAATATGAGGAGCAC
>VCMS01000138.1:0-142478 GCA_022539475.1 Gracilaria domingensis | reverse complement strand
CTCGGTGTCCTTGGTTGTGAGTTCTCTGCTTCGCTGCAGCATATTACGATGTTGGTCGGGCATGGTAATCTAACCCGACTACCTTTCCTGCTTCTCTTCTTTGCCGTATCGGCGAGTTCAACGAGGTCCCTCGACTTGTCTAGCGCAACGTTTCTTGTTTCGGTTTTATCAATGGTAACGTTCCATCGCCTTTCAATGTATCTAACGGTCATTGACTACTTAATGGATACTTTTTCTGCTTGCGTAACAGGTATGACTTTTTGATGCGGACGGGTTAGCTCACGAGTTGCAGGTGCAGAGGTTCCTCAAGGTAGGGAACAGCATCTGGGCCTGGTTCCTACCGTGCGGAACGGAGAGGAATGAGGCGCTTCGTCGCGCCTCAATCCTCGTCGGAGTGCGTATGTGTGTTTCTAATCCGATCCAGCATATGGTGGAGGTGCAGTCTGCGGCATCTGCGGAGATCTGCGCCTACCCGCTCCATTGGAATGGTACCTGTATTAAGCGAGTAGTGGTTTTAGCAAAAGCGGTCGATAGAAGAATAGATATCGAATAAACACGGTATGTTTCATAAGGGGTCATCTGTAACTAAGCAGCTAGTATTCCATGCGTTGCAGGTATCATTCCGCAGAAGGCTATCTGTGTAATGTGCACCTCAATGGAAACGACCTAGACTTCGCGAAATACGGTTCAGGTAGCCTCGACTAAAGAACTAGCACGAGTGGAAAACCCCCCAGTATTTACTCCACAGAGATTCTGGACGACCCAAGCAATTATCTGCAAATTTTGAAATAATTGATCTCGATATTTTTTCAAAAAATTTACTGGACGACCCTTGCCAATTTCTGGACGACCCTCGCCAAAAACTAGCATCTGCAAGAGACAGACGCATGATTGAAGCCGTTGTTATCGCTATAGACTTCATCCACAGGCGCATTTTGCCGTTGTGAAGTCAGTGCTGCTCATAAAACAATAGTGACAAGATGTATTGCACAGTCGGTGCATTACCTAATTCGCAGATACTCCGTCGCCGTCAGGAATGTGTGCATACTACGTATTTACTGGTAGGCCCACTAGTGGCCCATATGTTTAAAGAAACGCCGCATCTTACAGCCCACGTGTTTGACACGTTGATTCACGCGTTCACGTTCACGGTCTGTTTAGACACCGCCTAAAACTATGCAATGTATTCTCTTCTTGGCGCCACGTGTACACGATGTAAGGCTGAACCTTATTTCAAAATGTAGAAACGCGCTGGAAACAACGGTTTAAAGGGGAAAACTTCTTATTTAAAAAGGGCTACTGTGCTTAAATCAGACAGATGTTTAATTCAGTTAGGGGTAGAAAACCTTTTGCCTCAAGAAATATGTAGCACTGTAATTGACGCACTATTTTGCAGGGTTGCACAACTTGAATAAATTTATTGCTTCTCCCCTCCGTCACACCTCCGGACTCATAAACTTTGTCAGTCACAGGCCTCTGTCTCGGTTTTGAACAAACTTATACAAAACCAGAAAACAGTTACGTGTTTTTGCCAAACATGCATTTCAAGAGTTCACTCAGGCCTCTGACACTTTTAGCATAAGCATGATAAGTCCAATAAGCGCCAGTCATTATGTAAGCACATAGACGCGTTTACTTCCCATTGTCTTCAGCAAAAAGTAAAAACGCCTACAAGTGTACGCCACACATCTCAAAAACTCTTCACTGTGACGCCTACACTACACAACGCCAACAACTTTGCGATAGAACGCAGATCTGAACAAGTGTTACTGCCACTGATCAGTGAACACTAGTGAAGACTTTTGTGCAAATACTCTTGTGCATCTCCGTTTGTGCTACAACTTACGTCATTTGCGAATTCCCTTTTCACTAAAGATGCAGGGTTCCTCAGAAAGTGAAAGCAACACTCTCACATCCATAACCCCTCCTACGCAAAACAATTCACATCGCCCATACCGAACGCGTTTGCTACGAACGACAAATCCAAAGGTTCCAACAAACAGCCCATTAAACATTCCCGGATATGTGGTTACACACGATTGTAAATGTGGAAACAAAGCTCTATCTACTGCTTGCTACAATGCAGGTAGATGTCTAAGAGACAAAGAGTAAGTTCACTTTTCCTTTAGTGTACATTCCTAACATGACTAACAGTTTTTGTCTGTAAACTCAAACCTATCTTCCGACATGCTTAGTTCTCTATACATTGAGACACAGAAAGGTCTCATGAGTTCATCTCAAAAAACGTCTAATCTAAGTGACAAATGTTTTAAATGATTAGTAAGAAACAATAGATAATCTGTTAAAGCTATGAACTCACTTTCCACATTAGTCATTTCATTAGTCACATTAGTCATTTCAATGGATTTCCAAGCACATTTGTATCCTTGATTTGAGTACTTTGTCGCCTTTTTTAAAGTTGATGGACTTCCCCACGTCGCGCTCCGGTTCCCGCTCTGACCTTCTCCCCCGTGCCACCGCCCCTCCCAGCTCCCCCCCAACTCCGTAGAACCTGTTCACCAGTCGGTTGTGCGACAGAGCCGAGCGGTTATTTCTGTGTCGCGCCACGTAAGCGCCTGGCGCTCGCACGCGTGACGCCGGGCCGCCTCCGTTGCCCGCCGCTTCCTCCGCGCCGTCCCGCCGAGGCCGCCACAACTTGTGGCCTACAAGACCCTCGCGCACATTTTGGCGGATCGCCGCGTGTTCACTCGCTTCGCTACAGGTCCACGCCCATCCCGCGATCGCCCATGTTTCCATTTCCGTGCCCTTGTTGTGGATAATCGCCAGGAATTCCGCCGTCGCCGACCAGTTGTCGTCGTCGCTGACGCTCACATGTCGCCACTCCTCCGCGTTGATTTTGCGTAGTAGGTAACGGTCAAGCGTCATGGAGCTGAGTACCTGCGCGTCCACGCGCCCGTACAGTCCAGTGTTCGTCGATTCCACTCCAAACTGCTGCGCGCGCGCCTCGGCCAACTGCTCCACCTTCTTGTTGTTCTCCTCGCTGGCCACCAGTTTGCTCACGTCGTCCGCGTGCGCTTCCTTCCTCGCCACGCGCACCCAGTCCACCCCTCGGAAGAAAACTTTGGCTTTCTACTGGGACCAAATGCTGGAGAAGCGAAGACACGTGAAGACGGTTCTACTCGAGCTGAAGCTGTTCAAGAGAGTGCGGTTTTTTATTTTTGTCTTCTAGTTACAAAAGAAATAGCGTTTGAAAGGCTGTTACGTGGAACTCCCCCCCTGTCTCACTGTCTTGTTTACTTCCCCAGCACGGGGTGCAGCTCAACCTACTAAGTACTGAAGAACGGGTGTTTCTTCACGTCCTCGAGCGAGCACCGTCGGTTGGGATCCAGCTGTAGCAGCCCCTTGATGAGCGACACCGCCTCAATGCTGAGAGACGACGAGAAGCGAATCTGCTTGACGCGCTGAATCTCGGCCATTTCCTCCATGGTCTTGTTCTTGAAGTCGAACGGCGTGCGCCCGCACAGGATGTGGTAGATGAACACGCCCAAGCACCACAGGTCCAGCGCAAAGTTGTACGGGCGCGAGTGCAGCATCTCGGGCGCGGCGTACGCCGATGTGCCGCAGATGGTCTGCGTGAGGTAATCCCTACTCGCTCTTGAGCACCTTGGCCAGTCCAAAGTCGGCCAGGCGCACGTGCCCGTTGCCGTCGAGCACGACGTTTTCCGGCTTCAAATCGCGGTACACAATATTGCGCTCGTGCAGACACGACAGCCTTGTCAGGCGAGCACAATCTCGGCAATAATGGGGCGCGCATAGCGCTCCTGCAGGCGACCGCGGTGGTTTTGCAGCAGCTAAAACACGTCGCCGCCGTCGTAACGGTAGCAAAGTAAAGGTGCGAGTCGGTTTGAAAGGCGTAGTGCAGCTGAATGATGAACAGACAGCCGGAGCAGGTCTCCAGCACGAGGCGCTCGTTGATGACGTGCTGAAAGTTGAGCTGCGTGCGGAAGACGCGCGACTTGTCCATGACCTTGAGCGCGAGGCGGGCGTTGGTGCGGTTGTCGCGCACGAGGAAGACCTTGGCGGTGGCGCCTTGGCCGATGGCGGTGAGCCAGTCAAAGTCGGCCAGGTGCATGGTGGTGTACTGAAAGGTGTGGGTCTGCAGGGCGACGACCCACTGCTGCGCCTCCTGCGTCGTGGTGAGGTGCATGACGAGGATCTTCGCATCGGATCGGCGCAGTTTGAGCTGGGAGTAGTATGCGGTGTTCTTGAGGTCTATGATACAGTTGGTGGCGGTGAACAAAAGCTTGATGTGGCGCGCGACGGGGTGCCGGAAGAACCCATGGCTGCGGGAGGCCAACAATTGGAGCTCCCCGAGAATTGGGCGCACAAATCACGACCACTCGCATGCGCTTGAGCACATCTTTGTTTGAGCACATCTTTCTGAGATCACCGCAGCTGGTGTACCCGGGTACTGACGCGCTGCAACGCACAGAGACCCGTCTGTCGCATAACATGCCGCTGGTGTTTCCCGTTCTATGCAAATAGACGACGCATAACAGCAGAGTCGGGAAGCTGCCCGCTTTCATCGTCGTCATCATCCATATCCGAAAAGCTATAGTCTACATTCGCCCCTTCCCCAACGACGTCGTCATCATAGGTTTCGATTTCATTGTCCACCTCGAAGTACGACACAAAATCTTCTGTGTTACCGGGGGTCATTTCCGGTGTCTGTGCTTGTGCCGCAGAGCCCACGGTAGCTGTAGAATCCAGCACTTGTGAAGCTGTTCCAGTCGCGTTCTGGTGAACAGATACAGAGACCTGCTGCTGAGTAGAATAACCGGTGTTTGCTCTACGCCTGTCGATCATGCCGCTCCGTTTCCGGGAGGTGAGAGCCAGATTAAAGGCGCAAAAGATCATCTTCTCCACCTTCACTGGGTGAAGTCTGTTTCGAGTGGGAGTTCTTATTGTCCCCTGGAGACTGAAACTTCTCTCTACGCTGGAGGTGGATGGACTTACCGATAATATACGAAGAGCAAAGTCCCTCAGTGTAGGACTTTCCCTGTACTTCATCCAGTACACCACGGGGATATTCTTGAAAGCCATAAGTACGTCTCTCTGAGCAGGGTTGTCTGCCTGCGCCCTCCAAGATAGACGAACATAATTAAGCTTCTCAAAGAGACGGTGTACGGCCCCATCTACACCTCCAGAACTCGTTAGCTTCTGTGTCGGTGGAAACACATTAGATTCGACATATGATCGGATATGTTTCAGAATTGGCGCACTATATTCAGCGCACTCATCATTAGTACTTCGTATGTCCAAAAAGTACGCGGCATAATGTAGAGATCTTAGCAGTGGTATCTTTCGACCTTCTTCATCTAGACGACCACGAAAGCAACTCATGATTTGCTCCTCTCTCTCTGCAGTGAAAAAAGGAGTCAAAGGCAAAGAACATAGCTCACGTTGCAACTGCTTCGTTGCGGGGTAGACCTGAGATATAACAGAGGTCTCTTCGTCAAAGATGCGTAAGTAATGTCGCATTAGTCGGAAGGCATAGTACAAGTCCAGGCACTTGGTAAAGAGGGTGTTGTCTCTAATTGTAGCCTCGAAATGATCTCGTTTGTCCGAACGTCTTCCACCGTACAAGGTTTTGGAAAAGTCTGGACAGTCCACAAGTTCCCGAGAAACATTCTGGCCTCTTATAAAAGAACAAAGCATCCCCTCAGAACTAGCAAATCTTTTAGTAGCCATCAGCATAGGCAAAACTGTTGTTCTCAGCGGACGAACCCTACCATATTCGTCCAGCTCTCGGTGAGATGTCTCGTATCCACTATTGCGGAGGTTGTTGTTGTACTGTTCTTTCAGTTGTTTAAAGCGGAAGTAGAGCTTCGACTGTTTCCGCATGTCGCTGACAATTCCAGATACTGTGTTCAGAATTTCACTTACCCATTGAAGCTGCCCCACATCCTGCATTAACAAATTCGATACATGGGTCTGGTCCTGGCCGGGAATAATGTGATTGTGTTTCCTAGAAAGCTGCTCTTTGGCCTTCACGCACGAGCTCGTATTATCACTTATGACGGCCGTTATGCGTCCCATTTCATCAAACTGCAAGAAGACAGATTCTACCACGTCCGCGTAGAGTGACGAGTCGCAATTAGACGACCCCGTGTAAATTGATCGTAGAAAGTACGTCTTCCTGGGCCGCTTTATACCTGTTATACTGAGAAGTACATTAGTAACATTCTCAGTGCTAGCGTCGGTCCACCCATCAAAGATTAATATGACATAAGTTTGACTCAGCGAGGACGTAATTGCGCACTTGAAAAACGTCAGTATTTTCTCGTAGTATGCATTGATATTCTTACCTGCTATTCGAGATATCGTTGGTACGTGTTCCTCCATACGTAGATCAAGCAGCCTTATGAGCTGATAAAGCTCGTTTTCGTCCTCCTTACGAGTCAAAGTGCTGAAGAGGAGCATATGGTTCACCACCAGCAGCGACAGCAGCTCATTAAATCGGGTTAGTTTGGCTGCAAACCCGTTTTGCTCACGAGAAACGACCGCCCTGTTCCCCGAATGAGACGCAACAGCAGCAACTGTATGCGGTTGTGTCGCCTGGAAGTGGGACATAGAAGCTCCCGAACTTTCACGACGTCGTCTAGCCGGCGTTAGAGGTATTCCGAAACACTTAAAGGAGAATCCTCGGCTTTGGTAAGAGCGAGCTAGAGATGGAGAGGACTTGAGGAGGCGGAAGATTGTGTGCGGCGGAGTAAATGAACATTTTAACAAATGTTGCCAAAGTTAGGTGGCATTCGTATTACTCGACTTTGTTCTCCAGTTACAACTATTGCAAGTTGTGCAAAAGTTGTCGGTTATTGAAGTTTTGTCAGCGTCTCGTTGGAGAATAAAACATTCGGAAGGCTACCAGCTTCGTTTTTGACCGGCTTTTCGCGACGTGGAAGACTGCGTGCTTAAAAGAGCGCTACGATTGTCTACGGATATGAAGCAGGCTGATGATTGAAAAAGATGTTCACCAATGCTTTAACGTACTATGTTGTCACCCAATGTCGCGTGAAAAGTACAAAGAACAAGGTCAATAGAAATGGGTCTGACGGTGACGTTTAGCAGGTTGGAGAGGACGGTAGTTGCGTGAATCATGTCGGTATTGCGATATGAAGAGAAGTCTGTGCGCCAATGCATTCAAGTGAAGTAAACTATTTGCTAGGGGCAACGCATGACCGATATAATCGTGCAACTTGAGGCTCGTTTTTGGGAGCGTATCTCGCGAATCGGTTGGTCCTGGAAGGACTACGTGTGCGACTCACACTGTGCTTGCATTAGTAACTGACTGTCAGTTCACTCTAAATGGGCGCTTGCTCTTGTATTCATTGTATACCCTCATAAGGAGTGTTACACGTTGAATAGGAACCAAACTATTAGGCGTGTAAGAGGCCGTGACACCGTCACAGAGGACGAAGAGACCACCGCAATAAATTTTCTCTGGAGCCTATAAATTTATTGAACTTGTGTTTCGCTGCTATTTTGTAAGCTATGACGTGTACTGCACTATTTTCTAATAAACTGTTTTCATTGACTGTAATAACCCAAGTAATAACTACGCGCTATTTTCCGCATCTCCCCGGAGACAGCCGCAAAAGAGAAACGCGAAGGGAGCAAAAAACCATTCACTGTAAATGCCCCAGACTGAGCCCCCTTCGCAACCAACCGGTGATTCACATGTTCCCGGAGTCTTTTGCTTCTGCTTTCATTTCCCCGCCAGCTTCTTTCGGACACGTCCAAGAACCCAGCAGGCTGTTTGCACCTGGAGAAACGAACCGTCTACACTGTATATCTCTTCCGCTGCGAAACTATCAGCTTCTAAACCACCGACGAAAGTGCATCACCCATTGGGGTACTCCTGTCCATCGTGTATCCCAGGGTTCTCTTCATCTACTCTTCTAACCGAAAGCCAACCATGGCGAAGAACGTCACGTCGGCTGCAATGCATGCTGTCTTCTTTGCAGTAGCCTTTTACTGGTTTATTAGTATCACCATGGTGTTCGTCAACAAAACTCTTTTGTCCGATCCCGAAGGCAAGCTTGATGCTCCTTTGTTTATCACATGGTTTCAGTGTGTTGTAACTGTGATGGGATGCTACGTTCTTGGCGAGCTGGGTATTGCCAATGTACCAAAGTTCGAACTTAAGAGGGATATTTTGATGCAGATGCTGCCGCTGTCATGCGTGTTTACCATGATGATGGTGTGCAACAATCTTTGTCTCAAGTTTGTTGAGATTTCGTTCTATCAAGTGGCGCGTTCCCTTACTATCGTTTTCAACGTGATCTTCGACTTCATCATTCTTGGGCAGCGGACATCTCTTCCGGCAATGCTTTGCTGCTCATTGGTTGTATCCGGGTTTCTTGTCGGAAATCAAAACGAAATGCGATGGTCCTTTCAAGGAGTTCTTTTTGGTGTTGCCGCTAGTTTCTTCGTTGCCATGAACGCCATTTACGTCAAGAAGAAGTTTCCGATAGTTGATAACAATCCATGGAAGCTCACCCTGTACAATAACATGAACGCAGCCATCATTTTCATTCCTCTCATATTCTCTTTCGGCGAACCACAAGTGATCCTGATGTCAGAGAACATTCTCAAACTGAAGTTCTGGCTTATGATGATTATCGGAGGTGTTTTTGGTATATGCATATCTTTCGCAGTGGCCGCCCAGATCAAGTACACGTCACCACTTACTCATAACGTTTCTGCAACTGCCAAAGCTGCAGCCCAGACAGTCTTGGGACTTATTGTATATAGAAATCCTATTAACATATGGGGCGCTGCCAGCGTCGCGGTAATTTTGGCCGGCTCTCTGTTCTATACGCTGGTTCGGAGAGCAGAAATGAAGAAGAAGCTTGCTGCACAAGAGGCTCTGACATCTAAGGTTTCCGAGGACAACAGGCCTCTGCTTGCAGAAGGTGGAGAGGCTAAGGAAACCAAGTAGCAAAGTGCTTTCAGTAACATCGCAAACTTTGAGCAAACAAGTTCGCTCGCATCGATTGCATAGTTGCTTTTTGTTATAGTCACTATCACTGTCATATCAAAGCACTTGAAGGAAGGTTGGATATTTTTACAAGAATATATCAATCTGTCAAAAAGAGGCATCCTGAGCACGTCACATTATTTGCAGTTTGTGATTGTGCAGGAGCAATGTGTTTAGTTTCTTTCTTTTCAGTTTTCGTTGAGCTAAAGGATTAAAACTGTTAGCGACCTAAGCGACGTTGTATGATGACATCAATGCCCAAAGAATGAACATTGACCAGAGTCAGGCATGGCCAGCCTCGTAGTAGATTCTACAAAATCATGATGAGCTTCCATACCTTCGTCCTTGGTTCTCGTTTATAATTAATTTTGCGAGGATGCAGAGTTGTCCAAAGTGCATCGCAAATACGTGGTAAAGGAATAAAAAGATAAAACAAGTGGGTCTCTGAGACTTCTTCCTAGTTCGCACCAATGTTGATATTTTGGGACCGACCCATGCATTTGTTGTACCTTGGGGTAAACAGTTCAAACAAAAGAAATCCTCAACCGGTGCTGATAGGGAATAATAACACACAGAAGTCTTCCAAGAATCATATTCACTGTCCATCAACTCGAGATTGAGACACGGGTTCAACGCGTATCCCTCTATTGCCCAACATGGAGACAATGCTGGCACAATCAAGATCCCCCACGACGGATTTTGCTCGTGAACGCAGTTCATCAGTTCTCGGTTTCATATGTTTATCGCGAGCATTCGCGATCGATTTGTTTAAGTCAGCCTTCAGCCTCTCTTTGCGTACACTGAGCTGTCGAACAGTTTGCTGTGCTTGTGGCTTCCCAACAGTGTCTACATAATGTGACAATTGGCCGAACAAGTCATGCATCATCTTATACACTGTCGAAACAATCGGGAGAGTCACCACGGCTCTCTCTAGAGCAGTGAAATCTCTTGCTGTCCGGTACGTCCGTGCGATATGCTTGGATTCATTCGTGACCACAAACATCATATGAAGCGATTGACAAACAAGTGCGAGCATAAACAATGCACGTGACTGTTTGATAAAAGCAATACCATAGTATGCTAAGTAACCCAAAGTGGCTTCAGGATGAGTGACGTATCGAAACATTCCAGACGATCGCAACTTGTGCTCCTGTGGTGCCACAAAGAAATCTCCATAAAAGAAGCCAAAGTAGCCAATATCGTTCCAGGTAGACGCTAAGCTAACTACTGCGATGGCGGTAAGTGAGAAACCAGCCAGGACACCGGATATGGTTTCCGAGACAGAAACACTACTAGCAGCCTTGGAAGGACCAAAAGTAGATGCAGCGATGAGAAACAGGGCGTGCATTACAACGAAAGAGGCTAGATAAGTGTGCTGCCAGGCAGAGAAGGCATGGAAAGCTGAATAGCCTCTTGATGAGAACAGTCGCATCCATCGATTTGGAAACTCATCATCAGTTGCATGCAAGGCACAAAACAGAAGCGTCCAATGAGCTACACACCAAGAAAGTAACAAAAGCACAGCATTAGCTGTGGATGGGCGCGACGACATGGCCAACGCTGCGACGGTGCTGAACGCAACGGCCAGTGAGGTTATGACTGGCAAACGGGGAGCCGCATGCATAAAGTCATCGTACGATGCAGAAAACGAACGAAGCGGGCGATCAGGCGTGAGCGGTTCATACGCAGCGCTTGACCGTTCCTCGGCAGAATTGGACGAACTCGGGCCGTAAATCTTTTGAATATGGGGTTCTTCGACGAGGGCAAGGAACAAAAGTTGCGATATATGAGCCAGCAAAGATATGGCGAGGAGGGTGTGAGAACGACATATGAGAGCAGCTCCGTAATAAGCGGCATAGCCCACAGTATACATCGGGTGAGGAAACAACTCAAAGACACCATCAAACTTGAGATCAGCGTCGACCGTGAAGAAGAAATCACCCCAATACCAGGCAAAGTCGCCGAGAACGTGATGGGCGGCACCCTTTGACCAAAACGAAAGCACGATGAGCGCAACGCCAGTTGGAATGCAGATGAGGAGCTTCCAAAACGGTGAGGTGTGCAGCGGATTGAAGCAGTTGACGGCAAGTACGATGTACGACAGGCCATCGTTGGTGAGTATCAACATCGACAGAGCGCGAAACGCAATCCAGGCATTGTAGGACGACGGGAGCTTCTCCCACGAATAGTCGTTCCGCATCGACTTGGTGCTCGCCCAATGCACGAGCGCGCGAGCGGAGGGAGAAAGAGCGTGAAGCCATGTGGTAATAACGGCGCGTTTTGATTGAACGTGAAGCAATGTGCCAATTCCAACGTTGTATGCAAGACGCCAAAATGCAAACACGGCGATGAAGTAGAAACGCGGAAGGAGCCACATGACGGGAATGGTGCAGACTTGCGACAAGACAAGCAGTATGGTAAGATACTCGGCAGGACCCCACTTGGCAGGCGACGCCAAGGTTTGAAACATGTCCGTGGTGGCAGGCAGTTCGAACACGAAGCCAGCGGCAGTGCGACCTTTTCTTGACGACGGACACATTGTATCGGATGGGAAGCGCTGCGCGGGGCGACGACTACGAAGGAAGGGGACGGGAATGGGGGGGGCTGATCGAAAGCGCGGAAAGCGGTGAACGGTGCGGGGAACGGCGCGGGGAACGGCGCGTGTGTGTGTGGTGGGGCTCGTCAGCAGCGCACTCGACCGAAGCGCGGACACGCCAGCCCTAAGCGAGTGTAGGTATGTAAGCCTGACATGCGCTGCAGGGTTTTACACGCGGCGCCACGGCGCACACGTACGCCAGAGCAAGGTGCATCGGCGCGTGCGAGCGACGAGACGCGAGAGCGGCAGGCGCGAGGCGCGTGCAGCAGCATTGGGCGCCTGCACACTGCGAGCCGTTGGCGCGGCGATGAGGCCCGGCGCGCCTGGACGGGTCCGAACCGCAGAAACGCAAGTGTGCAAGTCAAGCGGATAGCGCCGTCTCCCATTCGCGTTGACGCGCCCGTTGCACGCTTCGTGTCGCCCGCCTTTCATGTGGCTCGTCTCGTCATTCGCAACCCATTTGCCTTGGGCATGCATTCGGCGCACGTCTCCCTTCGCTGTTCCGCGCTTCGGAATGCTCGCCTACGTGGTGCCGTCGTACCGATGTCGCCGCCTGCTCATTCCTTCGTCCACCTCCCTTCCAACCCCGCGCGCAGCTCTGCTCGTCTGCCTGTCTAGCACTTCTGTCGTAGCCAATTGCGCTTCGCTCCGTTAAAATATCTCCAGTCACGTCTCGAGTTGGAACATACTCTTCGTTACCCACTTCCCACGTGACCACTGTCTCATCTCGTCGCCGCGCGGAGACACGCCGACAATCTCACCGCCCCCGCCTGTTGCCTTCTGCGCAATTGGTACGCTTTAAACGCCCACCACCCCTTCCGTCCTTTGCATCCCAGTTCCTCTCCGCTCCCGCTTGTAACCGCTCATGGCACAATCACAGGACCATGACAACTATACCTTGTCCTATGCTGCCTTCTTTGCGCCGCGCACGCACAAGTTTGATACCATAGACTTTCGCCTATCGCCATCACGGGCCAACATCGAATCTTACTTTCCAAAATCTTCCAGGCAGCGCATTCGCCATCTTCGCCTTGCAGGTCTGTTAGGAATGGCCGTGGGTTTCGTGTTTGCTCTTGTTGGTTTTGCTGTTGATCAGCTCACCAGGGGCCTCACCATTGGCCTCTACTCAGCCACAGCTCGTCTGTTTCGCCTCACAAACTTCTGGGTCGCCGCTCTATTCTTTGTCTTCCTATCCACCGCGTTTGTTCTCATTGCCTCGCTCATGGTCGTCTATGTGGCACCGCTCGGAGCTGGCTCTGGAATTCCGGAACTGAAGAGTTACCTTAACGGTGTGAGAGTGCCGGGCTTTCTTGCTATCAACTCTTTCTTCGTCAAGGCAATCGGTATAGCATTTAGTCTTGCTGGAGGCCTCGTGTGCGGAAAGCAGGGTCCCATGATCCATGCCGGCGCCATTTTGGCCGCCGGCATGAGTCAGGCTGCTAGTTCGCGTTTCTCATGGCGTTGGAATACTTCTCTTTTTCGCGTGTTCAGAACAGAGGCGTGGAAGCGTGATTTCACCGCTGTTGGTGCTGCTGTTGGAGTCGCCGTCGCTTTTGGTTCGCCTATGGGAGCTTGGATGTGGGTATATGAAGATGCCGCCACACACTGGAACTGGGACCTTGGCATTATCACTTTGGGTGCTTGCCTCGTCGGTAGTACCGTCGTACGCATTCTCAACTTCCTTGCCAAAGGCATCCCGGCAAATGGGTTTGACGACTTCCTTCTCAACGACATTGGTAAGCTTGCTCCATTGCAAGGATCGACCTTCTTCCTCAAGGATGCGCCCGTGTACCTCATTATAGGACTCGTCGGTGGAGTGGCGGGGGCACTTCTACCTCTCATCAACAAATACATCACATTGTTCCGGTATGATCACGTCAAACAGCCTAGACGCCGTTTGTTTGAAAGTGCGCTTATCGCTATAACCACAGCTTTCTTTCGGATTGCTATCCCATACATTGCAAACGACTGTCAGCCTATCAATTCCACTCTTGCCGAAGTTCTCAAGAGTGCAAAAGACTTTTCTCGATTTCGTTGTGAGGAGGGTGAGTTTTCACCGTGGGCGACTGCGATATACAATCCTTCAGATACAGTGGTTCGTTCTCTTCTCTTTGCCGAAGGTGCTGGAAATTTCTCTGCTGCTGCGGTCGGAGTTGCAGTTGTATTCTATCTGGTCTTCATTATCTGGACGTATGGGGTTGCAGTACCCGCCGGTGTCTTCTTTCCTGGGTTTTTATTGGGCAGTGTATACGGCCGTCTCATTGGTATAGCAGTGCAGGCGATTTTCCCATCTCGTACTGATGTTTCCTTGGGAGGCTTTGCGTTTGTTGGAGCCGTCTCCGCGCTTGCTGGATTTACCAGGACCATATCAGTTTCAGTCATTGCTCTGGAAGCCGTTGGCGGCTACACTGGTGCTTTTGCAGCTGTTTTCGTTTCTGTTATAGCCAAGCTTACAAGTGATTTTCTCTACAGACAAGGAATCTACGATCTTCACATCGACTTGAAGGGGATTCCTTTCTTATTGAACGCAATCCCCCAGCTTGAGTCATACGTTCGCCTTCGTGTATCCGATGTAATGCAGAGCAAAGTAATCGGGGTTCGCCGCTGGTCCAGAATCTCTGCGTTGGTTCGGATGCTTGCAACAAACGAGCATCATTCATTCCCTGTTTTTCTGAAGCTTACTCCACGAACGAGCACTTCGCCGCTAGATATTCCAGATGTAGGAGGTGCCAGTGCAAAATTAGCACAGACGGCAAACGATTCCAGTGATTCGCTGCTCGCCTCTCAGCTAGATCAACGTGAAGCCCACGAAATCGACAAGATGGTTCCACCGTCAGTCATTATTACGCCCGGTCACGTTGGTCTACAGGCAACAATTTTTGACGAAGGTAAGACTCAGAGCGTTACTCTAACGGAAAAGAAGGAGGTGCTGAACTACAAGAGGTTCGACAACAGACGAGGCCCGGCGGAAAGTTTCGTCAATGACGTACCTGCCAAACGTTCAAAAGACGATGATGATTCTCGAGATACGTCTTCCGCGTCGTTCCAAGGATATCCACGGAAGAGTCCGTCAGCTGAAAGTGAGGTACCTGAGTTCGAGCTCATGGGCAGCATTGATAGAGGAACACTGGTTGCGCTCATTAAGTATGAATGCGACAGGCATGAGCGTGAAGCAGGCGAGATTGAAGTGGATCAGAGCCAAATCTCAAGGGAAAATCTTGATTCTGCATGGCCAAACTCAGCGTTAGTGAAGAACAAAAATGAGAGTGTCGTCATAAATCGGGCAAAGGAATTAAAGTTACTGCACATTGTGATCGACCTCAAGCCGCATATTGATCCAGATCCGCTGTTGATGTCAGACAGAGCAATGCCATCCACGGCATATGTGCTATTTCGTCGCACAGGAGCTCGACATATCCTTGTTGCAAACATGCGGGGTGGAAGAGTGTGTGGTATCATGACTCGCAAAGATGTGTTGCCCGAAAGCATTACCCAGGCCCTCAGTCGTATGGATCGTATGGACGAGCTCAAAGTGGCATAACTTTTCGTATCTGGGGATGCACTGTGAATGAACTATGTGGCAAATCTTTTTGTCCTCTGTCGTGAGGAAAGCTCCATACATGACGGCGTGGTAAGCATGCAGAGTCGTTCCAGGTCTTTTGGGTTGAGTTCCGTATGATTGAAGGAGCCAAAGGCCATGTTGTTTTCAGGGGTCGATTGACATCTGCCTTCCGAGTGCCGACAAGAAGATAATTGCGGGAAACCTTAAGAAGCATTGGGTTGAAGGTCTGTATAGTTCTCTCTGCAACTCGAGATCAAGGTGTGAACAAAGTGTTATAGTTCCTTTTGCGCTAAGCCTTCTTGTCGGAAAGGAGGCCTTTCTAACTAAACAATAGATGTCCTAAAGTTGTCGATAGATGTAAAATGTACGCGTGCAAGCAGTGTAACGTTTTGCGTGTTCGCATGTCAAAACGAAACAGAACATGTCCCTTTTAGGAAGAAGGTCTAGAACCGGTACTATCTGGTGACCACTGATACTGAACTTGTTAACTTCTGTTCCCTTTGAGACACTCCGCTTACACAATGAAGGCGATGGCACCACGGCGCCGCACGAATGACATCATGCCGCATGATGCTGCACTTTCTTGGTCCACTGCTTTATCGTGCAAGTATATGATATACCTTTCCGAGAGCGACAATGATTAAGGCTGTTAAACGCCGCACAATACGCAGAGCGCCTCAAGATGCAGAAATACAAGGGCCTAGGCGTCACAGCAACGTCCATTCGCGCGAATCGCACGAGGATTGACGTGCCTTGGGATCTCGAAGTTATTACAAAGGGTAGATCTTTGTATAAGCTCACGGCGGGAAGATTTGTCACGTGCATGGGCAGATGATATAACCAAGACTTACCAAGTGCTTCGAAATTCGAACTTTGATCCGATTTTCTGCGTCATCATGACGCACATGGAACTTTCATGGAATTTCGAGGTACCAAGAAGAAGATTTATCGGAACGGCAGCGAGAGTGCCAGATAATGATGAAAGTTTTTCCTCTTCGGCGTAGAATGGGTACGCTGTCCCGATTTGAGATTCCCGAATGTACGGTACCGTGTAGCGCGTCGAGCTATAATATCTTGTATCACAAGGGTAGTGCCCAAGGTACAAGGGTACTGTAGCTCTTATTGCGCTCCCTCACGAATCGTGAGTCACGATCGACATACCAAAGATATGTCTCCCGAAACGACCAAGCTAAGGTCTAAATCCCCTTGTATAAAAGGGAGAGGTGTTAGAGATCGAATTGGTAAAAAGATCAGGTCTCCTACCTGCCAACCTCTCAAAACCCAAAGTTGTCGTAATGAAGAAGCATCTTCGACTACATATTCTATAGTTGTCGAAGAAGGCCGTAGTGAGATCTCGAAGCCTGAGATTATACTTCAGGGAACGATTCCATCTATGTTAGAATGGACACGAAAGAAAATGGATGAGCACAGTCCAAATACGAATAGCACTAAACACAAGGAACAACACCATAGCTCGAAACAGTTGCGTGGCAACGCGATCGCGAGACGTCTGCATGCAGAGTATGAAATTGGAGTCATGACTGGAAGGATAATCTCGAAGGCCGACATACGTCTCTTGCAAAATGTGTGCTCCCTAGCGGCGAGGTTGCCATCTGGCGGAGCAGCAGATGTTGTTCTCGAAGCGATGAAGCGATACCCCTCTTCTGCTTTGGTCTACTGGGGTCTAAAGAATGTTTTTGGGAAACAAATGATGATTGGGAACGAGAAAATCCAACGAATTACACTCTCGAAGAACGCAGTTGCTGTGTTTAGTTCTTCCATTAAAAGCTGCAAAGCACTGAAAGAATGGTTTGAAGATGACACACACGCGAAAATGCAGGAAACTGTGTTTCATATGTTGGCTATTTCGGAATACATACTTCGCTGCGCCTTTATATCGAAACAACGGGACGACCGTGCTGCATTTCCTTCTTTAATTGAAGAGCGTATACAACTAGAACGAGATGGCAACGGAAGAGAAGTTTTAAGTTTTCAACCTTGGAACATACTAGCAGAGTTGTCTGACAAAGACGCGTCTATCTGCCTCGAACAAGCCTTATGTATCGCACATAAAGCTGTGCTTGAAGGAGCGGCAGTCGCACAAAAAAGATATGGACGTAACAAAAGTCCCGGCAAGGCGCGTAAAAAGATCAACTTGTTAATGCTACAGCAGCCGTTGAAGGAAATAATGGATCGTGTCATCAAGGGGCTGGAAAGCAGTGCGGAAGAAGTGGTTAGTATTACTTTTGAGACGGATTTCTTTCACTTCCAAGCGTCGCGTGCACTAAGAAAAATGGTAACGGTATATGAGGACATTTACGGGTTGAGTCAAGAAAAATGTCTATACAGAGCTTCATCAAGAGACTCTTATGAGAATAGAAGATTGAACACGAAGAGCAAGCCGTACACATACAAAGATCCTGATGATGATCGTGGCAGCAAGTAAGGACTATGGCGCGAGATCTTGGTGAAGAAAACTAGTAGAGGGCAATACTAAAGAAGAAGAGGATTTGTGTGAACCGAAAGAGCAACATTCGCAAAGTTTATTCTTTCGTACAGTACCTGTACCTTCGGTGCCAAAGGTGCCCTTGTACATCGTTTCCCCCTCAAATGCCCTTAGAAAAGGTCTCGTTTGTTCGTTTCCCGTTTCCCCCTTTGCTCTGCTTCGCCGGATTTACCCATGATATCGTAGAAGCTGTCGAATCGAATCCAGTACGATCGAAGCGGTCTGACCGACAGACAAGTGTGATTTGTGGATTGCTAATTAAATTTGAGCTAATCCCAGGTAACGTAACGAGATAAACTTGCGAACGCGTAACGCACATCATGTGCGTGATGGTTAACAGTGTTAACTTAACACACGAGTGGTGGACATTGCTTCCGTATTGCAAAATGATTAGCCCTGTGGCGACTCGCATTGCCCGACGCTGCACAGCTGATGCCTTCGCACACCCCAGCTGCTGGGGCCCAGCATGAGTATCAGTCTACATCAAATGACTGTTGGACGGTTGTGCCACAAGCAGAGACTTGAGCACAACGGCATGCGACGCCTTATTGCAAGCAACGGCGAAGGCACAAGGTGGTATGGGGCTTTTACATCAAACGTACCATGTTGGGGCTTCAAACGCAGAGTGGAGCACATCAGAGCGATGGCGTGTGAAGCTGACAAGACTGTGGTGGTGACATATCGCGGGCGCAAAATCGCTGTTCAACGAGGTGAAAAGCTTCGTACAACGCTCATTCGCAACGGCAGTCATCCGCACAACGGAGGGTTGGTTGTTACATGTAGGGGACTTGGTACTTGTGGTACATGTGCGGTTTCAGTTGTGAGTGGTACAGTGGAACCTCCAACCATTTCATGGCGAGAGAAGGCAAGATTGTCTTTCCCGCCGCATAGCATGCTGAACACAACGGAACGAAGACTTCGATTGGCATGCCAAATCAGAGCAGGCGATAGTGATGTGACACTGGAGAAGTATGCGGGTTTCTGGGGTCATAAGGCGACGATGCTGGATGAACTGGAGGACTAGTTGATTTGGACACCGACGTATTCCGACGAAACTGTGTTGAAGGAATCAGGACACGGGGCCTCCTGCATTTTTGATAAGATAGAAAGTGGTGTTCGTAAGTGAGTTGGATGGGAAATAAAGACAAAAACTGAGCAAGATAGTCAAAACATACCTTCAAGATGACATTCGCTTGGTCATGTTTTCGAGATTGGTCCAGACGCTCAACGTGATAGTAGGTGCAATCTCTATTTTGCTCGGAATCATAAGGCGGGAGCAGCACATCAAAGACAGCGGTCCATTCCGAAGTGGCGAAAGAGTGGACGTTGCCCGACGTGGGGGTGAGCATCTCGACGTGGTCGGCAGGCACGAGCTGCTCGCCGTTTTCCCTCGCAAACATGAGGCCGTCAGCAAGTGAGGCAGAATCATCGGGAAAGATATCATAAGCCTTGACCCGAAGCTGGCCCCACAAAACGCGCGAAACGACATACATGTGCGGGTGGTCATGCAGAGGAATGCTTCTTCCGGGCGGAATGACAAAAACGGCTATGGTACAGTTCTCATTCTCCGAGATGGGGACGTACACGACGGACTCAAAGTCGTCGCAGTGCGTTGCCTCATCGATGAAGCGCTGCTTGTCAATGGCCAGATCGTGCGCGTTCATGGTGGAGACCGCGTGCACCAACTGCTCAATCTGACTCGCGCTGAGCGCAAGCTGCTTGTCCGGCGCGGCGGCGCGCGCGTGCTGCACGACGGAGTTGGCGACATCGGCGACGTGCGGCAGGGAGCAGCGCGGCGCCGTGGCGTACGAGCGGACGAATCGCGGCACAATGGACGAGATGAACGCGCGCAGTCGACCCATGGCGGCAGCGGCAAGCAAGCGCGAGCGCGCGCCTCAGACACGCCACGACAAGCACACAAGCGCGCGCCCTTCTCCCTATCCACGAAGCCCGGCTAGAGCACACGAAGAAGGTCTTACCTGCCAGCGCATCGCGTCGCGAGATGACTCCACACGCCCCCGATGTCCACCGGTCCAGCGGTCGGCCGAGCGATTGCGCGCCTGCGACTGCGAGCGATCAAAACGTGCGGCACTCGCGCACTGCTTTCCGCACGCATGCCGCCGTGGGCACCGGTGCACGCGCCGGTGCGCCGCCGCGCCGTGCATCGCCCGGCCGCGCGCGGCGCGCGCACGACGATACCAAACGCACGCACTGCGCAGCGCGGCGAGTTGGACGCACGACGGGGGGCGCGAGGAGGTTGCCGCAGCCGCGCGCGCACCGCGCACTCTCGAAAATGCCGTCGCCGCCGCTTCGCGCGGCGTGGCGACGCGTCGACGCGCGCGTGCATCTGTCGCTGAGCCCGGCGCAGCTGGCGGACCCGGTGTGCTCTGCGACGCAGATGGCGTTTGGCAATCTGCTCATGCGGTACAACCACAGCCTCAACGGCGTGGTGGTTGCGCACATCGGGCCGCTCAAGCTGCTGCACCCTCCGGCCTTCGTCGACGCGTCGCCGTTTGCGCACGTGGCGGCGCGCCTGAGACTGCTGCTGTTCAACCCGCCCGTCGGCTCCGTTATGGTGGGCGTCATCAACTACGTCGGCCCGGATCATCTTGCGCTTCGCGTGTTTCGCACCTTTCACGCCGTTCTTCCGCTCCATGCCGTGCGCAACATGTTTCAGTACGACGCGAATCGCCCGTATCAGTGGACCAGATCCGATCACCACGCCGCGCCTGAAAACGACCTCACCATGGGCAGGCAGCTTCGATTCGTCGTCACCCACACAAAGGCCACTCGCGAAGGTCTGTTTCAGATCTTGGCATCTCTTGACCATCGTCTGTGCTACGAACCTACCCCGCCAAGTTCGCTGGGACTTCTCATGCCACCGGAAGAAGTGCCCGGCCAGTTCGTATCCCCGCAACAGCCAGAGCGCCATGAGGACAGCGACACGCCCAACGTCGATGTGTTCAACGTCACCAAGCGCTCTGCCATCGAGAGGGCGAAGCGCCATGCCCAGCGCGATGCGGAGCAACTGCTTTTGGCAGCAGACAACCCCTTCGGCGACGTGCTCGAGCCCGTCAACCCGAATCTGCTAAGCAGCAAACAGCCCCTGCAACGGCGAGCTAATGGAGTGGCGGACGCAGAAGCGGACACCATGGATGCGATGCCCGCCCAACATACGGTTTTCGCGGATGACGACGATGGCGAGTCGCAAGAGGAGCTACCCGAGCCGCTACAAGCAGGGACGCCAGATACCATGGAGGAGGAACCGCAAAACATTCAACGTACTGAAGCACCACGAGATGGTCCTCAACCTTCCCAACGCCAAGCAGCCGAGAACATCGACAATGGCTCCAACGACGAGAATACAACTCCTGAAAGCGCGGTACACCCAATATTGAAACAGAAGGAAGAGTTGCAACTTGCACCTCAAACGCCAATTACGGTGGAAAAATCTCAACCATCCGAAAGGAGCGAAGAGAAAAGCAAGGATAAGACTTGCAAAAGCAAGCATGACAAAAAGCGAAAGAGGAGCAAGGACGAGAAGGAAAAGCACGGAACACCGAGCTCCAAACGGAAGAAGAAGAGACGGCACTCGGACTCCGTGCTGGAGGTGCGCAAAGTTGAGCCTAAGGTTGAGTCTGAAGGCGTTCACTTGGGTCTGACGGAACTGAAAAAGAAGAAGAAGAGCAAGGACAAGGAAAAGCGAAAGGAAAAGGAAAAGCAAAAAGCGAAACGAGGTGATAAGGAAAAGAAGAAGAAAGAGAAGCACAGAAGCAAAGAGAAAAGAAAGCGTCACGCGTATGATCTCAGTGAGAGCTACAGAGAAAGTCAGCAAAATCAGGGCGACAAAAAGCAGAGTTCTTCGAAAGGCACGGCATCTTCACAAGCTGGCGTTCCACCGGAGAAGAAGCGCAAAGCATCTGACGCGAAAGAAAAAAGCGAAAGTGATGATAGGGAGAGAAGTTCATCTCAGAATCATGTGCTTTCTACTAAGTACGAGTCTGCGTTGGAGGCAGTGAATCTCGCTCCGCTGGTGTCACAGGAATCAGGAGAGACAAAGAGCGAGCCTGTGAGGGATGGACATGTTCAGTTCCGTACTCAGGTGCAAGGTCGAGTGAGAGGGGCTGTGCATGGCAATGGAGATGTAGCTGTCAAGACACAGCGGGCGGGCGCTGATAGAGAAATTTCGGGCGATGAGGGGAAAATGGAGGGCAGCGAGCGTGGGGAGAGGGAGCGTGGCAAGAAGGGGGCGAAGGAAAGTGGAGAGGAGGGTTCATTTAGACGCGGCTCACAGGACAAGAGCGAGAGGAAAAAGAAGAAGCGGAAGCGTGAGAAGGGCGAGGGAGAGAGCAGTGAGCGGAAGAAGAAGAAGAAGTCACGACACAAGCACGAAGCGGCCGAGCAGAAGCACGAGTCGCAGCAGAATCACGATGGAGAGCCGCAGCGCGAGGCGGAGCACACGCGCGAGGTGCAACCGGCGCTGATGGCGTCCAACAAGGTGAGCGCGCTGGCCTCGGCGCTCTCGCGTAGTCTGGCGCGCAAGTGGCATGCGCGATGATTGGCCGCGCCCATGGGACACCACTCGCCAGACGCCCCTGGACACGTGCTCGCGGTGGCGCGATGCGCTACGCGCCGATCTGGCGCAGGTGATGCACGCGATCTGCATCGCCAGCCACACAATGGCTTCTTCTGCGCTCATCTGTGAGCGTTTGCTTCTGGCCTTTAGCCCACCGTTACGCCTCGGAGGAGGGATAAAGCTGCACTCTCGTCTTTGCCATAATCTTTGCTTGTCCGTCTTGTCGATCCGTCTGAGTCCCAGCGTTTATATCTTCGGCGTTCGAGCGTTAAACCTCCATGGCTTCCCTTCTTCGCTCTCTTCCGTTGCGCCGTATTGTGCAAACCGCGCCCGCTCTTGCGCGCCCAACGTTGGTGCGTGCTTTCTCGAGTTGTAAGTTGCGTCCGTCTCCCTGCTGCGCGTGATGCCTTCGGTTTGCGTGCAGCCTTGGCTAACTGTGTGCTCGTGCCCGCGAAGACCCAAGTGATCGCAAGTACAATAAGTCCCATGAATGGGCAAAGATGGAAGGCGATGTAGCCACTGTGGGCATCACTGAGCACGCTCAGGTCGCACTGGGCGATATTGTGTTTGCGGATTTGCCGGAAAAGGGTTCCGAGGCTGTATCAGGTGAACGCGCTGCTACTGTCGAATCCGTGAAGGCAGCTGCAGACATATACTCGCCTTTCAATGGTGAGATCGTTGGCGTCAATGAACGTCTAGAAGAAGCCCCAGATCTGATTAATAGCGAACCCCATGGGGATGGATGGATCTTCCAGGTCAAGCTTTCCGATCCTGGCGAGATGGAGCCGCTTATGAGTGCGGAGGAATACGAGAAGAGCCTCGAGGATGAGTAGCTACCCTTGGTATCGGTACGAAAGCTTTGTCTCTCAGTGTGTTCTCTCTTGTAGCAGTAAACCAAGGATGGGGAGCGCTAGCGACCCATCACTACAGTTTTTCCCTCTGTTGTACACATTTGCGTCTCTTAAGTACAAATCTCTACTGTCACACATGGGGCTTGTATTCGTTCGAACGTTTATACACTTTTGTTGGATTTGTTTCGTCTATGTTTCTTTTACATGTACGTTGTATATACCCTTCCGCTCTCTACTTCTTTTTCAAGTTCCTGAATCTTGCTTCCAGTGCATCGCCATTCAAAAACGAGGGGTTCGGGGGATTCGGTAAATGTACTTTGTATATACCCTTCCGCTCTCTACTTCTTTTTCAAGTTCCTGAATCTTGCTTCCAGTGCATCGTCATTCAAAAACGAGGGGTTCGGGAGATTCGGTAACGATGCTCCGCCTTCGTCAGGGCCGCGATCATTCCGACTTGTGGAACTGTGCGGCGCTGGCGGCGGTGGTGGAATGTAGCTCAGTGGCTGTCCAGGTATATTAGGATCTGTGTACGAATAAAATGTTCCAGACGCGCCAGAAGACGGATTAAAGGAAGGTGCGGATGGAGGGATTCCTGGCGGTGGGGCAGACGGTGCGCCGCCATAGTGCGTGTTGTCGTACGGGTTATGGCCCGGTATATTGAATGGTGGCGCTGATGGTGCAGCCATGCCCGGAATGTTGGTGGCCTGTGGGAAGCGCTCCGGTCGATAGTATCCTGGGTCTGATGTGCGTGAACCGCTTCCTTGATCGAGGTGAATATCCTCTGGCGGTGGAATCCAGTTAATTTGATGTTCTGCGGCAATACTTGAGAGTTCCTCCAGCACGCGATAGCCATCAGGGGTGGAGCCTTCCAGATTGATGGCGAGAATCTTGTTGATGTACTTGATGTTCGGGCCGGTGAGCGTGAGTAATGGGTCGATCACAGCCGGGCCAAAGTGTTCGCGAAGCATGGCGCACACGGTTTGCAACTCGGGTACATTAACTCTCGATGAGGCAAACACCACCGAAGCGACGTTCTCCTTGACGTCGCGAGGAGCAGCATCAAAATCCTTCTGCACGGCAAGCACGTTATTCTGCGTTTGCAGCAGTTGAATAAAGGTATCAACGACGTCAAAAGCGGTTATCTGCGCGAGTTCGCGCAGAATTCGCTCCGCTTGAATGCGCGCCAGCGTCTCCTTGTGCGAGCGCAAATGGCCCGCAATGACAATTCGAGTGGCCTGAATCTCATTGTCCTTCTTCCCGCGTTGGATGTCGATGCGGTTCTTCGCCATCTTGAGCTGGACACGGAAGCGCGTGGCGTCCCACACGGGCGCGGCCTTCATGGCGGCCGCGGCGGGCGCGAGGGCAGGCGCGGCGGCGGGTTGTTCGTGGGAGCGCGCGAGCTTGCGCGCAAAGGCGCCCTTCATGGCCTTCATCTCGGCGGGCGACCGTAAGCGGGTGGGCGGTAGGGGGAGGGGCTGGGAGTTGGTGTTGGGCAGAGGCAAGTGCAGAAGCGGCGCGCTTGCAAGGCGCGGTGAGTTATGAGAGCGCGAGCTGTTGTCGAGGAAGCGACGAGTGTCGGCCGGACTCGTTAAAAGCGCGGGCGCACGCGGCGTTGACCAGCGCGGCAAGTGCAGCTGAGGGCGGAGCGCCAGCAAGGTACGTGCGCTCCAGCACGCCAACAAGTTTGTTGCCACCCCTTGGCTGGTGCGCCATAAATTTTTACACCCGCTTTTTCCCCTTCACCTGCTTACACCACCTTGCGCCTCTCTCTCGTCGTGGCCACGCGGCCACGTCGCTGCGTCGGCCGCGTCGACACTTCGTTTCACCCCCCCGATCTATCGGACCGATGAAGGTTGATCCGCTCCCAGTCTGCGTTAGCTCAATGCATCACCACTTGCGTCAAGCACGTACGCACCTCCGAGCCAGCTCCACAATGATCTCGTCTGCGCCGGCGTTCCAGACATGCTTGCCGTTTCGGCTCTCCCGCTCCAGCTCCACGCCCGCCGCAACGCCCTCGGTGCAGCCACGCTTGTCCCCGAAGGCCGTGATGAACCCCACCAAGAGCTTCTCGCCCGAAGAATCTATCCGGCCCGCGCTCCGTCAAATCGCCCCATACTCGCCCATTGTCCCGTACGAAGTGCTTGCCGAAAAGCTCGGTCGCCACCCTTCAGAGATTGTCAAACTCGATGCCAACGAGAATCCCTTCGGTCCTGCGCCGTCCGTGGCGACCGCGCTTGCAGACGCAAAGTACCTCCACATTTATCCGGACCCTGAGTCGTCTTTCTTGCGAGACGCTATTGCGGATTATGCCCGTGTGCCGAAGGAGTATATCATGGCGGGTGCCGGCGCTGATGAGCTCATCGACTTGTTGTTTCGACTGTTTGTCACGCCTGGTACCGACGACAGTATCATCAATTGTCCACCTACCTTTGGCATGTACAGGTTTGACGCCGATGTAAACGGCGCCCGTATTATTAACGTACCTAGACGCTCTGATTTTGCGGTGGATATCACTGCCATTGAACGTGTGTTCGCTGAAGAGCGTGCTCCTCCAAAGCTTCTTTTTGTCGCCAGTCCGAATAACCCGGACGGTAGTTTATTGCCAGAAAATGATCTCAAGCGTCTTCTTGCCCTTCCAACAGTGGTTGTCATCGATGAAGCATATTTTGAATTTGCCAACGTCAGCATGCTTTCATGGGTTCCCTCTCACGATAATCTTGTCGTGCTGCGAACATTTTCTAAGTGGGCTGCACTGGCGGGCATGCGCGTTGGATACGGAGCCTTTCCTCTCCCAATCATGAAGCATATGTGGAAAATCAAGCAGCCTTACAACGTGTCTGTCGCCGGTCAGGTTGCCGCCATAGCGTCCATCAGGGAAAAACATGATTTGTTGGAGAAGGTCGACCGCGTGGTCCGCCAACGCCACATATTCTATAACAAGATTGAAAAGTATCAATGGCTCACACCCTATCCGTCGCAATCGAATTACGTGCTCTGCCGAGTTGGAGAAGGCCGCGATGCTGCGCAGATTAAGCAACAACTTGCTGATCGCGGCATCTTGATACGCTACTATACCGCGCCTGGTTTGACGGATTGCATACGAATATCCATGGGCACAGAGCGACAAATGGAAGCCGTGTACTCTGCGTTAGATGAATTGGACCTCTTGTAAACATTAGCCGAAGGTATCTACGTGATCAAGTCGCAAGTTGCGAGCCAACAAACTCCGGAATTCTACCGACATCTGTTTCTCACTTTCCCTTCTGTTCCGCTTTTGGTCTTGACAAACCTGCTCGCTTCGCGAATGACTGAGCTTCGTTGTCACACTTGCTGCACACCGTTAGCCCGCTAGAACAAATTTATCGCTTATCTGTGAACGTTCCTGCTATACACTTCTTTCTAGAGCCTTTTGCGCTGCTGTTGAACTTTCGTTACCAGTTAGCTCACGAACCAACATCGTAGCGTACTCCGCACAACCCAGGCTAAAAGAGATTACCAGAGCTCTTCGGGACTCACCTCCGCCGTGGTCTCCTTTGCCTTGAGACACGCTTGGGTCTCGAGCTTCTCTGTCGAGGTTAACACCATCCTCCGTGGTGGCCGAGAGTAGATGAGGCACAACCTCTTCACCGCTTGCGTCTTCCGCTTTGTCGTGGGAAGCATCCTCTACAAGTACCATTTGCTTGTCATCTAGTTCTTTGACAACTTTCCTTGGAACAGCATTCCCCTCCGATTTCTGGACTTCGCCGACGCCGTCACCCCCTGTCCGTTCCGCTGTGGAGACCGCTTGCGGAATCGAGACCGTAGCATTACAGTCTACACCTTCCTTATTTTGCTCTTGACTTCCAGTTCCTCGTTCACCTTCCACTTCAGCGCTGGTTCCATGTCCGGTGCGTGTCTTGTTGCTTGTTCCTGCTCTTTTGACGGCTTTCGCTTCGCTAGCTTCCTTCGTCTGGTCGCCCCCTTGATACTTTCCCACGCCCTCCATTTGAACGCCGGCATTATTCTTATGAACCTTTCCTTCCTCCTTTGATTGGGCGCTGTTATCGTCTTTGCACACATTAGCCGGTTCAAATCTGATCCCCTCATCTGAATCATTCTGGATTTCTGCGTCTTCCTCTGCGTCTTCACGAACTGTCTCAGCTGCACTCGATTCTTCTTTCCTTTGGTCATTCATCATCTCCTTTCTGTTTTCTTTACCTTGCTTTGAAGATTCCTTTGCTGCGCAATTGGAGTTATCCCCCTCATGCTCTTTGGGGCTTGTCTTGCGTTCTTCCCCCTTGGACTGCTTCGCAATATCATCTACTACTCCGCTCTCTCCATTCATTCTCTCGACATCCATTTTGTCTTCGATCCGTTGCGCTTGATTTGATCCCTCGCCTTTCTTTGAACCATTTGCTTGAGGCGAGGTTGGCTTCCTGTCCTTTAGCTCAGCCACAAGAGCTTCAACTTGTGACGGTACTACGATTTCACGCTTGTCGCTATACGAAACAAACTTGGATTCAAAATCTTTTGGAACTGAAAGCAAACGACGATAAGTTCCTTTCACCTGGTATTCTGACCTGGCCTGTGCCTTAAAATCCAGCTTCTCCGCTTCAAGTATTTTTTGCACCTTACTCGCATACGGAACAGACGGCATTTGAATTTCCGACCCAAGTACGGGTATCAATACGCGATGCACGGAAATGGACTTGCTCTTTTCCTCTTCCTTAGTCACCTGTCGCACCTTCGTCTTGAAGGATAACTCACCTTCAGGCGAATCCGCTCCTGCAATTATGTCACCCTCAATCGCATGCATATTTTCTCGGTTCGGATCTGGCCTGCTGAGCCTAATTCGTTCTGACGCCATAACATTCCACAGATAGCTCTGTACCGCATGTCCGTACATCATACGCAAAAACCTGGGTAGCCTTCCGAAGGCTTTCCGGTAGTCTGGGACAGAAACGCCTTTCTTCTCATCATGGGCCAACGACTCAACGATGGAGCGCTCAATACGTTGCCATGGTGCAAGTTCCGGTAATAGCTGAGTTGCGGTGATCTCATCATTTGCAAACTTGTCCAACGCTTGCACAAACCGTTTTCGATCGGGATTCATCTTGGTTTCATCCTCGCCAATTCGCAGCGGCAGAAGAAGTCGACGGCAGACTTCTTTAAAATCCGCCCGTAGTAGAGCAAATCCAGTTTCATGGGTTGGGGATACACCAGATCCAAAACGTTGCAAACCAAAATAGTTGATGAAGCCCACTTGTCGAATGCTATTTGATGCAGTCTCAAGGCTGTCATCGCAGTTCTTTTCGGCATCCCGTAGGACAAGCGTAAAGCGATTGCCCTTCAAATCACCAAGACGAAGGTGTGACGATTTAGTAGTCGTGGCCAAGGAGACATTTCCGACCAGAACGGAGGGACGATAGTGGTCTCGGTACAACAATTTGGAATTGGCACGCGCTAAGTCCCGTTCTTGCACTCCACGTATTTGCACGAGCTGCGTGGTAACAGCACGCTTGTCTTTTGTACCCGCGTAAAAAAAGTTCTTGACGTTCCTTGACAAGACCTTGCTGAGCAAGGTTAACGCTTCTGTGGTATCACGATTCTTCTTCCAGAGCACGAAATTAACCAAGGAATTGCGCGGAAACGAATCTTCATAGTCGTTGTGATGCTCTCTTGGATCGTAGGTATTATCACCGGCGTCGCCATTCTTGCGACGACGTTTCCAGGGCCTTGTCGCAGAGCGCGGACGAATGCGAATCACCTGTCCCTCATCGGTCTGCAGGGTATCGCCGATATAGGACGGAAGATACTCTCGCACCCATTGATGCAGCTTCGTTCTTGACTCCTTGTCTTTGAGCACCGGGAAAGAATGGGATGATTTGGTTTGAGTGATTGCGGAGGAGAGCGCTGCAGATGGCGGAGGATCGTGAGACGGGAACAACTGATCGACTTGAGAAAAGGGTATGTCCGAAGGTGACAGGGGCGGCGGACGTGGACGCTTGGGAGTGGTGCGCGGCAGTGTGGACAGCGTGAGCACGTGATTGTTCTGGCTGATTTCATTTACAATGAAGTCGTCCACGGTTTGCTTGAGCACGGCGCGGAAGGGTTTGTGGGCGCTGAGGCGCTCGGTGATGGCCACATCGGCCTCGGTGACGGGCATGTTGTTGGGGACGGTGAGCGGAGCGATGGCGTCACCCGGCGCTGGATGGATGCGACGGATCAAGGCATGGTTCTTCAACCAAGTTGGTTGCTGCTGTTCGCCTGCGCTTTCGCGGCACGCGCTCGCAGACAGCTTGATCCCATCATGGGATCAAAAGATCATCTCTTACCCTTCGCAGGCTTGTTTTGCGTACAGATCATGAAAACGTTAAGTTTTTTTTAAAATGCTTGCCCACTCGCGCGACCGCTGTCACGGGAAGCAGTCAGACAAAGCAGTCACGCGATGGCACATTCCTTGAAATAGGATCCCTCTTGATCAAGATCATCGCTTCTTTGCGAGGATCCCGCAGTCTGTTTGCTTCGTGGAAAAGAAAAGCGTCATGTACATGGATCAAGAACGCCTCTGGGTGGATGTGATGGACAAATGTCAGTTACGTGAGTTGACCAAGGACCTCTCCAGTGGAGAGTCTCCACTGGATTGCTCCGTCTCTCAGGCGTTGTAACGCCTTTGGATACCATCGTAGAGTGACAGCTGCCCATTGCTCAACTTTTTGACAAAACTACATCGCTGCCCCATGACAAGTTCGCAGACAACTTGATCCAAGTTATCGCTTCGAGTGTCGCCGTAAGCAGCAATTTTGTCGTTTCCACTGGCTGCTGCTATGCTGCCGAGCTTGTCGTCACCCATTGCGTCACGCGTTGCACAGCCCTTCATCTTGCTCGTAGTGTTAACCTTATTAACACCTCACGAGGTGACTCCACACTTTTTGCCCTCGTCCAATCCGAGCTAGAGACAAGCCCTTTGCCCGGATGAAGATCTCTGCCAACTGTGAACGCTCAAGAGCCAACTATCTATCTTGGCTATGGGATAGCAAGGCCATGCTCCTTGCTTTTCCCGCGCAAGCCAACGGCATCTCTTCATGTTACCATCCAGGCTGCAGGTTAGAATTTCCACAGCAACGCGTCCTTCAGCCACCGCTTAGAACACGCATGCCTGACGCACCGGACCACCACCGTTGCACTTGCGTGTTTCTTATTTAGCCGCTTCCCTGGCTTCTGCTTATGTTCAACTCTTCATTATCAGCAAGACTTTTCCCCTATAGTTCTTGTGTGCTCTTCCTCACCCCAACCAATCATGTGGGTTCCTTGGCTTCTGCTCGTATTAGCGGTTGCTTGCTTCTCGAACACCGTTATTTCTAGCGAATGCATATTCAACACTAGCGCTTCCACTTTGAACGCTGCATCTGAAATTGCCGTCAGCGCCTCCATTGCAGGAGAGGACGGCGCTCCGAGTACAGTCAAGTTTGCCACAGCGTCATCTCGACGCCTACCGAATGAGCTCTTCGACGACCGCCCTTCTGCCTTCTTTGACGAACTTTTCAATCGCCGTCATAATTCACAGTCTTATATGTGGTCTTCGGCGCAAAACGAAGAGCGTTCAGGAGCTGCGTTGGCGCATCTTGTGACATGCGCCACAGAAAAGTTCGCTAGGGCGGATAGCCCAAACCGCCACTCTCTTTGTATCTCATTTGTTTCAGGAGACCAAACCCAGCAATCGCTGGAGGATAGGTGCGATCCTAACTTGGGGACATTGCTGCTTATTGGAGACGATAACAACAGCAACCTACCGGCTCGCACCGGCACACAAGCATGCTGGTGCGAGCGCAACTGTACCCAGCTAAACGCCGTTTTCCAGGACACATCGGCTGCTCCACCACAAATGCGCAATATTAACAACTTCGTGGTGCTTGCAGAGACTGCGGAGTCGCCCATCGCCAACGCATCCGAGTTCGAGAATGGCGAAGTAGGAAACAACAGGCCAGGCACAGACTGGTTTTCAGAGAATCTTCTCGAAGCGCAATCACCAATTGGCAAAGGAATATTCCCCAGGCGCGGTGAACAACTAGTACAGGGAGAAGTTCTGAGATCGCTTCGCCTAGTTAACGCTGTTGATGAATGCGGCACTGTTTCGAGAGGACTAAGTGATCTGGAACGACGCATGATGGCAAGAGTGGAAGAAGAAATCGGTACAACTCTCAACGCAGCTATTCTATCTGATTTGGCAGAGACTCCTGCGAGGCGCAGCGAAATATTCTTGACCATAACGTCAGCTCTAACTGCCGTACTGGCCTTCGAATGGTTCGGAATGGCAAGAAAACTAAGCACCAAGATAAAAGCCGCCGGAAACTGGCGAAGAAAGCTTCCATTTCGTGTGGCGCTCATGTTTCTGATTCTGGGGGAGTTAGCCATTGAGAACATTCCAATTTACTTCCTGTTACAACAAGAAATAGCTGCGAGGAATCACGTTGAAACATTTGCTGTTGAAGTGATAGGCGCAGGAAACGAGCTGGCAATACTGCCTATTTTTAATGAGTCAGCGGAGGAGTTTCTGGAGATGATATCCGCGCTGGTGGTGATCGTAGTGAGAAACGAAGACGCCTCAGTAGGAGGTATTGCCGTGGCTGCAGGGTTGTTATCGTTACTATCGATTTCGAGCGTCATTATTGGCATGTTGTGACGGGTGGCAATGGCGTCGTTCTCGTGATACGATACTGGAGGGAGGTGACTTCATCTTCTAGGGGCGTCGGGCAACTATACCAGCTTCTAGCGCTGACAAATGTTGGTTCCAGAATCGTCAGAGATGAATGTGCTGACGAAGTGCAGAGAAGGATTTGTGTACAATTAGTGTGTGATTTATGGAAACGATGGAGCTAATTCCGCTCCTACGCATGGGTTTGCTCAAGACCCAACGACCTATTATACCTCTACATCGCAGCCACTGACCAGAACGACGTAGCCGTACTACACTTACTGGACTACGATGAGAAATATTAGATATCTTAGGTGTTTCCGACCGCGGGCGTTTTGTATTAGGTTTGTTTTGCGCAGGAGTGTAGAAGTTGTATTCTTGGTAAGGAGGGAGGGAGGGAAAAGTATTGATTCCTGGATCAAAGCAATGAGGAAGGGATAATAACAAGGGTATAAAACATGGGAATCTTCTCAAGATCTTTTGTACGTAAGCCTAAATGTATGTTAGATCAAAACTCTACATTCTCAGTCAGTCCCAAACTCTCGTCCCAAAGGACATTCGATACACATGTTTGTTTAGTTAAATACCTACTAGAAGACTAGTCTTGCTGAGAACGCTCATCTACTGCCTCCTCTCCTAAAATGCCAACACTCTTGACGAGTTTGTCCTCGCCTGCCGCAATGTTAGTATTTGACTCGGCGCCGTCTCGCACTCCTATTCGGGAGCTCACAGTCTGGCGCTTCATTGTCCGCTATGCGTTGTTCCAGAGGCCCCGCAACTCGTCTCCGACGCACGGCTGTTGATCATCAGTAGAACTGGATCCATTAGCTGGCGTCTCGGTTGCGTTGTGGGGCTTGGAGCGGCTTTCCCTTCTCATGATGCATCCTTCAAATGATTTTGCTACCATGGAAACGTCCATTAAGCCGCAAAAGGCGGAAACATTCGCGTTGATATTGCGATTTCCCTTTCTTTCACCATTTATCGAGTGTATTCTCTCTCTCTCTAATACGGGCGCAGTAGTCTAATTCCTACATACTGCAGAGCGTTTCTGTTGAAAGAAACGCTCTTTCACTAGAAAACCCAGCACTCTATCGGGCCATTATCGAGTGTATTGGCCTCTTGGTGCTATGGTTTTCTCTAGTGATACATATAGTTTTAGACAATGTTTATAATGAGCGCAATCCAGGAGTGTGCCAAATGTTTCCAGACCTGGAGACTTTCCAAAAAGCATGACAGCCATTCCAAACACCGTTGCGGCATCAAGTAGGTCAACTGATTGAAACATTGTCAAGGTGAGCGCATAAAAAGTGGAAGAAGGCTAACGTTGAGTTGCAGATGAGCAAGACGACGACAGGAACCCGAAACGGATGCACTCAACGCGCAGGCGCTTGAACGGCTGAAAAATTGGTTCAAGCTCTCCCAATTCGTACCGTCGTGAACAGCGAGAGCGACGAGATTCACGTTGCGTGAGCTCCAATTCGAGCTCCAATTCTTTTCTTGCTCGCCAAAGCTTTTCACATCCGCGTCTACTTCTTTTCCTTCCCGATTAATTTCTGAATCTCCCTCACTTCGTCACTTTCACTGTGACAGGCATTACGGTAGAGCCGCTTCTGCCGGAAGACACGGGCGATGCAGCCGTGAAGGAGAGGAGAAAGGTGAAAAACAGAAGGAAAAAGGTTTTGAATGATTCTGGGAGCGGTTGTGGGATTTGAGAGCCCAATCTTCGTGAGAATCTTCGTTACTGCAGCCCATCGCGGAATCAGAAGGCGGCGAAAGATGAGGTGGATTCTTAAACGAACCTTCCGTTGATGCGTTTTTCGCATTGTTAATGTTGCCCATTGCTGTTTGACGACCTTGGACTTGAGTGAGCTGACGATAACGTTTTCACGTCCGCAGTTGCATTACGACTGGAAATGAGCTCGGTACCGTGGCGCAGTAGAGAATTTTGCGTTTGGTACGGACAAGCGGTTTGGATACTCTTTTACAAGGGTACAGGAGTGTATTCGGGGTTTGCAGCGCTTCAATTCAGACATGTGACAGTTAGCGTGCATAGCTCGAGAAAGGCTCAGGGCTAGGGACAATATTATTGCGGCTCATTGCAAGGGTGTGCAATTACCAATATCATTGCAATACATCTCCTTCTCGCAATATGTATTGCAATAATGGATGCCGACGCAATTAGTTATTGCAATAACGACACCAAGAACAAACCTACAGCAATAAAAGAAAACTTCTGAAGTCCATGGTCCCTTTATATCATTCCCAAATGTAAACACAGAATCTAGCTGCTTTCGGCACCTCTGCAAATGTGCAAAGCTTCGCGAACAAGATGGAAATCCGACAACCGAGCATTAACGCGTAGAAATATGATTGCCTCGAACAACAAAAGAGTAAAACTAATTCGCTAGTCTCGTAATATGTTATCTGCTACTGACCATAGCCGTTCCACTTCTGCGACAGAACCAAGAACAAAACTGCAGTCTCTGTAGCGTGCGTCAGAGATCTTTTGTTTCTTTCTGCGGTAGAGTCCCTCGGTGTATGACGCAGGTCCATCAACTTGAGACAATGATGTGTGAACAGGCTTCGATGTTAAGAGAAGTCTGTTGCAAGCTGTCACCTCCACTTCGGTCAACTGATGCGCACGATCGTTCTAAATCTTACATACGCCACTTTCAAAGAAAGGGTACGCCAAGATCTCCGCATCATCAGTAATGTACTTGTTCTGCAAAGAACAGTGAAGAAACGGTACATCACTGCTTTCAATCCCCCCATTGACATCATGTCCAATGCATCTCTACAGTTCGCCAAGCTTAGTTTACGCACCTGCAAATATTTCGTCGTGTGGTCAATTTCTTGCAAATGACGAACATACCGGGTCACTTTGTCTCTAAAAGCAACAGAATCATTAACATCCAAATTGGAGCGTTCATCCTGGCTGACATCAATGAGGTTATCGCGAATACGTAGAAAGCGTTCAAGCATATAAAACTTTCCAGACCACCTTGTCTTATGGTGAACAATTGGCTTTAAGTTAACGATGTTCCGGAGCAACGCGGCATTACAAAGCCTTTGCTTACATTGGGTCATTGTCTCATGAACTCAGTTTAGAGTGCTTTCTAAATCAGCGGTAATGTTGACCATGTGATTAACTTCCAGATTCAGCAAGTGGCTCTTGCATGCAAGATGAGGTATTCCAAGTTGCTTTGCAACCTTCTTGTTAACTGCACAGTTATCTGCAGTTTGGCATAACACCCATTCATAAACGTCGACTTCGTAAAACAAAGATATCTCCCTTAAATGATCAAGGTGTGTTGATGCCGAAAAGTCAACAGTTTCTGGAATATTTCCCACATCGTATGCAGATGTGTGTTCTAATGTCGCATCATATTGTGCCATAGGAGAGCACGATAACAATTAAAGACATACCTAGCTGTTGGAAGTCTTACCAACGTCAGTGCTTTCTGCTGGCAAAACATAAGATGCAAATAAACCAATGTAATAGACACCCCCACAAGTCCAGCCGTCATGAAGTATTGCTCCACAACCTGCTGCTTTGAGTTCCTTTCATATCTTTTTCTCGACGAGTTTGACCGTCTTAAGAAGCGACTTTTTGAAGAACGTAATTGAGAACAAGTCCTTGTGCTTGGAAAAGTTGCGGAACTCGAAGTCCTCGACGTAGGAATGCGGCAGATTTTTGAATGTAATCATACGCATGTAGTCATAAAGAGCGTGTTTTCAAGAGGTTATTCGTGTGATAATTGGCTTGAAGAAGGAATGATATTGTTATTGCTGCTTTGCTCTGGAATTTTCTTCGTACAGTTCGTGAAGTTTCTGCAAGTCTCCGCCCACGATGCATGATCGGAGGTGATGTAAAGGTTTCATGTACTTTGTGTTTTTGAGAAAGAAGATTTCTCTTTTTCTTTCTTTACAGTGTTTGTTAGGGCATTGAAGCACGAGATATGTTTTTGACCGAGAGTCTTGAGTTTTGTCAAACTATTTTGCTTTCTCTCGGAGCTGTCTGCAGAGCATTGTTACGACTGACTTTGGGCTTGGTGTGGCGTTAGGTTTCATGGGTGCAATCCGTATTTGGCAATATGTATCTGAAGCCTGAGTTGAACGATTGAAGAGGAGGATCGCAGTTGAGATCGTTGGATTGAGATCAAACTGGAAGTCAAGTTCAACTGAGCCATCGAGAAGATTTTGCAATAAGAATTGCAATAATCCAACCGCTTTGCAATTGTTATTGCAATTAACAGAGTTGTTGCAATTCTATATTGCAATAAGATATTGCAATATATTGGCAATGCAATGAATTGCGTCCGACCCCTGGAAAGGCTCCTCTCCCGCCTCTCCCGCCTCTCCTGTCTCGAATCTCGCCACGAATGACTGACAGAGAGGCGGTCGGATTTGGTATAAAAAGGAGCACTCTAACGTCACTGTCTTGTCCGTCTTCTCTCTGGTGGCACACGATATCGGTCCTACTCCTTAGAGTGCGAGGGTTTTGAATCCATGCAAAGCATTTCGATGTGAACCCCTGTGGTTTTGGTTTCATGTGAAATTCCTGATGTCGGTCCCGCTCACGCTTGGGTGCGTGGGGGTTTGGTGCTAGCACACGAAGTCGGTCCTGTTCATGCTTAGGTGCATGGGGTTTAGTGTGTTTCCAGGGAGGCATGTTGGGTGGCGAAGATTTCCGGTGTCGGTCCTAGAAGAGCGCTTGACGTGGTCGCGAGTCAACTGGGTTTCCTGCAGCATCTGCCTGCAGCGTTGCAAAATCACCGACATCGGCCTGCTTACGCTTGGGTGCGTAGGGTTGTGGAGTCCCGCATGTTTGTCCAGTGTTGTAGAGCGCGTGCGTGTCCAACTGATACTTCTTTTTTCCTTTGTTGTTGCTTGCGTTCGTATGCGCGAAACAGGGGTCGTTTGGGAGGTTTTGGGAAGGGATGGGGAGTTGAGGAGGAAGGGGGGCGGGGTGGAGGGAGTAAAGTAGGTAGGACAGTTTATAGTATAGAATCGATACTACAGATTTAGACACACATCGATAGTCTTCAATAAATATAATGGCTTCGGCCATTCTTCGTCTTACGCATACTTTGCCACATGATTTGAATCTTTCGTTTTATCGAAGTCAACATGATGTTTGCAGCATTAGTGGTACTTGCCGGCAAAACTGAGATCGCAATGACCAGTACTAAGGGCAGTGAAGTTGTCACGAAATCAACTTCGCATAAATGACAATTTGAGTCTGCGATGGCCTCTGTGTGAACCACATGTCGAAACCGGAACGTCTCCTTCTAGTCCTCAGTACCCATCACCAGCAGAGGACTCACAAACATTGCAAGTTCCGTTGACAAGCGCTTCTCTACAAACGCATTCCGTCGAGCCTTGAGCGTATCGACCAACTTTGTCCCCTGCGCATCGAAAACAGGACGTTCTCGTGTTCTCGTATGGCATAAACTGATTGTGAGAGCACTGTGAGCAAATCGGAGGCGAATATGTTACGTCAAGACGACTTCCAGCAGGGCACTTACCGCAATAGACGTCCTCCCCGGTCACGCTACTGCTTATCAGGATTTCATCACCAGGACATGGCTTAACGCATTCCGTGGCACCTTCGTTCGCGACCATGAATTGCGGGCATGGCAAACAGGGATACGAACCTTCGACTGGTTTGTAGAAACCAGGTCGGCATGGACTGCATCCTCCGCTGTAGTTCTCAAAGCCGGCGGGGCACTTGGTGCATTTGCCTTCGGTGAATATTTCGCCTGGCTCACATGAATAGCATCTATCAGATCCTATAGGTGCAGATTGACCTTCGGGGCACGGTTTGCACTTAGTTTGGGCAAACTCGGAGGTGAACGTATTAGCGGAACATTCCGTACAAAGATAGATTCCCATAAATGGTGAGCTTAGCAAATGGAAACCCGGAGCGCATGCTTCACATGAAATGGGCACACGATCAAGTGAACCTGGTTTGAAGCCTGGTCTACACCTACATCCATTTTTGTTCACATTTGCCACTTGGTTCTCGAGACATTCGTCGCAGCTTGTCGCCCCTTCCGCTGGGGTGTACGAAGTCTCAGGACACTTGAGACATCCGTTCTGGTCAGGGAGCGGTTGATAGAAACCCAGTGGGCAATCCAGACATTCGCCAGTTTCATCCAGATATCGGCCCGCAGCACATGATTCCGACGTACCCTTGGTAGCTAATTCGCACGTTTCGAATGCAATGAGAACAAAAAAAAAAAGAACTTCATACGCTGCTTGAACGTCACGTTTGCTCGCCAAACTTCAGAATGGGCTAGGCAATAGTCCGTGAAGAAATGCCATGAAACAGTTGCCAAGTGTGGAAAAGATGCTCTACGTTTCTTAGCTAGTCATGGACCGTTCTTCCTTAAAGCGCACCGAGAACAACTGCTGCGGAAATGGCTTGTACTCCTAATCTGCGATAGTGCAGAATGGGATTCGTCCTACGAGTCATTACTGGATAGCCAGCAAGGATCAATATCCTCTACACGAGCACGTTGTAGAGAGAGGACTGAGACGTCGAGAAGAAAGGATACGAAGTTACAACGGTACAATTAGCCCTCAACTGTTACATCGCTCAAGTTTCGCCGGAACAACTTCGTTTACTCTCTAGGCCCACACCATCACGTTCCTATTCGGTGAAAAAGAATTGCTCAAAACGGCAGCTCCACCGGCAAGATGCTTATCCCACGTCGGCCGCACGAAAAAGGTTTGCCTCGGCGCGGTCTGATCCGGCTGCGCTCGCCAGATTCTGCGAAACGTCAGCACTGTGCGCTCGGCCTCTACCAACCACAAAGCGCCCAAACAAACCGCCGCCGCATAAAAACGTCATCTTGCTTTCCACCTCGACCGCAAAAACGCCGCCATGCTCGCCGTGACCACCAACCCCTTCTCCCTCTCCGTATCGCCCTCCCGCCGTTTCGTCCACCACCGTCTCTCCCCCCTTCCCATCGTCTTCGTCGATCTCGATCCCCGATTTCTCCCGCCATCCTCTGCCCGCCTCACACCCGCCACACTATCGTCCACACCAGTGCTCAACACGGGCCCTGACGCCAACCTCAGCACGTCCGGACGATCGGTGCCGTCCTGCACGCCAGATGTGCGACTTCTGCCGAACACCATCGCCCTGAGTGAATCCAGCCGTCGCGGCCGGTCGCCGTCTTCATAACGAACGCTTTTCCTCAACCGGCCGAATGCACCTCTCACGCCGCCCTCCGTGCGCCGCGTGCCGCTAAAGTTGCCGAGCGCCTTGTCTAGCGGCGATGTCTCGCTCTTGATGGGGCGTAGATCTTCTCTTTCTTCGTCGACCCACAGATGGTGCGGGCCAACAGAAAGCGGACGATCGCGTTGCGCGCCTGTTTTGGACGTGCCTGATTGGTGCTCCTCCACTCGCTCTTCCACCTCGTACTCCGCCACGAGGAATTCGTCGTACGCCTCGTATTCGTCGTGGATTTGTATTTCTGGGCGTTTGTCGGCCGACGTCCTCAGAGAGTCCACGTCCACCAGCGGCGTTCGGCTGTCGGAGCTGCCTTCCGATTGAAGTGACGCTGCGTGACGTGCCACGTCACTCTGGGACTGTTGCATCCTCGATACCAGCAGCGTATCCTCCGACGCCAGAGAGGCCATCGATTTTGTGCTTGGTTGCGTCGCGCCCAGTTCGGGGACGATACCCTTCGTTGTTCTGTCTCTTCGCACCGGCATGGGCTCGTTCGACGGCGCTGCATAGTCTCGAAGTCCCACCCTCGGAACGTTTCTGAACGACATAGACGTCAAAGGGCCGTTTTCCACGCTGCTCTTTCGCTCAAGAGAAAGCGTACCCCCGTCGAGTTTGGAGTCCGCCAAGTAACTCACCGGTCGGACCGCCGTCGATTTGAGTGATTTCCCGCTGTTTCGCCTCTCTTGCATGTTTAGATGATCAGAAAGTTCCTTGAGAATGTCGAATACGCCTGCCTCCAACTGCCCCCCCTCCTCTTCGATTCGAATTGAAGGGAACGAGATACCCTCTCGCAACTGAGTCATCAGGTTGGAATCTGACGTGCGAACGGAGCGTGCCTTTCGAACCAGAGAATCGACCACATCTGAGCCAAGAGAGGTGTTGCTACCTTCAAGCGGCTCTCGAAAGTCGCCAGACGACGGGCCTTGGGACTCGGCGTTGAGCAGACTTCGAAAGCTGCGGTTCGTGCTCTGACGTTCCAACGCACTGACGCGAGCAAAGAGCTGCGAGTATTGATGCTCGTCACTCTCATGCGTGTCCCTCATATCCTTGATCGATATGGCATCGGTCTCTGACGAAGCATATTCATCATTTAACACGTATGTACTAGTACTAAATTTGGCCTCCGGTTTTTCGGGGCTCGTCAGTTGCGGTTCGGGCGATCTATGGTCGGATGAGGCACTGCTTTGCAATGACGATTGCGAGCCTTGAATTCTACCAAGTAATTGAAGGCGATCCCACGCCACAGCCTCGGATGGCGCGGTATGCTCCGCATTGAATTGATGAAGCTTTCCTTCCGATGCATGGAGCTCCGTGTCAGGGCGGTCATACCAAGAGGACGATTGCAGGTGAGCGTCTTTGGAAGGCGGACTTTGCGGTTGCCTGGGTTCAAGGCTGGTGACTGCAGGCGTCGAAAAAACTTGTTCGAGAATATGAGGTAAAGCTATCACGTCATTTGCATCGGTGTCATTCGGTAACTTGCGAGTATCCGACGACAAGGCATTCATAGTGGAAGACAATCTTCGAATGGTAGTGCTGAGCTGTTCAGGCGAAGAGCTTCGTTCCGAACTGTGAGTATTCACAGTAGACGGTACGGGAAGCATCTTGGCCTCCACGACGTGAATGGGGTTCGAGGCGTTAAGCTCGGATAGAACGGGTGATTGCGGCGTCTCCGCGGTGGCGGACGTGGACGTGGCGGGTATGTGGGCCGATCGATGAGAGGCATCGGACGGCGATTGAAAAGGGGTTAGACCTATTGCATGCTGTGTCTTTAACAAACGGTCCATCTCCGACTCAATTGTGTCCCAAATATGCCACGGATCTGGACGGTCTAGCTTTCCCGCGCCGTTTAGAAATGAGGGGCGACTACACCACTGGTATAGTACGGCTTGTTGAAAGAGAGCGACAACAGCCGGCTGCACCATACCGTGTTCAAAAAGCCAGCCATGGGCGCGATGCACGTGTGGATTGGTAATGACAGGCGCCGGGAAAGCATTGGTGGTCAAAAAGTGCACGAGGGCGTTATCAGGGTCTCCGAAGAAGAAGACGTTTTGGTGCAAATCGCGGCGGGAAGCAGCCAATTGATCGGCGACACTGAAGGCCTTTCCCTGACTTTGCGAGCTAATGAGCATCAGTATGGCGTCCAACTGCCGCAGACGGGGGGAAAGGCCGCTGATGGAAAGCCATCTTCGCAGCCACTGCTTGCAGAAGAAGGAGCGCTCGCCGCGATAGAAGATGAGCACGGTGGGGAGACGGGCTTCGATACGCGATTGAAACACGTGCAAGGCGGAGTGGTACATGGCGGGGGGGGCGAGGCGCGATGGGGGGCGGGGAAGGGGGGGGATGGGAGGACGCGGAGGGGGGCGGGGAAGCGAGGCGTGCATAAACAAAGGAGGGGAAGGGGCGGAGGGAGGCGGGTGAGCAACGTGGTGGGAAGCAGCCGCGCTTGCGTCTGCGCCTCGCCTCGCTGCGCACACGCAAGCGCAAAACGGCTCTATTTTTGACCGACGCGTGGCGATCGCTTTGGCGCGTATCTAGATAACTTGACCAAAGGTAGAGCCGCTTCGTATCAACGCCGGCCCGGCCGGCGCCGTTGCTGCGGCGGCTACGTGGATGCGCCGCCGCCGCACACGCGGCTGCTTCAATGAAGCAGCCGCCGCGCGCAGCGCGCCGCGTCGACGCCCCAGTCCCACCGCCGCACGCGGAACGCGCGCACGGGCGCCAGCAGCGCGTGCGCCACGCGCTCCGCCACCGCCGCGCTGTAGCAGCTCAGCACCACGCCGCCGCGCACCACCATCACGCCCTGCTCCGTCACGGGCGCCCACACGCCGCGCCCGCGCACCCTCCGCGTCGCGTTCACCACCGCCGCCACGCCGCCCACCGCGCGCAGCCGCGTGCCCGCCGCCGCGCGCCGCGCCGCGAACGGCCGCCCGTCGCGCGCCAGCAGCAGGTGGTCCTCCGTCACCTTCAGCCGCACCTCCCTCGCCGCGCGCTCCGACGCGCCGTCCCGCTCGTCGTACAGCCGCACCCACAGCTCGATGAACGTCGCGTCGAACGACGCGTCGGCGTGGCTGAACGACACCACCGTATCGCCGTCGACCGCGCCCTGCACCGCGTCGCCTCTGCGCAGCGCGTCGACGCGCCGCAACCGCCCGTCGCGTAGCACCACCTGCACGTCGCCCGCCACGCACGCCGGCCCGTCGTCGCCGCCCGCCGCGCCCTCGCCGCGCTGCCCGTCGGGCGTGGGCACCAGCTCCACGTCGGGTTCGTCGTTGGCGTTTGCCGCGTCCACCACGGACACAGCGCCCTGCGCGTCGTCTTCTTCAACGTACGTGCACGGCGGCCCTTGTAGAGTACCTTCGTTTGAGAACGGAACCGAGAACATAAACAGCGTGTCGCGCTTCGCCTCCGTCGCCACGTCCGCTTGCAACAGCCCGTCGCGCACCAGTCGCGCGCGAAAGCGAGGTAAGTCGTCGGTGAACAAGTACGAAGCGCGCAGAGGCGTTGAAAACGCGCGACAGCGACGCGGCGCGTTGTCAGTGCCGATGAGGAACCAGGGCGACTGCGTGTCGGACGGCGACGCTGGCGGCGGTGTTGGCTGCGCTTCGAAGAACGTTGAATGTAGCGAGTCGTGGAGAGAGATGCACGGCTGCCCATTGATCTCAAGATCGTCCCACAGAATGCCGTCGTACGTGCCGTTTGGATCGGCCGCGTTGATGCCGCGGTACAGCGCAAGACGCTCGTGCGTTATGGTTTGCGGGCAGATGCCCGCGGATGGCAGCAGAAAGAACGTGGTTTGAATGCGCACGGCGGCAAGCGAGATGGCGTGCGCGAATGGCAGCAGCATGTGAAGCGCGAACGCAAGCAGCGAGGCGCGGAGTGTGTGGCGGCGCATCTTGTGTTGGGGCTGAGATTTGACGCGGGGTGGGGGAAAGTTGTGACGCATGCTTGGTTCACATGGTTCATGTGTTTTGTGGAAGACGCGCGGCGACGGGTACCGTCGGTACATATCTAGGCGCTTGTGCTGCTGAGCGCGGTCGCCCTTCTTCTTCGGTGCAAGGCGCTGGCGCTTACGAGCGGCCACGTTCACACGTGCGCAGGGCGCACTGGGCAAACGTAGTGCCGATGGCAGTTTCGTCGTTTCATAACTGGGACTATCCTAAGGGCAGGACGGACTTGGAACCTATAGCTTGGAACAGTTGATCCCGTTCCAATATTTGTTTGTCCGTTTGAGACGCACAAACGCATCACGCACCAACGGTTTGAAAAAGCCCTCCTGGATCTACTGGAATCTTCTGAATGGCACAAGCACGACGGTACCGATAGGTTATGGTGCTTCAAGATCGTATTTGCTGTAATCGCGCACCGATTCATAGACAGCAGAAGCAAAACATGAAGCGGATGGCGAGCGCTTGAAGCAGGACATGCGATGAAGAAGACATGCTTATGGTGAGGGCGTGCAGACAAAGGAGGTGCAACCGATGGGAGGGCGACGGCGCATCACTTACCTTCGACGTGGCTTACGCGGGTAAGAGCATGTAAGGTACGCGGCGCGTACTACGCGCTGTGTAACGCACACTAGAACGCGCTGCCCGTTTCAAAAGTTTAAAATTTGAAAACTGGTGCCATCGCGTTGCGCTCCCAGCTCTCGAGCACCACTGCCGTCCGCGTTGGTTCGTCCTCGTCGCGTGCGCCAGCGCAGTTGCCACTCGTGCGCGCCCACACCCCCTCCTTCTCCCATCACCATTCCCCAACGGCCTCCCCTCATTCCCCTTCCCCGACAGCCCAGCCGCCCCATCCATACCGTCCGACTCAGCTCATCTCCGTCGCCCATTTCACCCGCGGCTGGGATGGAACGCTCCACGCTTGGCGCACTTTCGCGAAGCAAGATGAACAGTCGCTCTTCTGCCGGACTTCCTTCGCGCGCGCGCGGCAGTCTGGCGGCCTCCAAGTCGTCAGAGGATCGTCGTGCGTCTGCATTCCCGTCATTCGGCCGAAAGCGTTCCACGGGCGGTGCGAAGACCAGGCAGAGTTCTCTTTCACGTTCGTCGCTTGCGCTGTCGAGGGCCGTCAAACGAACCGACCCACGTCCTCTCAACGACCGCTCCTACATGCACAAGTGCGCGAAGGAACTCATCTCCTTCGTCATTGAGCGCGGTTACGAGCATCCTATCTCCCCAAAGATGCTTACTTCTCCGTCGTCCAAAGACTTTCAGACGCTGTTTCTGTTCTTGGTTCGCCGTCTTGACCCCACGTACAACTTCATCAAGCGTTTTGAGGATGAGATTCCGGCGCTACTGCGCGGTCTTGGCTATCCGTTCTCCATATCGAAGAGCGCGCTAAGTGCTGTTGGCTCGCCGCATACTTGGCCCACGCTGCTGGGTGTACTTACATGGCTTGTCAATATGCTCAAGTATAGCGAGGCGTACATCGCTGCTCAGGCCTCTGGGTCAACTATGGATCCGCAGGCGCGTCGCGAGAAGATGTTTTCCGAAAACACTGAGCTGGCGTACGATCAATTCTTGAAAGGAGCAGATACATTTCCCGAACTTGATGAGGAGCTCGAGCAACATTTTGCAGGCGAAAACGAGAATCGCGAACGAGAGATTGAAAAGCTCTCATCAGACCGGGAACAGCTTGCCGCTACCTTGCAAGCTTTGAAGACGCAGCCTTCACCCCTGAATCTTATTCTAGAGCACAAGGAATCGCTTGCGACAAACATTAAAAAGTTCAAGCTGCTCATTCCCTCGCTAATGGAACACGCTAAAGCAGTGCGAAAGCTTTTGAGAGAGAAGGAGGCGGAGGTTGCGGATTTAGATATCGAAATCAGCCAGCTGAAGGAAGAAAAGCAAAGACTATCTGAAGTATTGGATCGTCAAGAACAGGATGCGATTGATATGGAGCAAATGTCGGCGGACAGAGATATGCTCAGAAAAGCGCTCGCTAAGGCTTCTTCTGATCGCGTGAATGCAGACGCAGAACGTACGGACGCGCAACAGCTGGTTTCGATTGCACAGGCCGAGCTAATGGAGATATTGAAGTTGTACAATAAGTCGATTGAAACATTACAGCTTGATGAACGGATTACTAAGCTCAACTTGAACGACAATTTGCGAGAGGCTGTGATAGACAAGGATGTGCAGGGTGATATCCTTCCAAGACTGATGGCACAAAAGGAAGAATATGCAGCAAAGGCGCCAAAATTACAAGAAGAGATTCACTTATTGAAAGAACGTGGTGACGAGATTGAAGAGCGTCTAATGTTTTTAAGACATTCTCTGGGGATGCTTGAGGCTAAGAAGAGTAAACTAGAGACGGACTATCAAGAAAAGAAAAGCCATAATAATGAATTGCTGCGACAACGACATGAAATGGTTTTGGAAGGCGGTGAGAAAATCAAAGCTGAACGGAAACGACTACATGAGTTGATGAGATGTAGATTGAAGGAATTCAAGCATTTGGAAGATCAGATGAACGAGTACAAGCAGATGTGCAAGAGATATGAGGAACGATGGACTAAAAATACAGAGCTGTGTAACTTGGCTTTTGAGGAGCATCAGAGAGATTGTAGAAGCTTATTAGGAGGCGTTCGGAAGTATTTTGAGGGAAGACGAGCCGCTTTGATGGATGAGGAGTGAAGGCCATGAGTGACGCCAAAGCAAGAATTTTTGCCTTGAGCGCCGTCCGTTAAGATAACTGTCTGGTTTACGTATTCTAGCTTAGATTGTCGGGAAATTTTGTTTCGACGTTGTTTGTGAGCTCCTCTGGAACCGGGAATAGAGCGCGGTTTTTTGGTCTCAAACGATGTAGCGTGGGAAGTAGTGAGCAGTGTTCGGATAGACTACGTCACGGATAGTGGGCTTGTGCGACGAGTTGTTGGTGTCTTTGGAGTGTTTGGCTATACGAAACGTGGGAAGAGAGGCTTGAAGTAAGTGGCAAACAGAAACCTCATCACGAAAACGATGACATGAACTTCATGGTTGGTTCAATATGGCTCTGCTTTCATCTGACTGCCTTTCCACGACAACTGCTTTCTCCAGCTTATCCTGGTGCAAAGGGAAGACAACGTGGAAGGAACATATAGTATTCGATAGGTGGCGGATTACATGGCGTTCAGTTGTCGTGGTCCATATATTGCACACTGGTGCAGAGATACATATGTTGCGAGAGTACCAAAAGAGAAAGTTGACTCAAGTGAAGACGGGTTGAGCGATGAAGAACACTAGCCAGGGTTTAGCGCATCGAAGCTCCGATATGTGCAAGGTTTGGATATGTGCAGGTGAGAATGGGGATGGCAATACCTCAGCTCTTCGTGATCCCCAGTGGTTAGTGGTCTACTATGATCAGAGTTACATGTTCGTCCATTTGCCTGCAGAACGACCTAAACTCATAGGTCTTCGTCGTCAGCACCAAAGTCGTAATCATCGTCTTGATCGTCGCCCTCATCAACGTTATTATCAGACCCATCATCCGACTGAGTATAAGTTACTTTCTTCCGTTTACGCGCACTACTTCTTGCCTGAACAACGGCATTATCATCCACGATCTCAACCTCATCCCTTTCCTCCTCACTGCCCCCCACCTGTCGTTTCAGCCGTCCACGCCCAACGCGAGATTTACCTTTATTTGACTTCCCAAGCGCGTCGGTGATGGATGTTTGAGTCCACCGTTTCGTCTCATTCGTTGCGTTTTTCGCTTCATTAGAACTACTTGTAGGCTTCGTTACATCGCCTTCGTCGTCAACCAGGTTGATATGCTCAATGACTTTGCTCGCGTGCCTCATTTCCTCGGCGGCTTCATCACTGTCCTCAAACTCATCGCTGTCCATCTCTGCCTCAACATAGTCCACACGCGCCTTTGTACCGCGATTGCTTCTCACAGGTCTCTGCGAAACCTGTCGTTCCCCCGCTTCCCAACTGTGTTCATCATCCTCCTCATCCTCATCATCCTGTCGAACACGAGCCGTTGTACGTTCCGACTTCCACAAACCCCTCTCCGAGTTCTGAATCAGCGCACTCGGTAGTGCACAGGCTTCGGACTGATCGACTCCGTTCTTCAAAAAGCGCCACTCCGAGAACGCAACAATAGTATCCAAGCTATCGATAACCTTCAGCTCCCGCCGTCGATTTCCCGCCTTCAAAGTGAACAAGGCGTTCTTAGGCAAAACTAACGTTCCGCTCATAATGATCTTGCCACCATCAACCTCGACGCATAAAGTTGGGGTCGCTGTGTCCAAGTTATCAAGTTGCCCAATGCGGGCGCCAGGCGGCAATTCAAGTGCGCCAGGAAACAAAAACAAGTACTTCTTCTTTCGAGATGCGTTTCGCTTCGTAATGTCCGCATTATCACACTGCCGAAGGGCCTTCGGAATGCGATGTTGTGACGCGGGTGGTTTGGCAGCTATCACAGTGCGGTGCGACTTTTTCCGCAGTGCTGCGCTTCTCTTTTCCGCCTCAACTTCTTCCTCTGTCTGCTCCGCATTCTTTGGTTTGGGGCCCATTGCAGGCGGTGCGAAGACAAGCGGGATTTCACGAGATTGAGCAGGCGATGCCGGGCATCGCGCGGAAGGCTGAAGCGGATTAGCCGCGACCGATGAATGCCTTGGTCAATGCTCGGCGTGCCGCTTCGGCGGAGGCGGAGGCGGCCTCAGTGACGCGAGCGGGCCAAAGCAACGGCAGATCATCACCATGATCTGTGCGACATTTTGATTGGCTCTTGCACCCAAAACCCCCCAAATCGGCGCGAAAAACAGGCGACCGAAAAAGCGCTTGCCGCCAAATCGCCAAGAAGATCTGGGGATCAAACTCAACCGACGCCTGCGCTCCAAATCTAATCCCGCTTTACGTCTTCCACGGCGTTTGATAGCACGCCGTACGTCACCCCATCATTGAGAACGGATCCCAAACAACGGCCGTCGATCCACCCTCCCGATATGACCACCACGACCTCCGACGCGCCGCCACTACCCCCCACAAAGGCCAAGCGCGAGCTCGTCATCCCGTCGCCAACGAAGCCCACGACGCTTCCGTCGCCGGCCAAAACCGTATGGCCGGCTCCTGCGCCGTCCACCCCGGTCGGCAATTGGGTTCTTGATCAACATTCATTTGCACCTAAACGCGATTATTTCATGTCATACTGTGCTGGGCTGGCTCGTCGAAGAGTCACCGATAATCTCATGTGGTTCAGGTTTCCCAACGTGACTGATAAGAGCAAACAACGCGTAGCCGTCCATTATTCTAGATTGGCTTGGGTTGGTGGCCCGCTTGCGGAGCTCGTTGCCTCGCCGCCTGCGAACAAGTCTGATGGCGTTGGCAACGATATTGCGATGGCGGATGGTGGGGCGGACGATGAAACGAAGGATACTGAAGATCACGCTATGGATGATGCGGCGGTAGATGAGTCCCTCAAGAAGCCAATCGCTGATGTTGTCACAAAAGCTGTGTCCGTTGATGAAGATCCTGACCATCCTTATCGTCGACCAGATCCGTATGATCTTTCAGAGCACGATACACCACGCACTTTTGCCATCGTTGTCAAGTTTCTTTACTGTGAAGAGATTCGATTTAACTACCTGACGTTTGATGAATTAGTTTCACTTGCTACTACTGCTCATCGATGGAATCTTACAGACCTGTACCACGCTACGTTTGCATACGTCATGGATCAAGATTTGCTGGCGGGTGGTTTGGGCATCCGAACATTTCTGCCTTTGGTCGCACATGAGGAGACTCCTGAACCTTTTCGACGATACTTTTGCATTGCAGTGGGACATCACTTCGATGTATTGTATCCGCGACTGCGCGCTACCAAGAAAGCAAATCCGACCAGTACGCCGCGATTATGGAAGACTATTTTCAAGCAGAAGATGATGAGTCATGCTTTGCATTGTATATCACTGTATTCACCCTGTTTGTATGATGAATATCTTCTTGATGTAATTTTAAAGCATTATGAAAGGCAGAGTGATGCCACGGATGATCAGTTGCTGGGAATGCTTAGTCAGTTGTCTTGGGATGATATTGACGTGAGTGGTGTGTTTGGTAGTGACGGCGCAAGCAAGTCCTGGAGTCCCCGAGGAATCCGTCTGGCTGCACTTGCGTCATACACCCCGCAAACCGCTGCGCTGGAGGTTCGCATTCCGTGGAACATTCCATTACAACGTCTGCTCAAGCAACAGGTGTGGAGTTTCCAAACAGAGCACGTACCATGTGGCCCCTATGTCTGTTACCTCCATGTACGCAAAGGGGAAGGAAGGGAAGTTTCGTTGTTTGTTCATATCTGGAATCGAGAGAATAAGCCACTAAAGAACGATGCTCGTCACGAGATTGTACGCGTGAAATGTCGCGCGACGGAAGTTAATTGCATGTGTGACAGTTCGAAGCAATGGAGTGATTCGTCGCATGGGTTTCTGGAGAATTTGAGATTTGAAGGAAAGCTTGAACGATACCCTGGTCTGGGGTGGAGCCAGTTTTTGGAAGAAAAGCGATTGGATGAATGGCGTCATGCTCACGGGGAGAATTGCGGATTGGCTATTACAACAGTTTTGCAGTTTGTTAATCCGAAACGACAGTTTGAGGGCCCTGCTAGACGAAGTGCTCCAAGAACGCTTAGTCCCGGACGACTGCAGACTCCCATTCAAAAGAAACGCAGCGGCAGTAGAATGAAACTGCGCGAATCGAGATAGGTACAAGGACATGTATGACTATCCGTTGCCATTTTCTGAATGGTTTCCAACTTGTGTGTCTTGACCTGAGTGTGAAGCCACAATGAAACTGAACCTTTGTTGGTCCTTTTCGTGGATTCTGAGATGTTGGCATTTGCACAGTAGAACGAGGAGCTCATGATTCGGATGACGGTAGCGTGCAGCTGTGAAAGATGATGTTGCAGTCTGCGTCCGCAAGGCAGGCGACACACGCAAGCAATTGAATTGAGCGCTGCGGGAACGCCTTTCCACACGAGTGGAGGGATGATCTTACGAAGATCAATAGGCTCCTGCCCCCGCCGAGGACGCTGCAGCATTACTATCTTGATAGTTCACGTCGACGGCAATGGCAAAGAACACAAAGAAGGCAGCATCATAACCCGGTTGAACGTTGAGCAAAAACTTCCTACCGATCTTCTCGCGACGCGCCTCAGCAACCACCTTACCCGTGGCATGCTCCTTGATGGTAAAGTGCCTCCTCAAAACGCCAGTCTCCACGATCAGATAGGGTTCTCCCTCCTCACTCTCGCCGTTCCAAGCGACGATTGTGTTGGCACCTCTGCCAGGAAGGTAGCCCTTTCTGCGCAGCACGAGCACGGTGTGTCCGCTGACCTCGTCCACGATCTGCGTACGGTAGCGGAAGTCGATAAGACTTTTCTTCTCCATCTTGTAAAGCGCGACGTCATCCATGTCATAGAGACGACGCACATTGCGCATGGAGAAGTTTTCGCGTTTGAGCTTGAAGAAGGGCGTAGAATCGGTGATGCGTTTGATGGTGAACTCCCCGGACGTTGACAGAGTGCGAATATCGATGTCGTACTCGGTGGCTTGCTGTAGAAGGAAACGAGGAGCGCTGGCGCTAGCGTCTGGCGATGGTGAGGGGGAATCTGGCGAGTCAGACATGGCGCTCGCGTTGAAGACGGTGACGGGCTGGGACAGGCGACTAGGGGTTTATTCGGACGGATATTATCCATATAGGCTCTGAAGTACGATGCATAATAAACAACTAGAAACAAGAATGGCGTGTAGAAATTCCGGACATAATCGGATATGAATTTGAGAAAAACTACAACAAACCAATATGGATCGTAAAGAATGATTTCTGCAGACTTTCAAGCAGTAACGGATGCCACGGTTTTGATATATGTGTTCTTCCAAAAACTAACAGTATTCGTTTTCGTTAAGTAACCAAATTTTTCTAAACGAGAAATTATATTCATTGCTAACCAAATAATTCCAAATAACTACACGTAGCTTTCAAAATTGAACTAAGCTATCTCAAAGAACTGTAATTCCTTTTCTGAGTCTTTATAAGTGTCAACTATATATTTATTGTGAAAACATTGAGTTCTTTTGTCAATAAGCCGTTCCTGGGGTATTGATTTCAGGTCTGAACATAAAACCTTTCGTTGCCTGCTGTGTTTATACAGTGTTCTAGCATATACTTACAAAGAAACTGCATATAAAAAGGCAACAAGAAGTTTTTCATCTTATTAGACTAAATGATTATGAACTTAAACGGAGTTCAAATCTTCAAAGCAGTTTTGCAAATAGAAAACATCGGATACAATCCGTTTAGAAATTTTTACTATTTCGGATTATCCATAATCGCAGACGTATTGGTTTTTTCCGGAACCGATAAGATCATAAATGTTTGGACTCGGTTGTTTTGCGAAAACAGTTTTTATAATGTGGGCGAAGACGGATAAATTAAAATGTAGTTTTCGATTTTCCAAATTCGTCCAGGGCAATTTTGGATGGGTTTGCAACGGGTGCATTCAAACGGCTAGCCGTCCGGATAAATGCCTACAGGCGACGGGAGGCTCCCGTATCTGACGAAATGCTACCTTGTTATCTTACAAAAGGGTAGCCTTCTACGTGTAGCCTCCAGCGCAACTCTTCCTATCCGTGGTGATGCGGTGATCATCACGTGAGGATCATAATCGCTGTATTGCTGTTTCTATGTTCACTGTAATGTTGCACGTGCCGAATGACATGTCCGAAATTACGGCTTTTCGATAGCATGTGATGAACGAACGGTCCCGGTATACCTTCGTCCTTACGAAGAAGGTACTCTATAGATGTTGAAGGCATTGAATGGAAACGCCAAAGTTAAACCGAATTGCTCCAGATCATCTGATGACCATCATTAAGATACAACAATTTTTGGTCGAATTCCCGGAAGCGCAATGCAGCAAACCTTCTAGGCCAGCTATTTTGGGCTATGTCGACACCCCGCTTGAACCAAAGGTTGAGACGGCTATGGATACAGGCTAAGATGAGCGCATTAACAAATTTGCATAGCGATGGGCCTCTTCTCATCGTTTATGTCAACCGGCTCGTCTCCACGTTCTGTGCAAGGCCTCAAGCTAATTCATTTATAGAATGCCACACACACAAAACAAAAAAAAAAAAAAACCAACTTTGATCTCTCAAAGCACTCTTCGCGACGTCCCACAAAGTGCGCCGTTTTTCTTCATCCCTCAAAGACCACGTATGCGCTTTCTACCGCAATCTTTTAAGATTGGCGGTCATTTCGACCTCAATAGCATTGTGGCCACTTGATATCTTCCATGCGAAGATGTTCCTGAAATAGGATTCGCTATTGGGTCTGCATCTGTTTTGCACATGGCGATGAGAGACTAGCGACACGTGCTTTTGTTACATTCTCTTTCCGATACACATATCGGTGAGAGCTTATCTCGACGAGAGGCGTTTATCAAACGGGGTGCCAAGGCCAAATTGTCGGCGTGCTTCGCGACCATTGCTCCACACCCACACCGTTAGAGCTTTCCGTTGATGTATTGCGGCATCGAATGCAGGTTGGGCCGCTCAAATCCTACTTGTCCCGAAGGTATCTGAACTAAAGGCCCAGTTTTTCTTCTGAGGCCGCGTACTTGTTTGTTTCGGAATAGGCGCTGCTCTTTGATCTTTATTGCAACCTGCGCTTTTTCGTCAAACATATCCATTTTGACTTGTATCTCAATGCTCTTAAACAGCGCTATTCCGAGTGTATCAACCTATTCTCGTGCTTGGTCGAAGAAGCCGGTATTCCAATGGCTCGGTACCCAAATTACATGACACGAAACAACAAATCAGCGCATCAGCGCATCGAACGGGGCTTGAGCGAAGGTACGAAGGTACAACGGGTACACACTGTACGACGCTGATTGTTGTTTGGCTTCATGTTACGATTATATTTGTTAAATGATCGCGAATAAAAACCGTTACAAATATCTTCCAAGCTATCTCCCTGCTCACCAGGTGCACACGAGCATATTTCGCCTAACTTTTAAGCCGTAACAGAACGGGAAGACTGAGTACCAAGGGTATCCCTTGGCAAAGGGGCGAACGTCTACCACACGACCACACGACGGATGATTCCGATGCAAAGGCACCCACCGCGTCGACACGCTCTCTCTCGACGTTTCCTGTGCTGCTTGCGCATGAGTTATCTCCAGAGGCGTGAAGTTGATGGAGAAAATGTATACATTGTCACTGGCCTCTGAATCAGAAGTTGCATCCATACGATGGGCATATTTTGGCAAGGACAACATTTCCAACATATCGCGGCTCAAAATGCGGTTCATGAAAGGTACCGTCGGTACAAAGGTACCCACCGCAGTCTGGCCACATGCACGTGACAGTGAAGAAATTATACAGGGCTTTATTACGTAATGGTTGAGAGATGGACTCGCGGATTCGGCGGAGAAAAGAAGCAGGGCGAGTTTGATGCGTTCCGAGGGGACGATGTTTTGACGTATGGGAGTGGTTCTGAACCCAAGTAGAGCTCCACTCACAGGCATGCATATACTTTTGAACGCAGCGCAAACGCGTTGGGAGCCGTTCAGGCGCCATTGAGCTGCTGATAGATGACATCAACTGCAATGGCAAAGAACACGAGCAAAGCAGCGTCATAACCCGGCTGCACTGTGAGCACAAACTTCCTACCTATGGTGTTGCGACGTGCCTCAGCAATGACCTTGCCTGTGTCGTGCGACTTGATGGTGAACTGCCTCCTTAAAATGCCGGTCTCCGTGGTCAGATAAGGCTCCCCGTCCTCATTTTCGCCATGCCAAGCGACGATTGTGTTGCCACCATTCCATGGAAGCGAGCCATTTCTGCGCATGACGAGCACGGTGCGGCCGCTAACGGCTTCGATAATACTTGAACGAAAACTTGAAGTGAAGAACCGTTGCTTCTGCAGCCAGTAAACTTCGGTGCCATTCACGTCATAAAGAGAGCGGAGATTGTGTAGCGAGAAGTTGTCGCGCTTGAGCTTGAAGACGGGGGTGGAATCGGCGCGACGCTTGATGGTGAACTTGCCGGACGCGGACAGGAAGCGGATGTCGACGTCGAACTCAGTGGCCTGGCCGGTGGGAAAGCGAGGCGCGCGGGCGGCGACGAGATCGCTCGGCGTCGGGGAGGGGAGGTCGGAGTCGGACATGGCGCGCGCGTTGAAGGTGGGCGACGCGGCTCGACGCGGCTCGACGCGGCGGGGAACGCGCAGGGGGAAGGTGAACTTTGAGCTTGTGATTGAACAGGCGCTGACGTGTCAGCGTGTGACACGGCCGCGAGCTTGTGTTGACAACAAAGCGACATTCCGGCGAAGCGCCGTCGGTTGTGCCGTTGTTTATTATGACGTGGTCGCCCGCATCACGCGCATTGCATGCGCGGCGGTTTCGGTGCTTTCGGCGCCGCGGCTCGCCGCCTCCGGCGGCGGTCGCACGCGACGGCAACGCGGGTGGACGGCGCCGTTGCACGCGCGCGTTTGCGCGCGGCTGAGATTTGGCGCGCCGCGCGCGAGCGACGTGCGCGTCGGGCCAAGCTGCGCGCGTCGGCGACAAAAGCGTTCGACGGCGGCGCTTGGCGCGCGCGCGCGCGCGCTGATGGCGGCGCGGCGTACGGGCTTGCGCGTCGTTCACCGCGGACGGCGACGCCCTCGACGTGAAGATGAAGGCGGTTGCGGGCGTTGGGTTTCGACTGCAGCGCGCGGAGAAGAGCGCGCGGCGGTTGCTGCGGCGGCCGTGCGTGGCGGCGTGCTTGGTTTGCGCGGGCTCGTGGCTGGCGTGGCTGCTGCTGGCGTACGTTGACGCGCGGCGCACCGCGGCGCGACGGCAACAGGCGGATCTCGGCGGACGTGTGCGCAAGATACACGGACACTGGAGCGTGCACGGGTTGACGCCGACGACCAACAAGCAGTTCAAGTGCTCCGTGTGCCGCATTGAGCGGCCGTGCGTTTCAACGCGTGACGACGTTCTGTACTTTGAGCACGCGCTGGAGGTGGCGTCCACGCTGGCGGCAGGCGCGGAGGGCGGCTGCGAGATGCACCTCGAAAAGTCGGGCGAGTACTACGCGCAGGCGCAGCACTCGGGCAAGCGCTGGTACATCCGCGACGCGGCGCAGCTGCCGGCGCGCGCCAAGCGGCGCTATGTGGCGGCGGACGTGATGAACGTGGCGTCGTACTCGGCGCACATCCCGTTCTTCCTGTGGACGGTGTACGTGCGCGCGCTGTTCCTCAAGCGCGCGTGCGCGAGCGCGGTGCTGCGCGCGCTGTGCGACGTGCCGCGCGCGGTGTACGTGGTGCCGCGGCGGCACCGCGGCATCGCGTGGATCGAGGGCACCATCGCGCTGCTGCTGCGCCGCGTGCCGGGCGTGCGCATCGTGCACGACCCGCGCGAGGAGCGCGGCGGCGACGGCGGCGACGGCGGCGACGGCGGCGGCGTGGTGTGCTTCCGCAGCGCGGTGCTGACGGACTGCCTGCGCGACCGCGTGCCGGCCGGCGGCGAGTGGTTCGAGATGGGCGACGTGGCGCGCGGCCGCGCGCTGGACGCGGAGCTTGCGCGCGCGCGGCCGCCGTGCTCGCGGCGGCTGTCGGTGCTGCTGATCGGGCGGCGGCGCACGCGGCAGCTGGTCAACATGCGCGCGGTGGCCGACGCGCTGTCGCGCGCGCTGTCGCGCGCGGCGCTGTGCCACCGCGTGCGCGCGGCGTTCTTCGAGGACGAGCCGTTCGCGCGGCAGGCGGCGCTGATGGCGCGCGCGCACGTGGTGGTGGGCGCGCACGGCGCCGCGCTGGGGCTCATGGTGCTGGCGCGGCCGCGCGCGCTGGTGGTGGACGTGTTCCCGTTCGGCTACAACTTCCGCGCGTTCCGCGCGTTCGCGCCGTGGACCAACGCGACGTACGCGCTGTCGACGGCGCGCGCGGACGGCCGCACCGTGCGGCGCTGCCTGCGCCGCCGCGCCGCGCTGTTCCGCCGCTGGGCGGCGCTGCGCGCGCTGCCGCCGGACGGCGCCGCGCTGGCCGCCGCCAGCGCCAACGTGTCCGCCGTGCACGCCGCGCGCCGCTGCCTGCGCGCGCAGCGGCTGGCGGCGCGCCCGCGCGCCGTGGCCGCCGCGCTGTCGCGCTGGCTGGCGGCGCAGCGCGCGCGCTGACGGCCGCGCGCGCGTCGCCGAATCGGCGCCGCGCGATGCGCCGCGCGCAACCAGCAAAGCTGCGCGCGCGCGCCGCGCTCCGCCGCGCCGCAGCCGCCGTGCGCGCGCGACCGCCGCGCGCGGCCGCGCCCGCGCGCGCCGCCGCGAACGGCCGCGCCGGCCCGCCGCGCCGCGCGCGCGCGCCGCCGCGTAGCGCGCGCCGCGACGCTCGCGCGCGCAACGTGGCGGCTGGCGTCCGTCGCCGCCGCCGCCGCCCACGCACGCCCCCCCGCCCCCGTCCCCCCGTCCCCCCCGCCGCGCGCCGCGCGCCGCGCTTATCGCGCCGCGCCGCGCCGCCGCGCCTGCGTTGCGGCCGCGCCTCTGATTTCGGCTCCGATTCACGCGTACGCAGCCGGCCTCCCTGCTGCGCGCCGCCCGCGCGCTCGTTCCGCTCCGCCCCGCCCGCCATTTAAAGCGCCGCCCCCTCGCGACCGCGCGCCCGCTCCCACACACACACACACCCACACACACCCCGTGCCCCCCCCCTCCACCAACCACACACACCCCGCGCGCTACAATGCTCCTGCCCAATCGTAATTGCACCCTATCGGGCGCGCCGCTCGCGGCCGCCCTCCTGCTGCTCGCCGCGCGCGCCGCCGCGCACGGGCTCATGTCCGACCCGCCGCAGCGCGGCATCCTGGCCGGCAACCAGTTCGCGCCTTCGCTGCAGCCCATCGCCGACGCGCCCGTCGACTTCTTCGCGCACTTCCCCGCCGGCGACAAGAGCACCGCGCCGGGCGCCGGCAAGCGCTCGCAGGAGCGCGCGGCGCGCGGCAGCTGGACGCCGTTCAACCCGTTCGACCCGCGCCTCACCTGGCGCGCCGGCGTGTGCGGCGATCTGGCCGCCGGCACGCAGGAGCACCTCAAGGGCGGCCGCTACTACTTTGACGGCCTCATCACGCGCGCCTACCCGCAGGGCGGCTTTGTGCACATGAAGAACGCCATCACCGCGCACCACAACGGCTACGTCGAGGTGCACGTGTGCGACGTCTCCAAGTGCCCCGGCGGCGACATTTCGCACGAGTGCTTCACGCGCACCGACGCCTGCATCCAGCTGCAGCGCACGCCGCTGCCCGAGTGCGACTCGGGAATGTCCACGCGCTGCGGCCCCATCGACCGCAACCACCGCGGCCGCTGGTACCTGCCGTGCAGCAACGGCGGCCGCTTTGACGAGTTTGGCGGCGACTACATGGTGTGGAGCCTGCCGGCGCACCTGTACTGCTCGCACTGCGTGCTGCACTGGTACTGGGTGTCGGCCAACACCTGCAACCCGCCGGGCGTGGTCGACTACTTTGAGGGCGCCGACGCGCCGCGCAACTGGGGCTCGTGCCGCGGCCAAGGTGGCGCCGTCGGCGGCTACGCAAAGAACCAGATTGCGTGCGGCGGCCGCACGTTCCCCGAGGAGTATTATCAGTGCGCCGACATCCGCATCGACCGCGTGGATGGCGGCCGATCTGTCCCTCGCGACGACGTGCTGATGCAATCGGACGACGATGACACGCCGCCCACGCCCACGCCCACGCCCACGCCCACGCCCACTGCCACTGCCACTGCCACGCCTACCGGCACTCCAGCGCCTACGGTCACTCCCACCGCTACGCCCACCGCTACGCCCACCGCTACGCCCACCACTACGCCCACTCCCATGGTGCCGCGCTCTCCCGTGGTGTCGGCGGAGCAGATTGCGTCCTCCATGCAGCTGCCCGGCAGCTCTCCGTTCCTGCACGTGGCGGTGATCGCCGACGGCCAGCTGGTGTCGGAGATTTTGCCGGGAGATGACAAGGCTGTGGACATCAGCGCGTATGAGAAGGTGTCGCTGGAAGCCGTGACGTCGCGCACGCTGGGCGGCGTGTACTTTAGCGTCGACGGGAAGAGGATCTGGAAGGAGAGCAACCGGCCGTACTTTTTGTATGGAAACCGCGGACGCACGCCCAACTACTGGGAGGACGCCATTGTGAATAGGGAGTTTGACCTCAACGTGAGCTCGGGCGACTACGAGATGGATGTGAAGATCTTGTTGATCCGGAGCGAGTGAGCGCGGCCGTGCCGCCTGCCGACGGCTGCCGCTTTGTGTATATACTGCTCATGAATGTTCTAACTTGCGCGCGCGCGCGCGCGCGCGCGCGCGACGGCAACTCTGTTTTGTATATAGCGTGTGTGACAACACGACAGGTTGCCGCTACTTTTTACTACAACTCGTGATAACTCGTTTGCCGTAAAACAGCCCCGAAAACGCAACTTGACTGACTGCGCTCAATCTGCGCCGAGATCTCTCTCTGCGCGGCCGGGGCCGCCAGCGCGCCGCGCCGGCGCCCCGCCGTACGTAGCCGGCGGCCGCGGCCGCTGCGCAGCGCCAACGCGCGGGCGTGGCGGCGCCCGCCGCGCCAACAGTCTCGCGCGGCGGCGCGCGCGCGTTTTGAATTGGAATTTCAAACGCGCCGCGTCCGTACCCGCGCGCGCGCGCGCGCGCCACGCGCCGCTGTAAGCGCGGCGGCGACGCGGCGACGCGATGTCGCCGGCGGCGCCGCGCGATTTGAATTGCTCGCCGCGCCGCTAACGGCCGCTGCTGCCTAACGGACGCGCTCGCGCGCGCCGCCGTCCGCGTGCGCCAATCAGTCGCGCGTGTGCCGCGCATTCCCCAACGGCGGCGCTGTCCCGCCGCCAAACATACAGTGCTTGCCATTTGGAAACACGCCGCACCCTGTCAACCGCCCGCGACAGCGACAGCCGCCGCATGGCGCCGCCGCACCGCCTTGAATCAGGCCGAGCCAAACCCTAACCGCTCTGCGCTTGGCAGTTCCACACCCCGTGATCAGCTCCGTTCGCCGTCGCGCGCCACTTCGCGACCGTCAAAACTGAGACCGTGGACCCCCACGCATGGTGAGACCTGCAAACCTACCCTTGTAGCCCATGCCACAATTTACACTCGCGAGAGAAAGAGGGCGAGAGCGAGAAGCGTGTTGAAAAAAATGAACAAGCTGCTCGTATTTTTATTCTCGGAACGATTCCACGCGCCGCATACCAACGCTACCCTTACCTTTGAACCCTGGCGAACAACACCTCTTCGCCCACTCTCGATCGAGAGCTCGATCAAATCAAGCCCACCCGTCTCTCGCCTGAGAGTTGTTCGCCTATCGTTCACTACCTCCCTAACAGCCCTAACAGCTCTCACCCCCAACAGCTCTCCAACACCTCGTCGCTTTTCCCGAACCCGCCTTTCAACCAACTTGTCAAAACCCGCCCACACAGTCATCATGTGCTGCTTCGAGGCGCTTTTTGAATTTCTTTCGCGATGCCGTTCTCCGACCGACACTAACATTTCCTCTCATATCGCTCCTTCCTCGCCGCCTTTGTGTTTCACATAACTTGCTCGCTGATTGATTCACCGCAACGGTGGAACACCAATTTCACCCCCCTCGCCTCGCTTTTGCCGAGCACACCGCAGCTGGCAGAGCTTCCAGCCCTGCGGATATCATGTCTTCCACGCCTGTGATTGCAGCCTCCAGATGCGCTATAAAAAGGCAACAACCTTTCCCATCACGTCTGCACTTGCACTCGCTTCTGTGCCACTTCCGTTCACCATCAGAGGCCCTTCTTCTGTTCGCTCAACCACCATGCATGCCGTCCACGTCAAGTCCATCTTGGCCATCGTCCTGTCCACCCTCGTCTGTGCCACTGCCGCCACCACGCTCGTTCACAATCCGAACCATGAGGTACAGATCGTCGATCGAGCACTCTTGTTCAGAAAGTCGGAGTGTTCCCAATGTTTCTCCAGGTATCAGTGCATCACCCGCAAGTGTTGGGGAGGTCGCTGCGTCTTCGACACCGCGCAATCCAAGGCGAAATGCTTTCTCTCCGAGTGCGATCCGTGCAACAAGTCCAATGAATGCATAACCACAAAGTGCTGGGGCGGCAAATGTGTTTTCAACACCAAATCTTCCATGGAGAAGTGCTTCAAGAAACCAGAATGTGCTCCGTGTTCTCGAGGTGACGAATGCTTGCAAGGAAGCTGCTGGGGCGGAAAATGTACCGATAAGAGCGCCGCCTCCTTGGCCAGATGCTTTGAACCAGAGTGTGCCGATTGTTCGTCGGATTTGGAATGCAGTACCAAGCTCTGCGAGTCTGGAGTATGCATCTTTGACACCACGGCATCGAGGGAGAAGTGCGGACTGCTGAAGGGAGAATGTGAACCTTGCCGTGAGGGTTCCGAGTGTGCTGCTGGCAAATGCTGGGGAGGAAAGTGTACCGATGGCACTGATGCGAGTTTGAAGCGTTGTTTCGCGGCAGAGTGTGACGCTTGCTCCTCGGACACCGACTGCAGCACCAAGCTCTGTCAGTCTGGAGTGTGCATCTTTGACACTACAGCATCGAGGGAGAAGTGTGGACTGCTGAAGGGAGAATGTGAACCTTGCCGTGAGGGTTCCGAGTGTGCTGCTGGCAAATGCTGGGGAGGAAAGTGTACTGACGGCACTGATGCTTCTCTAATGAGGTGTTTCGCCGCAGAATGTGATGCTTGCTCCTCGGACACCGACTGCAGCACCAAGCTCTGTGAGTCTGGAGTATGCATCTTTGACAATACAGCATCGAGGGAGAAGTGCGGACTGCTGAAGGGAGAATGTGAACCTTGCCGCAAAGGTTCCGAGTGTTCTGCTGGCAAATGCTGGGGAGGAAAGTGTACTGACGGCACTGATGCTTCTCTAATGAGGTGTTTCGCTGCAGAATGTGATGCTTGCGCCTCGGACACCGAATGCAGCACCAAGCTCTGTGAGTCTGGAGTGTGCATTTTTGACACTACGGCATCGAGGGAGAAGTGTGGACTGCTGAAGGGAGAATGTGAACCTTGCCGCAAAGGTTCCGAGTGTTCTGCTGGCAAATGCTGGGGAGGAAAGTGTACTGACGGCACTGATGCTTCTCTAATGAGGTGTTTTGCCGCAGAATGTGATGCTTGCTCTTCAGACTTTGACTGCAGCACCAAACGTTGCAAGTCTGGCAAGTGTGTGTTCGACACGAGGGAGTCTGAGGCCAAGTGTTTCAAGAAGAAGGAATGTGATAGGTGTGACAAGGACAGCGACTGTGAGCAGGGAAAGTGCTGGGGTAGGCCGCAGAAGTGCACGGACGGAAGCGATGCGTCGTTGAGGAGATGCTTTGCTGCTGAGTGTGACCCGTGCAGCAATGAGTTCGAGTGCAGTACCAAGCGCTGCGATCGTGGCAAGTGCGTTTACAAGACTGCAGAGTCGACGGCGAAATGCTTCCCGCACTAGAGTGTTGCTCGTATCAATGAGACTGCTCATTGCTATGGAAGACGGAAGTGCTATCCGCAACTGAAAAAAGACTTCCAAAACTGTTATGCTTGAAGGTTGCAGTAGTTCTAGATTCAAGAGCATCGTACCCATGCTCGATACCGCGCAAGCTGAGCAGACATCATCATCATTATAAAACCCTGATCACATTAGGTCAGCGATGCTTTTGTAGCCGATTCACTTAAGGACACATGGGCAACGCTTGTGCTTAAGATAAATGCTTATTCTGCCCCGGGCAAAGATCAAACATCATCTCTGGTCGCAACATGGACTGCCCGGCAGTATTGTCACAGGAGATTGTAGTTCGGATTGTAGATACAATCGCACTTGGTTTGCATACAGGATGAAGACGTAAATTTTAGCAAATCCACGCGTGGAAGTTGTCCTAAACTCCATCGTTTCATAAATAAAAAGGAGAGTACTACAGTAATACAATTAAATTGTATGAAGATTTCATACATGGAAGAGCTCTTCCATGTACGACGGTACCGACGGTAAGGATACCTATTCCAGCTAAGGCCCGTTCTACACCAAAATTGGACAGTAGGGCGCATGGACAGAGTGACACCACGAATTGTCCAATGGACATTTCACGGCTTCCTGGACACGTCCCCATGTGTAGAAACGCGCGAAGGACAGACCCAAAACCTTCAGGTATCGTTTCGCGGGAAAGCGAAACACTTCTCTCACTTCAGCTACAACGCCATCACTATAAACCGAACCCACATGTGATGCCGCTTCCTGAACTATTTCTGACGTAGAGTACGTCTCTTCCATTCATACAATGGCAGACAATTCTCCTTCGGTGAATTTCAAACACCTTTCTGCACCCAGTCCGAACCCTTCTTTGTCAACAAAGAGCATCTTCGCCCATATTCCATCATCTTCGCCGCCACTTGATCCAAAGCTATCTTGCCAAACTGTTATCAACCAATCCTCTCTTGCTGTTACAAAAATAAATTCTCCAAGAAGGCAGAGCAATACATCGGACGCGCAGCACTATGACAGTGATACGGTTACACTGCAAATCAAAATGATGCAAAAAGCAGGATATGGAAACATAAAGCAACAAAAAAAGAGTTTGAAGAACGTTTTTGCTGATGCTGTGAAAATGGCAGAGAAAGAACACGGACTGAAAGGAACTGCAAAAGGGTGGCAAAAGAAGTTTACGAGGATAAAGACAGAGTACTCGGCATTCATGACGAAAATCAACCAGTCCGGTCGTGATGGTGATGACGAAGATCTGTTCAACCGGCCAGAATTCTTTGCTCTCATGCATGAGCTAGAAAGCAAAAAAGCAAGCCATGACCCCCAAGCAATTTTTCAACAGATGACGCCTCCAACAACGATCAACCGATGACGAGTTCAAGAAAGAGAGCAAAACTTTCTCATACAATTCTTCTCGAGTCATTCATAGACAAGAAAAATGCGCGCCACATCAAAATACTAGCGGAGCTGAAGCGCAGTCACAAAAAAAGGGAGAAGACGCGTGGCGTTCTGGAGCGCTTAGTGTAGAGCAAAACGCCCTTTGTGGGGGTGCACCGAGGTGCTTTTCATAGTTTGTTGATCCGTTACCGGCTTCGACACCTCAGGTTATGAGAGGCTACTGGGGTAGTGCCCCTATTTTGGGGTATGCCTAGGAAGGGTAGTATTTCTGCACACGTGTGCCAAGTTGGCCCGATCGCGCGGGCCCCGTGGCAAGCATGCCACGGAGGCACACCTGTAGTGTATTGGCCGGCAGCGCCGGATAGTTAGATATTTTAATTGATATTTTCAAGTGCCGTATATAAGTGGCGGCACTTGCCGCCACTGTACGGGAAGTAAACCTCAACGAGGCCTTTGGCTCTGATCTTCTTGCCGCTTGCGCACAGTCACCAGCCCCATCCTGGGGAATACCGCCGCAATTCCGGGCTGATCAACCAACCTCCGTCCCTGAGGAGTACTAATCCGTCGTCACGGCACTTTTCTTATCTATTTTATTGTTTTCATTTCCGTCTTACGGCTTTTGCTACTCTGCCCTACATTGTAGGTTTGTTTTATTTGTCTCGGGAGTTTTCCCGCTTATCGCGAGTCAGTGCTCCGCAGTGCGGCTCGTTTGTTGATCTTTTGTCGTCCCATACCGTTGGGCTGGATACCCCCACTCGCTGTGGCTCGCCGGAACCATCCGGATACCTACGCCGATTCTACCCCTTCTACCTCCGACTGCACGCCCAGATCGGGGCCGCCCGGATTTACACCCGGCTCGTGTTGGCCCTATCGGAGGGTTCTGCCGCTCGACTGCCCTTCACAGGGAGCAGGGCCTGAACACCCTGAGGTGCTCGTCCGCGACGCGGTTTGCTGTTTTCCCGTCAAGGGTTTTGCACCACCAACTGGTCTCCCGACTTAGAATCGGCTTTATTGGCCAACAATCGTTGGAGCTGGTTCGTTTGTTTGGAGCCCAGATAGTTGGGAATATCCGTTCTTACGGTTCTCTCATTGTCCGTTTTCGGAAGTTGTTTTGGTTGCCCATTGGCCGACTGTGTCGGTGAACGATGTCGTCCCGTCGCAGGAGTAGCGCGCCACCTGCCGCTTCTGTGCCCGGTTCGTCCGGTTTGCCGGCAAGTTTGCCTCCGTTGCCGAAGGACGCACTGGAGGTCCCAGGCAATGGCGACCCGAAACCGGCTTCCCGGGGCCGCCGTTCTGATAACGGGACCCCACCCACTCGTGGGCCAACCGAGACCGCACCTGCGGCTGATGCCGCCGCAGCGGTTGACGTTATGTCGTCGCGGTCCGACGAGTATACCCTCCGTGAATTAGAGGCTCAGGTTCGCATCCTGCAGAACTCTCAAGTGGGCCTCATCCGGGATATTACGAAACTCCGGCAACGGCTCGATGAAGCCGGTGTCCGGGATGTTTCGAGCGACGTCCGTGTTTTACGGTCTGATGTCAACCAGATTATGGAACACCGACAGGTGTCGGCTGGTCTGCACGAGCAGGCTGCCGCACGCCTGGACCGCCTGGCTACCCGTCTGGAGACGGTCGAGCAAATCATCGTATCTGATGCTGTTGCGCCGGGAGCCCCGGTTTCTGAGGGTTCTCAGCACTCGCGCCGTTCCCGGGATCGTCCGGCAAAGAAGAAGGTCAAGGTTGAGTCTGACTCGTCTTCTTCATCCTCTTCTGATGAGGAGGGCCCCAAAAAGGGGTCGTCTACCGACTCTTCGGACAGCGCGGAAGAGCGCTCTCGCTATCGTGCATCCCGTTCGCGGGCTACTGAAGCCACTTCTGGCGTTGCACGAGGCCGTACGAAAGGACGGAGACACCTCGGATTGAAGGAGTTGAAGCCGACAAACTTACTGTATCGGAAGCTACTATCTTACCGATATTATCGGCTTGATGACACGACGCCACAGAGGACCCCACGTGGGACTGGCAAAGTGCGAAATCATCTCCGACAAATGGAGCTCACGCTAAAGCCCCACAAGTTCTCTGGGGAAGATCCCATTCTTGTCTTGGATTTTCTTAGCCGCTTCGTAGCGGAAGCCGATGTACTTCGGATGAGTGAGGCACAGGCCTACATCGCGCTGCCGTACTTTTTGACGGGTGTAGCCGAAGATCAATTCAATTCGGTTCGTGGGTCGTCTCGCGCCTCCGAAGGAGGAGTTACGTGCTGGCCGGAAGCGGTACAATATCTCCTGCGCTCTTACGCGACAGGCAATGCGATACAAGGTGCCATACTCGCGCTACGAGACACGAAGCAAGGAGCCGAAGAGTCGGAAACCGTTTATTCGACCCGCCTCAATAAGGCTTTCCACAGATGTGGCAACGTGTTCTCCGCAGCCGAGCGGTGTACGATGTTTGTTGATGGACTGGACCGATCAATTCGGACGTTGGTAGCCCATTATCGGGAGAACAAACGCCGGATTACCTATCTGGAACTCGTTCAATTTGCCCAAGCGGAGGGAGATGCAGCTCGAGCACGCGCTGGTATCAAGACGCGCACGCGCCGACTCCTTCATGTAGAAGGCCGAGACTCCTCACTGCCTCACTCGCGAGGTTCTGTTCAAGGGGGTTATGATAACCTACACCTGTTACAGGACGATGGTTCAATGCCGAGTTCGGAATTGCTGTCGACGACGGAGCAGTCTACAGTGGACGCAGACCCCGCTCTGTACGCCGGACGTCAAGTCCCGGCATTGCCCGTGCCGCACTCTGGCGGATATCGAAGCCAACGCCCTGGATGGAGGGACCCGTATCCTCCTCGACAGGAGCGCCGGCCGCCCAACGCGGATCTTCTTCGTCACCTTATTTGTCATACCTGTTACAGGCCAGGGCACATCGCTCCGAATTGCTTAATGCCCATACGGGATATGGCGAGGATAGTGCCTCAGTATGAATCGTTGGCGCCCGCCGAGCGGGAACGTGTTCCCGACAAATCGTACCTTCGTGCGAAGGCGGAGACTCAGCCTGGGAACCAGGAAACGGTGCCATCGAATGGTGGAACTGTAGCCGCCCCTGCGGAATCGCAACCTCCGCAGATTGGCGGCGACGCTCAGAAAAACTGAGCAAGGGAGCCTCCAGCAATGGAGAGGCGCCCCCAGCGACGGGGTTTAGTGCGCCTGAGGCTGAGAAGCCTCGCTCCCCGGTCACAATCCTTTCGAGGAAACTGGCCACTACAGACGTGGACTCTGAGCACCTTGGTGTCTTGCGTCGCCCGTGGATACGGTCTAAGAACAGCCGGTTCCCGGATAGAGTCCTGGTCATGGCGAAACGTAACTACAAAGTTTACGCCGACCTGGGTGTTTCCGACCAGTACATGGTTCGGCAGTTGTCCGTGCTCGATACAGCAGCTGGGCCAAATTTCTTGGTTGAATCGATGATTCCGCCGCACTTGCGGTCTCGCGTTCGTGCGGCGCCGCAGATTGACATAGCGGATGCGAACAATCGGCCACTTTCGACTGTGGGAGTAATAGACCTGCTCGTCAGGCTTGGCTGCTACGTGGCGAAGCTCGATTTCTTGGTTTGCAAGCAACTCGCTGCGCCGGTTATCCTCGGCTGCGACTTCTGTGACCGCTTCGTCGATGCAATTCGACCGCGGAAGCGAACCATCGAAATGGAAGATGGGACTACTGTACCGATCGTTCGGCGTCCCCTACGCCGGGCTCTGAAGAAGCAAGTCCCTTTGCCTGCGGCACAGAAGCCTACAGCCGATGAACGGAAGTCTACAAAGCTCCGAGTAGCTCGGCCCATTTCCATCCCGCCTGAATCACAGGTCTGGGTTACTGTGACGTCCCCACAATGTGGCTTACAAACGGTACAGCCGTTGCCTGCGTTACAGGAGAAGCATCAGCTTGCCCTCGCTAATGGGATTGTTTTCGTCGAACCCGAGCAGCCCTTTCAGGTGCTGGTTGCGAACTTCAGCCGTTTTCCTCAACGGTTGGTTAGGAGCCAAGTTATTGGTTCGTTGCTTCCGCACCCTGCGGCTATAGTGCCTACGCAGGTTTCTATTGCCGAGGTTCTCGGAATCCTCGAAGCTGAGGAGGGGGAGGCGGAACGGAACAATTCCGAAACGAATACTGGACCGAACAGTTCGTCGGAAGATGCTACGCCGACTTCGTCGGATGCAAATAACCGCACCCTGTCGAAGGAGGCAATGCCGACCTCGTCGGACAGTAATGATACGGACCTGAGTGCTGCTGACACGAAGGATAAGGCAGTACAGGAACTGGAGTCTCTGGATCTTGAACATGTCCCAGAGACTCAACGCGATAAATTGCGGCACATGCTTGAGGAGTTCACGCCCATGTGGGATGGCACTCTGGGTAAGATCGGTATTACCGAACATCGGATTGATTTGCTACCGAATACTCGGCCCATTTCACAGCACCCTTACAGGGCAGGACCGACAGCTCGGCAGGAGGAGAAAGCTCAAGTTGAGAAGATGCTCCGCGCTGGAGTTATCGAGCCGGCTCAGTCACCTTGGGCATCGCCGGTGGTGTTCGCGCCCAAAGCTGATGGGTCTTGGCGATTTTGCATCGATTACCGCAAGCTAAACGCGGCTACAGTCAAGGATGTATATCCTATCCCACGAATGGATGAATGCATCGATTCGTTGGGCGACGCGAAAGTGTTCACAACCCTAGATGCGAATTGGGGCTATTGGCAAGTTCCCGTGAGGGCTGAGGATCGTGACAAGACAGCCTTCGTTTGTCATGAAGGATTGTACCGATTCAATCGGATGCCCTTTGGGTTAACGAACGCGCCAGCCACCTTTCAACGAGCTGTGGATATCTTGCTAGCCCGCTTTAAGTGGAAGACTTGCCTGGTATACCTGGATGACATCATTGTCTACTCCAGCAACCTGGATGAGCACTTGACCCACGTACGGGATGTGATGCGAGTCCTACGCGATGCAGGCATTACGCTCAAGCTCAAGAAGTGTGAGTTCTTTACCGAAACCGTCAGGTATCTCGGCCATGTTATCCGTCCGGGACGGCTTTCGATTGACGAAGTACGCGTGAAATCCCTCAAAGAGGCTAAGCATCCGAGGACGCAGACGGAACTCCGATCTTTTCTCGGCTTGTGCAATGTGTATCGCCGCTTCATTCCGAACTTCGCGGATATCGCTGCACCTCTGAACGAGCTTCTTCGCAAAGGACAGCCAGTCGATCTGGAAGAATTCGACGACCGCAAGGTCGCGGCTTTCTCGTCGCTCGTGGACGCGGTGACATCGCCACCTGTTTTATCCCTGCCTAGGGCTGGTTTGCCATATGCAGTAGATACGGATGCGAGCGACTACCAAGTCGGCTGTGCCCTATTCCAGACCACCAATGATGGCGAGCGATTGCCAATTGGGTATTGGTCAAGGAGCCTCAACGTTCACGAGAGGAATTACTCGGTATCCGAGAAGGAGTGCTTGGCGGTTGTCTGGGCGTTACAGACACTGCGGCCCTATCTTATGGGGACCCGCTTCATTGTTCATACCGATCATTCGGCATTACGCTGGCTACTCTCTATAGCAGAGCCATCTGGCCGCTTGATGCGGTGGAGACTTCGCTTGTCGGAATTCGACTTCGAAATCCGTTACAAGAAAGGACTCCTGAACACTCAGGCTGATGCACTGTCCCGCTTGGAAACAGCGGCTGAAGCTGCGCCAGTCGATGATCTGGAGATACCGTGCTTCCTCGTGGAAGACGGCTCGAGCGATGCCGATGAAGAATCGGAAGGATGGGACATCTACGATGCTGTTTTAGCCGTGTCAGACACGCAACCCGAACCGGGCTCTTTCGTACCGATCAAGCCGGAGGAACTCATCCGGGAGCAGCACACCGACCGTTTTTGTACGGAGATTCGTAGTCGTCTAAACGGTGGAGCACAGTTGCCTTTCGTCGAGAACGACCAAGGATTTCTAATCCGAACTGTCGGAAACAGGCCACAGATTGTGGTTCCGCACTCACTTCAGTCACGAGTACTGCATTTGTCGCACTATGCGAAGTTGTCAGCCCACCCTGGTGGTAGGAAGTTGTACTACACCTTACGGAAGGACTTTTACTGGCCAGCAATGGCTTTCGACGCGTATGCCACTGTTCGTGGATGTTCTGACTGCGCGAAGAACCGCGTCAAGCTGCATAAGTACTCCAAGAAGTTGGTACTCTTCCCTGCTAGGGCTCCACTGGAGTTTGTGGCGATCGATCTACTCGGCGAGTTTATTCGCACCCGCCGGGGAAACCGGTTTTTGCTTGTTATCACCGACCGCTTTTCTAAGCTGGTACGGACTGTGCCTTTAAAGAAGGTTACTGCTAGTGCGGTCGCCCAAGCTTTCCTTACTCACTGGGTTTTTGTCTACGGACCGCCGATTGACTTACTATCGGATAATGGACCGCAGTTCACGGCTAAGTTCTTTCAGGACGTATGCCGCATCTTGCGGATCCAAAACTGGTTTACGACAACATATCATCCCCAGAGTAATGGGCAGGTTGAGCGTTTTAACCGCACGATGCTCAACGCATTGCGGACGTTTGTTGCCGAGCATCCGTCGGAATGGGATCAGTACACCGATGCGGTGACTTATGCCTACAATACGCAGGTTCATCGCACGACTCGAATCTCGCCGTTCGAGCTTGTGCTATCACGCGTCCCACCTTCGGTGGCTATCGAGCCACAGCCAACTTTGGATAAGTTTCCGTCGCCCCGTCTACACAGGGACGCCTGGAAGGACTGGCTTAAGAACATTATCCCTACAGTTGGGCAGCATATCGCTAAGGCCCAGGCCGCATACAAGCGGAATTTCGACGCTAGAGTGCGTAAGAATGCCCCTCAGATCAGGGAAGGTAGCTTTGCCTTCGTACGGAAGGAGTACTACAACCCTGAAAAGGAGAAGCGCCACAAGCTTTCTCCTATCGCGGACGGCCCGTTCCGGGTTATTGCTGTCACCGACACAACGGTTGTCCTTGATATCAAGGGAGAGCACGAGCGTTTGTCGCTAGATCGCATAACGCCTGCGCCAAAGCCTGTTTCGCAGGATTCGCTACCGTCATCGTCGGCCCCTACCGCACCCACTGTGGAAACAGCCGTCGAAACGGAAACAGACGCCGCGGCGGGTACTCGCACTCAACCGTCTGTGTTGCCGCATCCGGATCGCGGACTTGCTCATTTGCCTGCTAAGCCGGAATCTGACCGGTCGGTCTCCAATGCCGCACATGTGCACACGCGGATAAGGGCCCCTATGGGGATACTCGCCGCCACCCCCGACACTCCCACTGAGGAGGGGGAGGAGGCAGGTCGTTCTTTTTCGTTGTCGCCATCGTCGACGGAGTCGCCTTCGCAGGCCTCTGTATCGCACGCAAGTCGTGATGAATGCACGTCAACGCGCGACACACAGCCGGAGAGCCGGAAAGAAGAGAACGACGGGCAGCTACCGCGGAAGCCTCAAGAAGAGGAAGATCACTCTCGCTCACCACCGCCGTCGCGAACGGAGTTACGTTTGCAGGCCCAAGAACGGCAACACAGTACCGATGTGGTACGTGATTTGCAGCCGGAAAGCCGGAGGGATCGCACAGTTTCGCGGAGGCCTTCTGAAAAGGACGCCACCTCGGTGACGATTGCAGCCGGAAGACCGGAAGAGAAGGACGCGCCGTTACCACGGAAGGCTGAGGTGGAAGGCACCACTATGGTGAATCGCAAAGCCGGAAGTCCGGAGAAAGAAGAGTTAGTTCGAAAAAACCGTGCTGTTACGGCAGACCCGACTTCGGGAGATTTTGGTGCAGCACCGAGTGCCAAAGCCGTCAAAAAGACGGAACCAACCACCAGTGTGGCGAACAGTCAAGCCACAGCAAGTGGGCAGCACTCAAGCACTGACTGTAAGATACTGTGCCGTGACGGTTGCAGTGGTGGCACTGTAAGGAAACCCGCTCGTCGGATGACATTGTTGTAGTAGATATAGTAGTAGTAGTAGTCCACGTGTATGCCGGTGGCAGCTAGTGCCCCGTGATCGGTAAGTCGTACACGTGTGTGGCGACGCCGGACGAGGTATTTATTTTCGCCAGCTCGGCTGTAGCCACCATGACAGTAAACCAAGGTGCTTCCTACTAGGTTCTTCGTCTTGTTTCCCGTGGCACGGATCCTAAGTCGTAGTAGGAACCCAGCTTGTCTAAGACCCGCACAGGCTGTTCTGCGGCGATATCACTACCGTTGCACCGGCTCTCTGGCTAGGCGCGTGGTACCTTTCTGGACTGCGCGTGTCTCCGTACTCGGTTTCACCACAGAGTGCCATGGACTACTCCGCACCTTCAACGACCGTCTTTTCCGACTCGGCAGCTCACACGGCCTTACACCCCGTGTGCCGCGCATCCACACCACCGTTCCCGGACATTCTCTTGAGTAGTCGCTCGCGCGCACTATCTCACAACTGGTCTCCCGACCTAGAACGGTTTCTCGTGGAAGAATAGATTCGTTTTTGCCGTATCGGAAGTAAGGAGTAGCCTAAAAAGCTGCACAACCCCTCATGTCTTCAAAGTCGAAGTCCTCTCGGCTCGACGAGCTTGCTCGTCCAAAGTCTGTTTCGGCTCGTGTGACTACCGGCAGGGCCGAATCGAACCCACCTGCGCTCTCTCTGCCGCCCCCGCGGTCGAACAGTAGCCGCAGTGAGCCGCAAGGACTCGTACCACAAGTAGATAACCCGGAGCGTTTGCTCCGCCGCACCGGAGAAGCACCCCAGAACACGGAAGTTGGAAGAGGAGACCCTGGACCAGCACCTCGTGTGCAGACCCGTGGCCCCGAATCGGCAATCTCCGCCATGTTAGACGCAGCGACCGTCTCGGATTTTGCCTCCCTCCTACCCCAGTTAGAGAGGTGGTTAACGGAGGAACTCTCTAATCGTGTGCCTGTTCAGGTAGACAGTGTCCTTGAACAACGGGTCCGGTCCGGTATAGAAACGCAGCTCCCTGTGATCGTGGAGACTGTGTCCACCCGTCTTCGGAATGCTTCGGTTGTAACCGATGTGGTGGTTGAAACTGTGGAAAGTGAAGTCGCGAACCAACTCCGCAGGCATCGCCTACTGCCTGCTGGATCATACCCTCAACCTCCACCCGCAAGGGATGTGGTGCAGCAACTTGGTCACCCCGACAGGGCAACTCGCGCTGAACCCTCAAGGGATGAAGTATACAATGCGGGCGGCCTCCCCCGTGATGGGCAGATCGCGGTGGGCACGTCGAACGTCGCTCGAAACCCGAGGTTGGAAGGGCCCCTCAATGAAGCAGATACCATTCGAGGCACGTCGAACCCCTTACCGGCTCGGATGAACCCGAACTCGGATGGCCTCCTCCACAACCAAGAACTTGTGCGGGGCACGTCGAACGTCGATCCAGTTCTGGTACCGGATTCGGATGGCCTCCTCCGCAGTAGGGAGACTGCGCGGGGCACGCCGAACGTCATCCCGAACCCGGACAAAAAGAAGCGTAACAAAAGGAAGAACCGTAATAGGAAGCGTCGAGGGTCGCGTCATACTCGTTATGGAAACTCCGACTCCGATACCGACTCGGAGCATTCTGACTCTGATTCGAGTCAATCCAGTGATACGGAAGACGAATCTGATGTCTCCCGTATCCGGCGAATCAAGCCGAACAATCGGGAGTTCGCCAAGGTCCTGAGCTTCAAGACCTATCGCTTGATGAACCGTTCCGGAAAGTACAATGCTAAAGTGGCCCGGACAGTCGCGAAGTCCGCTAAACGGATGGCATTGCAGATTCCCGAGAAGTTCAGTGGGAACGATCCGATCACGGTCCTCAAGTTTCTCAGTGCGTTTAAAACCGCATGCAACCAGAACGGCATTCATGAAGGAGCTGCAGTCTGGCTCTTTCAGTTTTTCACATCCAGCTCGGCTTTAGAGCTCGTCAAGAACCGTATCTCGGGCGAGTCAGGAGCCGTGGATTCGGATGAGGACGATGAGCTTCTACGATCCTATCCGGAGGTCGTGAACCATCTCCTGGAGACGTACGCTACTGACGAAGTCATCGCGGAAGCGTATCACGATATAACAACTTATCGGCAGAGTTCCGGAATTACGGAAAGTGAATTCTCGGACCGCTTGTGGAAGAAGAATCTCCGCTGCGGTAACATATTCACTGATTCGCGTTTGAAGGCTTTATTCGTGGAAGGTTTACTACCAGCGATCCGCGCTTCGTTCCGCAATCATTCTGCAACACACCCGAAGATCGGATTCAGGCAGTTGGTACTATTTGCAGAAAGTCTAGGAGATACTCACTGTGGCGGAAAGAAGGTTCATTCCACGATCGAGAAAGCGCGTGACGCACGCAAGTCGCGTACGCGAGCTCTCCTTACCGAAACGGATACTAGTACGGAGTCCGGAGTAGTAGAAGACCAGGCTGGAGAGGCCCTAGCAGTGTTGCCCTCGCCGAGCGTCTCCTTCCCGTCGATACCAGCGACAAGTACCGCTTCACCTTCCCAGATGGGTCAGAGCACGATGCCTTCAACACCGTACTCGGCATACCAAACCCCTCGACAATCCTTTGACCCGAACCGAAACCCAGCATGTCGTTTATGCTTGTCAACTACCCGCCCTTGCTGCGAGTGGATGCCTGCCGAAGTCCGGAACAAGTTGCTCCAGCAACGTGAGCAAAATTACACCCATCGGGTTGATGAAGGTTATTTCCGCCGTCGGATGCCATTTACTGGAGGCCAGGGACGTCGACCCGGTAATGTCGGTAGCCAGGGAAGTCGCGCCGACAATAGCGCTCCGATCCCCGGAAGTTCTCAACCAGCCAATAGAAGTCCCCGCCGTTCGGCCTTTATCCTGGAGGAGGAAGAACCACATCATCCTGAAGAGGAGGAAAACGCTGAGCAGGACGCGTAGAGGCGCCGCGCCCTGTCAAGGATGACAGCCTCAATGGAGGTCCAGCCGTTGAACGGAAAGCCATTGCGGAAGAAGGACTCCATCATGAAGTGTTGAACTGTGAGATTGACACTTCCGAACCGGTTTACTTGTTTAGGAGTCAGAACTACAAAGTCCTGACAGCCCTCTATCACAAGCCCCGCCTAACACGGATGATCACAAGTGTTCTGGACACAGGAGCATCCCCAAACCTGGTACACACCCGCGCTTTACCGCCCGGATGAGAGTCTCAGTTATTACCGATCAAGGCTCCCCGTGTATCGGATGCGTCCAACCGTTCGATGAATATTCTCGGCGTAATACCCCTGGATATCCGACTCGGTAACTTGAAGGTACGGATCCGGTTTCTTGTATCTTCCAACCTGGCAGTGGACTGTATCCTGGGCACATCCTTTATAGATCGATACATCAAAGCGATCTACCCCGGGGAACGGAAAATTTCGTTCTACAACTCACCACCCGTGGCCCTTCTTGACGCACACAAAGGTTCTCGAGATGGGAAGCCCATCCCCGCTCGCATCCCGAGACACACGGCATCACAGAAGCTTCGTGTCGCTCGCTCCATCATGCTCCCTCCTATGTCTGAGACGGCTGTCTTGGTTCAAACCGATACAAGTGGAATGGTTTACTTACAGAACAAGATTCAAACCGTTCGCCGGAACCTGCAACTACTGGCAAATGGAGTGATGGAAGTTCTTCCGAACCGGCCATTCCATGTATTGGTGGCCAACATGAGCGAACGACCCACAACTCTATCGAAAAACACCGTAGTCGGCGAAGCTCAACCAGCCCCCGCTGCTCTTTTCTCCATCGCCAACCCCACTATCACACAAGTCGACGAGGACGTCGACAGCCCTAAGAAGGGGGGTACAAAAGACGAGATTGAGTCACCGGAAGCGGACTGGACATCGACAGTGCACATCGGTGAAGAGTACGAGCCGCAGCGGAATAAGATCATTCAGCTGCTTTCCGAGTACGCTGATATGTGAGACGGACACTTGGGAACAATCTCGGCCGCAAAACATCGGATTGAACTAGATCCTGATGCACGTCCAGTGCACCAAGACCCCTACCGATCCGGTCAGAAGGCCCGAGAATGGGAGAAGGAGCAAATCACAAAGATGTTGAGGGAAGGAGTAATTGAACCGTCTTCGGCAGAGTGGGCTAGCCCCGTCGTCATCGCCTTGAAGAAGGATGGCTCCTGGCGCTTCTGCATCGATTACAGAAAGCTCAACGCCGTCACAGTTCGTGACTCTTACCCGATACCACGGATGGATGAATGCATTGATTCACTGGGAGACGCAAGAGTGTTCTCTACCCTTGACGCCAACTCGGGGTATTGGCAAGTGGAAATAGACAAGCCCGATAGGGACAAAACTACTTTCACCTTCCACGTGGGTCTCTACCGCTTTATTCGGATGCCATTTGGTTTGAAGAACGCCCCTGCGACGTTTCAAAGAGCTATAGATGTCATCCTGAATAAGGTTCGTTGGCAATTTGCTATCGTGTATCTCGACGATGTCATAATCTACTCGAGCTCCGTCACGGATCATTACCGACACCTAGCTAAGGTACTTGATCTACTCCGAGAAGCCGGAATAACACTGAAGTTGAAGAAGTGCTTCTTCTTCCAGTCAGCAGTTGATTACCTGGGAAATGTGATCCGACCCGGGAAGCTTCAAGTGGCGTCGAAGACTTGTGACGCTGTGACAAAAGCTAAACCACCACGGACACAGACCGAGCTCCGGGCGTTCCTAGGTCTCTCCAATGTCTACAGACGCTTCGTGCCGAACTTTGCAAGGATCGCCCACCCGCTGAACCGGAAGCTTGAGAAGGACCAACCTGTCGACCTCGAACCGTTTTCGGAAGAAGATATGGAGGCGTTCGAAGAACTGAAGAAGAGGCTCACCTCCCCTCCAATTCTATCTTTACCGAAACCCGGAAAGCCCTACATCTTGGAGACGGACGCCTGTGACCGTCAAGTCGGATGTACTCTGCTACAGCAGCAAGAAGATGAGAAAGACTACCGCCCAATCGGATACTGGAGCCGTTCGTTAACCGCGCCGGAAAGGAACTACAGCACCTCTGAGCGAGAGTGCCTGGCCATCGTATGGAGCATGCTACTTCTAAGGCCATACCTGGGAGGACAACGTTTTGTAGTTCGAACGGATCACAACGCTTTGCGCTGGCTCCTCAATATAACCGACGCTACGGGAAGACTGGCGAGGTGGCGTCTACGCCTCGCAGAGTTTGACTTTGAGGTACACTACCGACCCGGCATAAAACATCTTCCTGCCGACGCAGTGTCACGGATGCCGACCGACGGAAATGATGAGACGCCTTTGGAGGATGAAATCCCATGCCTGTTCATAGAAGAGATGGAGACCGACACGGACTATGTTGTGGCAGATGTCCTCGTTAACGGAGAAGTCATCAAGGACGCGCTGATCAACTGGCCAACAATCACCGATGACGGTGAGCCCTTGCATGTATTCACAACCGTCCCGGAGCAACCTGACGTCACTCCGATAACGGTTGAAGAGTTCATTGCCGCCCAGGCGAGGGACCCTTTCTGCAAAGCTAAGGCCGAATCCGTCGGAGATCCTAAGTCCCAGTTTGACTACAACCGTCCCGGGATACTGTGCAGAATATCACCGATCGACGGAGCAGTACAGAGAGTCGTACCGGAGTCCCTACGGGAAAGAGTTCTTGAACTCGCTCATTTCCAACGCTTGGCTGGACACCCCGGTGCAATCAAGATGTACTACACCCTACGTCGCGATTTCTACTGGCCACTCATGTCGCAGCATGTATTTGAGACCGTCTCTCGGTGTGAACCGTGTCGAGCCGTTCGCGGAACTCATTTCAGGAACCAAAAATACTTGAAGTTGTTCCCGGCAACGGGTCCCTTCGAGTTTGTGGCCATGGACATACTCGGACCATTGCCGAAAACCGGACGCGGAAAGAGATACATATTGGTGATAACGGACCGCTTTACTAAGCTCACTCGAGCCATACCGCTGTCGGACACGAAGGCCGCTGATATCGCTATCGCGTTCCTCGAGAATTGGGTCTACCCTTACGGGATTCCTACTTACCTCCTCACCGACAATGGCCCGCAGTTCGTCGCCAAGTACTTCGAGTCGCTCTCTGCTGATCTCGGTATTACGCACGCTCTCACGACGGCATATCATCCGCAGACGAACGGGCAGGCCGAAAGGTTGAATAAGGTTTTGGTGAACCGCTTGCGGCATTACGTAGCAGAGCACCAGAAGGACTGGGATAAGTTGGTCCAGCCGTTGGTGTACGGGTACAACCTGCAGGTTCACCGCTCAACCGGATTCACTCCCTTCGACCTCTCTCTTACGCGGCACCCTCCCGGGATCGTGCTCGACGAACTTACGTCAGCTCTCCCGCAAACGGCATCTCTCCACCCGACAACGGCTGAGACCCGTCGCGTAACACGGGCCCGAATATCGGAACTAATCAAGCTAGCCTACACCAAATTAGGCAAAGCGAAGGAGCGCTACAAAGCGTCCTTTGATTCCCGGATACGGTACACTCCAACCTTTAAGGAAGGGGATATGGTTTACTTGGACGCTCCGCCTCGGAAGAAGAATTCAACTGAATACGAGGATATCGTCAAGAAACTGCTGCCGGCTTCGGAAGGTCCGTATAAGGTCGTTCGTGTTACCGACACTACTGTCACACTGGATATTGACGGGTTACACGATATTGTTAGTATTGACCGAGTGACGGCGGCGCCCGCTCCTGTTTCCGAGGAGAGCGCAACCCCCGCCCCCGTCACCGATTCTAGTTCCGAATCGGCCACCCCTCCTATTTCCGAAGAGAGGGAAAATATGGCTGATAAAACCAATAATGGAAGAGCCGCTACGGAACCGAACGCTCGCCCAGAAGCGCCGCAATCGGAGGCCACGCCTGCACAGCCGCTGGAAGAACCCGCTCCGGTTGAAGACAGTACCTCCGATACGCTGCTCGCTGCACACGCGACTCCGCCTACATCTCAGCCGACCACGGCTTCTACTCACCCAGAGACGGAAAAAGAATGGGTCGTGGAGAAGGTCACCGGCCACGGTACAGCCGAAGACGGTGAGGAGCTCGTACGAGTGAAGTGGTACGGTTTCAAGAAGTCTACGTGGGAACCGAGCCGCAACATTCCACACAACTTTGTAGAACGGTACTTCCGACGAACGGCTCGCGAGGACGCATCGCAACCTAAGAAGGGGGGTACGAAACGCCAAACACGGAAGCAAAGAATCCTGAAACGGTAGTCCGCCTCCAACATTCCAGAAGCGTTTCTCCGAATCCCGGCATTGGAAAGCGACAACAGCTGGCGCGGGTTACTATTGTGCTCACCATCACATTCATTAAGCACAGAATGTAACAACAACATTGAGAAACAACCCGTATATCGGAACAGATTGAGAAAAAAGCAACCCGCACAGCTTTACAGCAATGTGCTCAACGCGCGGCACACACGGGGGCGCCCAGCATGGACGCGGCACACGCGGTGGCGCAAAGCAAGGACGCGATGCACGCGGCGGCTCCCAGCAAGGACGCGCCACGCCACGGAGAGCGACAGTACCATGCGCGCATGCTCTCTAGGCCCGTATACAGCAGGGAGCGCCTGGAAGCGCCAGAGGCTACTTGCAAGGATAATCAAAATATTTGTTGGGGAAATTACCCCTCCGCAAACGGTCAAAAACGGCGATTACTTGTGTGGTGCAAAACCCTCGACGGGAAAACAACAAGCCGCGTCGCGGACGAGCACCTCAGGGTGTTCAGGCCCTGCTCCCTGTGAAGGGCAGTCGAGCGGCAGAACCCTCCGATAGGGCCAACACGAGCCGGGTGTAAATCCGGGTGGCCCCGATCTGGGCGTGCAGTCGGAGGTAGAAGGGGTAGAATCGGCGTAGGTATCCGGATGGTTCCGGCGAGCCACAGCGAGTGGGGGTATCCAGCCCAACGGTATGGGACGACAAAAGATCAACAAGCGAGCCGCACTGCGGAGCACTGACTCGCGATAAGCGGGAAAACTCCCGAGACAAAATAAAACAAACCTACAATGTAGGGCAGAGTAGCGAAAGCCGTAAGACGGAAATGACAACAATAAAATAGATAAGAAAAGTGCCGTGACGACGGATTAGTACTCCTCAGGGACGGAGGTTGGTTGATCAGCCCGGAATTGCGGCGGTATTCCCCAGGATGGGGCTGGTGACCGTGCGCAAGCGGCAAGAAGATCAGAGCCAAAGGCCTCGTTGAGGTTTACTTCCCGTACAGTGGCGGCAAGTGCCGCCACTTACATACGGCACTTGAAAATATCAATTAAAATATCTAACTATCCGGCGCTGCCGGCCAATACACTACAGGTGTGCAACCGTGGCAGGCTTGCCACGGCGCACCCGCTATCGGGCCAACTTGGCACACGTGTGCAGAAATACTACCCTTCCTAGGCATAACCCAAAATAGGGGCACTACCCCAGTAGCCTCTCATAACCTGAGGTGTCGAAGCCGATGACGGATCAACAAACTATGAAAAGCACCTCGGTGCATCCCCACAAAAGGGCGTTTTGCTCTACATCTCCCCCTTCTCAGGCTGAGACACCGACTCCGTCGGCTCGATACGCCTCGCGATGGAGGTATATAAGGAAGTCTCCCAAGACGGGTCTGCCGAGAACTGTTCGGAGCCACCAACACCTCCGGTGTCAGTAGCGAACCTCGTCATCTCGAGCCCTCCCGCGATGTCCAACGCACCGAACGGCCCTCCGTCCTCGACGGCACGCATGCAAGTATCGAACCCGCCGTTCCGGTCTGTTCCTCTCCCGCAGTCGGCGGCTGCCTCCCAGCCGGGTTCTTCCGGACAAGATCACGCTCCAGCTCAGGCTGGTCCCGCGCCCGTGTGGGATTGGTTCAACGCCGAGATGCCAGCTACGCTGGGTGGATGGCCTACCGCAGGCGCGTTACGCATCCGGGATCCGCACCGGCACAGTTTCCTTTTTGCCCAGGCTCCCTGGTTTGACGCCGAAGCCGTTCGGGATACAGAGCTCGTCGACTCGTACGCTGTCGACGGTCAACTCCCTGGTGGGCTTCCTGCTGACGTTACCCGTTCATGGGACTGGATCGCCCGCGTTGCGGTTATACCGAGCTGCCTGTTTGTAGGTCGAAACGAGACGAGACAATTCGCTCGCAATGAGATGGCCCGCATTGGGTACGCGCGACACTTCCGAGCTCCGAACGAACATCCGGTGCCGGCACAGTACCAGTACGATGTGGCACGTTACCGAACTTTCGGCGAGGTCGGCTACGGCGACCATCTAGCCAACGCGTTGGACGAAATTGACCGATATTCGGATACCGTTCAGCCGCAGCAGGAGTTGATCCTGTGGGCGCGGCCGATCCTTCGCGCCGAGTTCCAGTTCCTTCGCCGTCCTGGACGGTCTCAATTTCATGAAGGCCTCCGCTTCGAGAGGAAATGGCGCTCCCGCTTCGGGGTACTGGTGCCGTACCAGTGCACGGAGGTGGAACGCATTGCGCGTCACTCCCATACTGGGCGATACCTGCCGCTGCCGTCATTCTGGCCTGCGGTCGAAGTCCCACGAGGGTGTCACGTAGAGCTACCGCCCTGCCTAACTTACATAGGCTCGTACTTCATGAATGATCCGCCTCGCGGCCTGTGGAGCATCCTGGCAACAGAATGGACCGTCCGCGTTGCGGCTTTCCTCCTCATCGAGGCATATGACTCGTACCGAGTTTGGTTCATCCCGGAACTCATCCGGCAAACGATCCGAGCGTTGGATCTCTCCGAAGTGCTCGGCTCGGTCCGCAATGCGCGCGAAGCCACCGCGTTGGTGGACGTCATTGACCAGATTGACTGGAATGAGGTGCCTGCTAGTCAGGTTTCCGACGGGGTCCGTCGGCAGTCGGACCGTTCTCCCGGACGGAACGTCAACGCCGGCGACTTCGTATACTTTGACCCATGGATTTGGGAGGTAATTGGTCCCGCTGAGGCGGCTGGTCGCCGCCGAGAGGAGCGATATATCCCGGAAGGGCACCCGCGTGGGTTCGTATACGTCGACGATGACGGTGATGACCCTGCAGAGGGAGGAAGTCCCATGGATGAGGGGAGCCCAGTGGGGGTTGCCTCGGAGCCCGACGCTACGGGAGATGACGACGAAGTCGTGATCGTTGACCCGTCCGCTGTAGCGGCTCCCGCTCCGACCGGCCCGTGGGCTCAGGATGTAGCATCCGCCGTGGGCGGCAGTTCTTCTCTCACTCCGCGAGCGGCGGTCATTCGCGACTTTCTTCGAGGCGTGGGAGTGGCCGTTCCCGATACGGTGACCGACGAGTCGGAGTTGCAGGCAATAGCGGCACAGCGCTTCTCCGGGGCTCCCGGTAGTGGGGGCACCCCAGGTGCTGGACCGTCCGGCGCGTAATTTTCCGGCTCGAGATCCCTGACGGGCTGTAGTAGTCCGTAGTAGACCCTGATGATGAGGGGCGAACTCAATAGTTAGAGGTAAACTTCACCAGCCCTGCTGGCTTGGCCCACATTTTTCTTCCTGTTCTCCCCCTTCTCAGTGGGCAATACCTCGTTTGAGGCTGTTGCGAATGGCCCACAAGAGAGGGGTAACTTTTCCGCACAAGTGGCTGTAGCGATAAAACTTCTTAGTCTTCCTTCCAGTTTCCTGGCTTCTTCTCCTTCTTCTTAGGCTTCTTTCTTCTTTATCTTCTTCTCCACTGTAAGTGGCTTCCGCATTTCGCGGCATGTTTGTTCAGCGAAAAGCTGTCCGCTTAGAGCGGCCTGGTCCGCCTGAGGCGGCTAAGTGATCTCGAGTTAACTTCAAGTTGCATCCGCTTGACGCGGCATATTCTTGCGTAATGCAATACTGTCCGCATGAGGCGGCATATTCCGTCTGGGACGGCTGTGCTCAATAGAGACGTGGGTGGTCAACCCACTTGGGCCTTGTCCAGCGTAGCCGGTATCGGTGTCCGTGTGCGACGGTGGTACTGCAAGACCTTCGAGCGAGGCAAGTGCTCAATGGGCTCGTGCGTATCCTCTGAAGAGGCGTAGCCGTACCAACGGACTCGATACAGTAGTTCCCCGTCAGGGGCGTAGCCGTGACTTATCAGACGGTCAATGACATACTCCTCATCGAGGACCTTCCGCGCAAGATGCGGCTTTGTCGATGTATCCTCTCTCGAGGTGTCGTTGTTACTTCTCCCGTCGTGGGCTTCATTGGTTACTTTCGGCTTCCGTCCTGACGGCAAGACACCCTGTACGCCAGGCGAGAGCCATTTTGACCATGGTGTTTTCCTGTCATTCATGCTTCCAGAGTTCTGGCTTTCCTTCCCGTATTGTCGGGCTGTTACCGAGCTTCGGTGTTCTCGAATAGCGAGCTTCCGGCGTTCCGGCAAGATCTCCCGAAGTGAGGGTGAATGGTCCGCAATGCGGTGTGCCAGCGAGTGGTGCCGTGGCACGTGCCGAGGCGACGTCTTGCCAAGCATTGCTGGCGGTGAGGCCTGCGCCGTTGCACGGCTGTGCGTTGCCGATTCAAATTCGGAATTTCCGTTTCCGGCGGCCGCAAGCCTTACAGCGGGCACGTGCCCGGCTCGTGTGTTGTCACCCTCCACTGGAGGCGGATCGCCGGCGAAGCCAGACACTTGGCGCAGCGTGCGCGCGTGTGCAGCGTTGGGCTGCTGCCCACCTACTGTGGCATGTCGGCCTGCTGTTGCGGCGGTTGCCTCCGTGTTTTCAACGGCTTCATTACTCGATGCTTCAATAAAATCTCCCGAAATCGGGTCTGCCGTAACAACACGGTCTTTCTGGACAGGCTTCTTTTCCGGTCTTCCGGCTTCTTTTGACGCGAGTGCGCTGCCGCTGCCGGGCTCCGACTGCGGCGGGCATGTACTTTCCGCATTCGACGTGGCTGCTGCGGTGGTTACCACCCTCTTTTCCGGCGTACCGGTCTCACGCTGCACAGCTGGGGCAGGCTCTTGTCCTTCCGTCTGTGACGGCCGTACAGTGCTATCCGCGGGCGAAGCGGCGACTTCTGCAGCAGCTACATCCTGGTGTTCTTCCGGTTCTCCGGCTTCGTGCTCCACCGAAGTGGTGCGTTCCTCTTTAGGCTTCCGCGATAACTGCGCGTTTCTCGCTTCTTTCCGAATCTTCGGCTGTACGTCGCGCGTCCGCGTGCTTTCACCACGACTTGCGTGCGGCCCGGAGGCCTGCAAAGGCACTTCCGTCGACGACGGCGACAACGAAATCGAGCGACTTACCTCCTCCTCCCCCTCCTCAGTTGGAGCGTCGGGGGTGGTGTTGAGTATCCCCTGAGGGGCCAGTATCCGCGTGTGGACATGTGCGGCGTTCGAGACTGGCGGGTTAGCTTCCGGCTTTGCCGGCAAATCAGCAAGTCCGCGGCTAGGATGCGGCAGGACTGACAACGAAGCGCGCTCTCCCGCTGTCGCGGCTTGGTCCACAGTAGGCGTAGCGCTGTCCGGCGTTTCCGGTTGCTTTTCCTGACGAACAGGCTGTGGCGCAGGCGTTACGCGATCGCGCGAAAAACGCTCGTGTTCACCCTCAATATCGAGGACAACCGTTGTATCGGTGATAGAAATAACCCTGTAGGGGCCGTCCGCGATAGGAGAGAGCTTATGCCTCTTCTCCTTTTCCGGGTTATAGTATTCCTTCCGTAGGAAGGCGTAGTTACCTTCCCTGATCTGAGGGGCATCCCTGCGCATTCGTGCGTCGAAATTCCGCTTGTACGCGGCTTGTGCCTTATCGATGTTTTGCCTAACTGTAGGAATGATGTTCTTAAGCCAGGCCTTCCAGGCGTTCCTGTGTAGACGAGGCGAGGGGAACTTATCCAAAGTTGGCTGTGGCTCGATAGCCACCGAAGGTGGAACGCGTGATAGCACAAGCTCGAACGGCGAGATCTGAGTAGTGCGATGAACCTGCGTATTGTAGGCATATGTCACCGCATCGGTGTATTGATCCCACTCCGACGGATGTTCGGCAACGAATGTCCGTAATGCATTGAGCATTGTGCGGTTAAAACGTTCAACCTGCCCATTACTCTGGGGGTGGTATGTTGTCGTAAACCAGTTTTGGATCCGCAAGATGCGGCAAACGTCCTGAAAGAACTTAGCCGTAAACTGCGGTCCATTGTCCGATAACAGGTCAATCGGCGGTCCGTAGACAAAAACCCAGTGTGTAACGAAAGCTTGGGCGACCGCACTGGCGGTAACCTTCGTCAAAGGCACAGTCCGTACCAGTTTAGAAAAACGGTCGGTGATCACAAGTAGAAACCGGTTTCCCCGGCGAGTGCGGATAAACTCGCCGAGCAAGTCAATTGCCACGAATTCAAGTGGAGCCCTGGCAGGGAAGAGTACCAACTTCTTGGAGTACTTCCGCAGTTTGACGCGGTTCTTCGCGCAGTCAGAACATCCACGAACAGTGGCATACGCGTCGAAAGCCATTGCTGGCCAGTAAAAGTCCTTCCGTAAGGTGTAGTACAACTTCCTGCCACCAGGGTGGGCTGACAACTTCGCGTAGTGCGACAAATGCAGTACTCGTGACTGAAGTGAGTGCGGAACCACAATCTGTGGCCTGTTTCCGACGGTTCGGATTAGAAATCCTTGGTCGTTCTCGACGAAAGGCAACTGTGCTCCACCGTTTAGGCGACTACGAATCTCCGTACAAAAACGGTCGGTGTGCTGCTCCCGGATGAGTTCCTCCGGCTTGATCGGTACGAAAGAGCCCGGTTCGGGTTTCGTGTCAGACACGGCTAAAACAGCATCGTAGATGTCCCATCCTTCCGATTCTTCATCGGCATCGCTCGAGCCGTCTTCCACGAGGAAGCACGGTATCTCCAGATCATCGACTGGCGCAGCTTCAGCCGCTGTTTCCAAGCGGGACAGTGCATCAGCCTGAGTGTTCAGGAGTCCTTTCTTGTAACGGATTTCGAAGTCGAATTCCGACAAGCGAAGTCTCCACCGCATCAAGCGGCCAGATGGCTCTGCTATAGAGAGTAGCCAGCGTAATGCCGAATGATCGGTATGGACAATGAAGCGGGTCCCCATAAGATAGGGCCGCAGTGTCTGTAACGCCCAGACAACTGCCAAGCACTCCTTCTCGGATACCGAGTAATTCCTCTCGTGAACGTTGAGGCTCCTTGACCAATACCCAATTGGCAATCGCTCGCCATCATTGGTGGTCTGGAATAGGGCACAGCCGACTTGGTAGTCGCTCGCATCCGTATCTACTGCATATGGCAAACCAGCCCTAGGCAGGGATAAAACAGGTGGCGATGTCACCGCGTCCACGAGCGACGAGAAAGCCGCGACCTTGCGGTTGTCGAATTCTTCCAGATCGACTGGCTGGCCTTTGCGAAGAAGCTCGTTCAGAGGTGCAGCGATATCCGCAAAGTTCGGAATGAAGCGGCGATACACATTGCACAAGCCGAGAAAAGATCGGAGTTCCGTCTGCGTCCTCGGATGCTTAGCCTCTTTGAGGGATTTCACGCGTACTTCGTCAATCGAAAGCCGTCCCGGACGGATAACATGGCCGAGATACCTGACGGTTTCGGTAAAGAACTCACACTTCTTGAGCTTGAGCGTAATGCCTGCATCGCGTAGGACTCGCATCACATCCCGTACGTGGGTCAAGTGCTCATCCAGGTTGCTGGAGTAGACAATGATGTCATCCAGGTATACCAGGCAAGTCTTCCACTTAAAGCGGGCTAGCAAAATATCCACAGCTCGTTGAAAAGTGGCTGGCGCGTTCGTTAACCCAAAGGGCATCCGATTGAATCGGTACAATCCTTCATGACAAACGAAGGCTGTCTTGTCACGATCCTCAGCCCTCACGGGAACTTGCCAATAGCCCCAATTCGCGTCTAGGGTTGTGAACACTTTCGCGTCGCCCAATGAATCGATGCATTCATCCATTCGTAGGATAGGATACACATCCTTGACCGTAGCCGCGTTTAGCTTGCGGTAATCGATGCAAAATCGCCAAGACCCATCAGCTTTGGGCGCGAGCACCACCGGCGATGCCCAAGGTGACTGAGCCGGCTCGATAACTCCAGCGCGGAGCATCTTCTCAACTTGAGCTTTCTCCTCCTGCCGAGCTGTCGGTCCTGCCCTGTAAGGGTGCTGTGAAATGGGCCGAGTATTCGGTAGCAAATCAATCCGATGTTCGGTAATACCAATCTTACCTAGTGTGCCATCCCACATGGGCGTGAACTCCTCAAGCATGTGCCGCAATTTATCGCGGTGAGTCTCTGGGACATGTTCAAGATCCAGAGACTCCAGTTCCTGTACTGCCTTATCCTTCGTGTCAGCAGCACTCAGGTCCGTATCATTACTGTCCGACGAGGTCGGCATTGCCTCCTTCGACAGGCTGCGGTTATTTGCATCCGACGAAGTCGGCGTAGCATCTTCCGACGAACTGTTCGGTCCAGTCGTTTCGGAATTGTTCCGTTCCGCCTCCCCCTCCTCAGCTTCGAGGATTCCGAGAACCTCGGCAATAGAAACCTGAGTAGGCACTATAGCCGCAGGGTGCGGAAGCAACGAACCAATAACTTGGCTCCTAACCAACCGTTGAGAAAAACGGCTGAAGTTCGCAACCAGCACCTGAAAAGGCTTCTCGGGTTCGACGAAAACAATCCCGTTAGCGAGGGCAAGCTGATGCTTCTCCTGTAACGCAGGCAACGGTTGTACCGTTTGTAAGCCACATTGTGGGGAGGTCACAGTAACCCAGACCTGTGATTCAGGCGGGATGGAAATGGGCCGAGCTACTCGGAGCTTTGTAGACTTCCGTTCATCGGCTGTAGGCTTCTGTGCCGCAGGCAAAGGGACTTGCTTCTTCAGAGCCCGGCGCAGGGGACGCCGAACGATCGGTACAGTAGTCCCATCTTCCATTTCGATGGTTCGCTTCCGCGGTCGAATTGCATCGACGAAGCGGTCACAGAAGTCGCAGCCGAGGATAACCGGCGCAGCGAGTTGCTTGCAAACCAAGAAATCGAGCTTCGCCACGTAGCGGCCAAGCCTGACGAGCAGGTCTATTACTCCCACAGTCGAAAGTGGCCGATTGTTCGCATCCGCTATGTCAATCTGCGGCGCCGCACGAACGCGAGACCGCAAGTGCGGCGGAATCATTGATTCAACCAAGAAATTTGGCCCAGCTCCTGTATCGAGCACGGACAACTGCCGAACCATGTACTGGTCGGAAACACCCAGGTCGGCGTAAACTTTGTAGTTACGTTTCGCCATGACCAGGACTCTATCCGGGAACCGGCTGTTCTTAGACCGTATCCACGGGCGACGCAAGACACCAAGGTGCTCAGAGTCCACGTCTGTAGTGGCCAGTTTCCTCGAAAGGATTGTGACCGGGGAGCGAGGCTTCTCAGCCTCAGGCGCGCTAAACCCCGTCGCTGGGGGCGCCTCTCCATTGCTGGAGGCTCCCTTGCTCAGTTTTTCTGAGCGTCGCCGCCAATCTGCGGAGGTTGCGATTCCGCAGGGGCGGCTACAGTTCCACCATTCGATGGCACCGTTTCCTGGTTTCCAGGCTGAGTCTCCGCCTTCGCACGAAGGTACGATTTGTCGGGAACACGTTCCCGCTCGGCGGGCGTCAACGACTCATACTGAGGCACTATCTTCGCCATATCCCGTATGGGCATTAAGCAATTCGGAGCGATGTGCCCTGGCCTGTAACAGGTATGACAAATAAGGTGACGAAGAAGATCCGCGTTGGGCGGCCGGCGCTCCTGTCGAGGAGGATACGGGTCCCTCCATCCAGGGCGTTGGCTTCGATATCCGCCAGAGTGCGGCACGGGCAATGCCGGGACTTGACGTCCGGCGTACAAAGCGGGGTCTCCGTCCACTGTAGACTGCTCCGTCGTCGACGGCAATTCCGAACTCGGCATTGAACCATCGTCCTGTAACAGGTGCAGGTTATCATAACCCCCTTGAACAGAACCTCGCGAGTGAGGCAGTGAGGAGTCTCGGCCTTCTACATGAAGGAGTCGGCGCGTGCGCGCCTTGATACCAGTGCGTGCTCGAGCTGCATCTCCCTCCGCTTGGGCAAATTGAACGAGTTCCAGATAGGTAATCCGGCGTTTGTTCTCCCGATAATGGGCTACCAACGTCCGAATTGATCGGTCCAGTCCATCAACAAACATCGTACACCGCTCAGCTGCGGAGAACACGTTGCCACATCTGTGGAAAGCCTTATTAAGGCGGGTCGAATAAACGGTTTCCGACTCTTCGGCTCCTTGCTTCGTGTCTCGCAGCGCGAGTATAGCACCTTGTATCGCATTGCCTGTCGCGTAAGAGCGCAGGAGATATTGTACCGCTTCCGGCCAGCACGTAACTCCTCCTTCGGAGGCGCGAGACGACCCACGAACCGAATTGAATTGATCTTCGGCTACACCCGTCAAAAAGTACGGCAGCGCGATGTAGGCCTGTGCCTCACTCATCCGAAGTACATCGGCTTCCGCTACGAAGCGGCTAAGAAAATCCAAGACAAGAATTGGATCTTCCCCAGAGAACTTGTGGGGCTTTAGCGTGAGCTCCATTTGTCGGAGATGATTTCGCACTTTGCCAGTCCCACGTGGGGTCCTCTGTGGCGTCGTGTCATCAAGCCGATAATATCGGTAAGATAGTAGCTTCCGATACAGTAAGTTTGTCGGCTTCAACTCCTTCAATCCGAGGTGTCTCCGTCCTTTCGTACGGCCTCGTGCAACGCCAGAAGTGGCTTCAGTAGCCCGCGAACGGGATGCACGATAGCGAGAGCGCTCTTCCGCGCTGTCCGAAGAGTCGGTAGACGATCCCTTTTTGGGGCCCTCCTCATCAGAAGAGGATGAAGAAGACGAGTCAGACTCAACCTTGACCTTCTTCTTTGCCGGACGATCCCGGGAACGGCGCGAGTGCTGAGAACCCTCAGAAACCGGGGCTCCCGGCGCAACAGCATCAGATACGATGATTTGCTCGACCGTCTCCAGACGGGTAGCCAGGCGGTCCAGGCGTGCGGCAGCCTGCTCGTGCAGACCAGCCGACACCTGTCGGTGTTCCATAATCTGGTTGACATCAGACCGTAAAACACGGACGTCGCTCGAAACATCCCGGACACCGGCTTCATCGAGCCGTTGCCGGAGTTTCGTAATGTCCCGGATGAGGCCCACTTGGGAGTTCTGCAGGATGCGAACCTGAGCCTCTAATTCACGGAGGGTATACTCGTCGGACCGCGACGACATAACGTCAACCGCTGCGGCGGCATCAGCCGCAGGTGCGGTTTCAGTTGGCCCACGAGTGGGTGGGGTCCCGTTATCAGAACGGCGGCCCCGGGAAGCCGGTTTCGGGTCGCCATTGCCTGGGACCTCCAGTGCGTCCTTCGGCAACGGAGGCAAACTTGCCGGCAAGCCGGACGAACCGGGCACAGAAGCGGCACGTGGCGCGCCACTCCTGCGACGGGACGACATCGTTCACCGACACAGTCGGCCAATGGGCAACCAAAACAACTTCCGAAAACGGACAATGAGAGAACCGTAAGAACGGATATTCCCAGCTATCTGGGCTCCAAACAAACGAACCAACTCCAACGAACGTTGGCCAATTAAGCCGATTCTAAGTCGGGAGACCAGTTTGTGGTGCAAAACCCTCGACGGGAAAACAACAAGCCGCGTCGCGGACGAGCACCTCAGGGTGTTCAGGCCCTGCTCCCTGTGAAGGGCAGTCGAGCGGCAGAACCCTCCGATAGGGCCAACACGAGCCGGGTGTAAATCCGGGTGGCCCCGATCTGGGCGTGCAGTCGGAGGTAGAAGGGGTAGAATCGGCGTAGGTATCCGGATGGTTCCGGCGAGCCACAGCGAGTGGGGGTATCCAGCCCAACGGTATGGGACGACAAAAGATCAACAAGCGAGCCGCACTGCGGAGCACTGACTCGCGATAAGCGGGAAAACTCCCGAGACAAAATAAAACAAACCTACAATGTAGGGCAGAGTAGCGAAAGCCGTAAGACGGAAATGACAACAATAAAATAGATAAGAAAAGTGCCGTGACGACGGATTAGTACTCCTCAGGGACGGAGGTTGGTTGATCAGCCCGGAATTGCGGCGGTATTCCCCAGGATGGGGCTGGTGACCGTGCGCAAGCGGCAAGAAGATCAGAGCCAAAGGCCTCGTTGAGGTTTACTTCCCGTACAGTGGCGGCAAGTGCCGCCACTTATATACGGCACTTGAAAATATCAATTAAAATATCTAACTATCCGGCGCTGCCGGCCAATACACTACAGGTGTGCAACCGTGGCAGGCTTGCCACGGCGCACCCGCTATCGGGCCAACTTGGCACACGTGTGCAGAAATACTACCCTTCCTAGGCATAACCCAAAATAGGGGCACTACCCCAGTAGCCTCTCATAACCTGAGGTGTCGAAGCCGATGACGGATCAACAAACTATGAAAAGCACCTCGGTGCATCCCCATAAAAGGGCGTTTTGCTCTACAACTTGTTTGCCCGATATCTCGGAAACGAAGCCGTTTCAGAGGCTGAAAACACGCGATTTGCGCTCCTGGCGCGCTCAAAATACTTAGGATTTTTTGAGTGCCAGCGCGCGCGCCCTACGCGTATTACTGGCAACCGATTCGGCTACTAAGCGCACAATGGATGCATCTCAGTACGGCATTCTTCGAAAAATCAATCGTTTATTTCGTGTACATCGCTGTGCATTGCTTTGCGCAATGCAACCAAACTTGATCACGCAGTCGAGCTTGAGGTCCAGAAACAGCTACGATTGCGGAACGTCCTTCGCTTCCGGTATTGGAGACTGCGGTGGCGTGACCGTTGGGTACAAAGCAAGTTCTGGTTTGAGTGCTTCGCCCGTCCATGGCGCCAATCGAAACGTATCTGTCACATCCTCAATGAGGCTTGCTTGCGCCCCTTGGAGGATACCATCCATCGCGTTGCACATGTCGTTGTGGACATCTATCGCACGCCTTGCAAACCGGTCACGGAACTCGCTGAACTGGCTCGCGTACTCTCGCAATCGAGATGCGCTCCCAGCCCATTCTTTGGCCCGTTGGAGAGCCTGTACCGCACTATTGGATCGCGGCAAACCGAGCCTCTCGCACTCATCATTCAGCGACTGCAGCGCAGTGGCAACAGCCGCATCGGTCTCATCTTCATCCGCTGTCTCGGGCTTGTTTGTGTGAGGAAGCTGTAGATTCGAAGGCTGCCCATTCTTGTCGGCTCCTGCTGCGACTTGCGTCCTTTGAACTTCATTTTCTGGAGCTTCGATGTTCGGACTTGAAACTGGAACTGCAGTTTGAACGTCCTCCGTATTGCCTTCCAAAACGGATTCTTTCGGGAAGACCTGCGCAGCCGCAGTTATGACCGGATCAGAATCAAGCAGCACTGAGCGAAGAACAGGACCGAGGTGCCCACCAGGTAGTGACTCCTTTACGAACCCTGCCGCCCTCGGAGAGTATAGTTGAACGCTCTTCCTAGGAGCATCCATCCATTCCGCCTCGGGAAGGTACGGAGGGTTGTGCAAGTACTCTTTCCCATCATCTCGCATCGCAGGATGTCGAGGGATGTCCGGAAAACTGTCGGAGTCGTAATCATACCAAAGAAAGCCCGGTCTTGGAGTCCTGTCCCAATCGATCTGACAGACGTAGTCAAGGAGAGAATCCGCTTCGGAAGCCTTGAACTCCGTTCCTCGAACAATGTTTTGAACCCCGACGTCACGGATTAAACGCACTAGCTCAGGTGGGAGGCGAAAGAGACGCCCTGCGGGGCAATTCAAATCACGATCGTGACCAAGTCTCCAGTCGCTAAAGTTGAGCTGCATGCGCATACCGTATCGGGCGGCAAAAAGAAGCTCAGGAATGCCAAGACGATCCACTCCGCGTTCAGTACCTGCCACGCAAGGGTGGCAAGGCGGTTCTCGGTCAGTAACAACGCGGAAAAGTAGGAGATGATTGGTGGCGTCGGCACGCAGAGATACCGGCTCACCGCGAAGACACCCGATTCCGGAATTGTGACATAACGACCTTGGCGCAAAGGGCGAAGCAGATCATGGAATTCTTGGTTCTGCCAAGAGAAGAAGAAGCCATGGCCGTCCCGGATGCGAGCTTCGGTGCTAACGTCATCGCCCCAGTGGTCTCGATTCGAGAAGAAGTATATCTCATCGAACGGCGGTGTCCACGCTACCAAGCCGAGGATGTTATGACCAGGAGGAGGGAAGTGTCCTGCGGCAACCGAAACGGAGGGATCTCCAAACTGAGCGCGAAGCAGGAGTAGTATCGCGACCAGGCGGCTTTGGTATTCTCGCTCCGGCAGACAACGGACCCATGGCATATCCGTTGGAAGACCAGGATCCAGGCGGACACCGATGTCGGAATGAAGAGGATTAACTCGCATGTGGGCCCACCGCGCTTTCCAGGCACCATCACGGAGGCGTTTGTTGCTGGAGAAGTACCCCCTTTCGGGATTCGATGGTATTGCTGCAAACCGCTGAGCGTCGAAGAATTCCCCGCCAAGGGATACATAATGATTAACCGAGTACGGTAGTGCCACTGAGCGCGCGCCAACTCGGTTGCGGTTGCCTAAGCGTCGATGCTCAAACTCCGTATCCGGACTTACCCATTGGTTACCACTCTGAGGCATAGCTGTGAGGAACCGTTGCGGAGGAGGAGACAGGATTTGTTTAGAAAAGCAAGAGCTGGCGGCACCGGAAGTCGGAAGTTTTATGAGCAAAAAAAACAAGGCGAACTGGGTGGGGCACTGTATGATGTAGATCCCGAAATCGGATTTAGCGTTTTTGAGGGAATCGTTGTCCGAGGACGGACAACAAGCTAAGAAGGGGGGTCTGTAAGATACTGTGCCGTGACGGTTGCAGTGGTGGCACTGTAAGGAAACCCGCTCGTCGGATGACATTGTTGTAGTAGATATAGTAGTAGTAGTAGTCCACGTGTATGCCGGTGGCAGCTAGTGCTCCGTGATCGGTAAGTCGTACACGTGTGTGGCGACGCCGGACGAGGTATTTATTTTCGCCAGCTCGGCTGTAGCCACCATGACAGTAAACCAAGGTGCTTCCTACTAGGTTCTTCGTCTTGTTTCCCGTGGCACGGATCCTAAGTCGTAGTAGGAACCCAGCTTGTCTAAGACCCGCACAGGCTGTTCTGCGGCGATATCACTACCGTTGCACCGGCTCTCTGGCTAGGCGCGTGGTACCTTTCTGGACTGCGCGTGTCTCCGTACTCGGTTTCACCACAGAGTGCCATGGACTACTCCGCACCTTCAACGACCGTCTTTTCCGACTCGGCAGCTCACACGGCCTTACACCCCGTGTGCCGCGCATCCACACCACCGTTCCCGGACATTCTCTTGAGTAGTCGCTCGCGCGCACTATCTCACACTGACGACGCGTGCACGTCGCGCCAAGTGTCGAGCTCCGTGGGAGATCCGCCTCCAACCGAGGATTACAGTGCGCAAGCCGGACATGTGCCAGCCACAGACCTGGCGCCGCCTAAAAACGGTTCAAAAAATTCCGAATTTGAATCGGCTCTTGACAGCCATGCAAAGGCGCAGGTGTCGCAAACCGCAGCGCGCGGCGAACCGCCGCCACGGCACGTGCCAGAACACCACTCGCTGGCTCACCGCTCTGCGGACCGTTCACCGTCGCAACGGGAGATTGTGCCGGAACGCCGGAAGCTCGCTATTCGAGAAGACCGAAGCACGGTCACAGCCCAGCAGCATGGGGAGAAGAACCAGGAATCTGGAAGCATGGTGGTCAGGAAAGTACCATGGTCACGGAGACCAAAGCCTGGCGTACAGGATGTACTGCCGTCAGGACGGAAGCCGATCACGAACGACGATGCCCACGACGGGAGAAGCGACGACTACGCCTCGAAAGAGGATTCTTCAAGCAAGCCGCATGCAGAGCGGAGTGTTCTCGATAAGGAATATGTCATTGACCGTCTGGTAAGTCACGGCTACGCCCCTGACGGGGAACTACTGTATTGAGTCCGTTGGTACGGCTACGCCTCCTCAGAGGATACGCACGAGCCCATTGAGCACTTGCCTCGCTCGAAGGTCTTGCAGTACCACCGTCGCACACGGACACCGATACCGGCTACGCTGGACAAGGCCCAAGTGGGTTGACCACCCACGTTCCTATTGAGCGCAGCCGTCTCGGACGGAATATGCCGCCTCATGCGGACAGTATTGCACTACGCAAGAATATGCCGCGTCAAGCGGGTGCAACTAAGTTAACTTGAGATCACTTAGCCGCCTCAGGCGGACCAGGCCGCTCTAAGCGGACAGCTTTTGCTGAACAAACATGCCGCGAAATGCGGAAGTCACTTACAGTGGAGAAGAAGATAAAGAAGAAAGAAGCCTAAGAAGAAGGAGAAGAAGCCAGGACACTGGAAGGAAGACTAAGAAGTTTTATCGCTACAGCCGCTTGTGCGGAAAAGTTACCCCTCTCTTGTGGGCCATTCGCAACAGCCTCAAACGAGGTATTGCCCACTGAGAAGGGGGAGAGCAAGACGAAGAGTTTGAGCCAAGCCAGCACGGCTGGAGAAGTTTACCTCTAACTATTGGGTCGCCCCTCATCATCGGGGTCTATCGCGGACTACCGTAGCCCGTCGGGGATCGCGAGCCGGGGAATTACGCGCCGGACGGTCCAGCACCTGGGGTGCCCCCACTACCGGGAGCCCCGGAGAAGCGCTGTGCCGCTATTGCTTGCAACTCCGACTCGTCGGTCACCGTATCGGGAACGGCCACTCCCACGCCTCGAAGGAAGTCGCGAATGACCGCCGCTCGCGGAGTGAGAGAAGAACTGCCGCCCACGGCGGATGCTACATCCTGAGCCCACGAACCGGTCGGAGCGGGAGCCGCTACAGTGGGTGGGTCAACGATCACGACTTCGTCGTCATCTCCCGTAGCGTCGGGCTCCGAGGCAACCCCCACTGGGCTCCCCTCATCCATGGGACTTCCTCCCTCTGCAGGGTCATCACCGTCATCGTCGACGTATACGAACCCACGCGGGTGCCCTTCCGGGATATATCGCTCCTCTCGGCGGCGACCAGCCGCCTCAGCGGGGCCAATTACCTCCCAAATCCATGGGTCAAAGTATACGAAGTCGCCGGCGTTGACGTTCCGTCCGGGAGAACGGTCCGACTGCCGACGGACTCCGTCGGAAACCTGACTAGCAGGCACCTCATTCCAGTCAATCTGGTCAATGACGTCCACCAACGCGGTGGCTTCGCGCGCATTGCGGACCGAGCCGAGCACTTCGGAGAGATCCAACGCTCGGATCGCTTGCCGGATGAGTTCCGGGATGAACCAAACTCGGTACGAATCATATGCCTCGATGAGGAGGAAAGCCGCAACGCGGACGGTCCATTCTGTTGCCAGGATGCTCCACAGGCCGCGAGGCGGATCGTTCATGAAGTACGAGCCTATGTAAGTTAGGCAGGGCGGTAGCTCTACGTGACACCCTCGTGGGACTTCGACCGCAGGCCAGAATGACGGCAGCGGTAGGTATCGCCCAGTATGGGAATGACGCGCAATGCGTTCCACCTCCGTGCACTGGTACGGCACCAGTACCCCGAAGCGGGAACGCCATTTCCTCTCGAATCGGAGGCCTTCATGAAATTGAGACCGTCCAGGACGGCGAAGGAACCGGAACTCGGCGCGAAGGATCGGCCGCGCCCACAGGATCAACTCCTGCTGCGGCTGAACGGTATCCGAATATCGGTCAATTTCGTCCAACGCGTTGGCTAGGTGGTCGCCGTAGCCGACCTCGCCGAAAGTTCGGTAACGTGCCACATCGTACTGGTACTGTGCCGGCACCGGATGTTCGTTCGGAGCTCGGAAGTGTCGCGCGTACCCAATGCGGGCCATCTCATTGCGAGCGAATTGTCTCGTCTCGTTTCGACCTACAAACAGGCAGCTCGGTATAACCGCAACGCGGGCGATCCAGTCCCATGAACGGGTAACGTCAGCAGGAAGCCCACCAGGGAGTTGACCGTCGACAGCGTACGAGTCGACGAGCTCTGTATCCCGAACGGCTTCGGCGTCAAACCAGGGAGCCTGGGCAAAAAGGAAACTGTGCCGGTGCGGATCCCGGATGCGTAAGGCGCCTGCGGTAGGCCATCCACCCAGCGTAGCTGGCATCTCGGCGTTGAACCAATCCCACACGGGCGCGGGACCAGCCTGAGCTGGAGCGTGATCTTGTCCGGAAGAACCCGGCTGGGAGGCAGCCGCCGACTGCGGGAGAGGTACAGACCGGAACGGCGGGTTCGACACTTGCATGCGTGCCGTCGAGGACGGAGGGCCGTTCGGTGCGTTGGACATCGCGGAAGGGCTCGAGATGACGAGGTTCGCTACTGACACCGGAAATGTTGGTGGCTCCGAACAGTTCTCGGCAGACCCGTCTTGGGAGACTTCCTTATATCGCTCCATCGCGAGGCGTATCGAGCCGACGGAGTCGGTGTCTCAGCCTGAGAAGGGGGAGATGTAGAGCAAAACGCCCTTTGTGGGGGTGCACCGAGGTGCTTTTCATAGTTTGTTGATCCGTTACCGGCTTCGACACCTCAGGTTATGAGAGGCTACTGGGGTAGTGCCCCTATTTTGGGGTATGCCTAGGAAGGGTAGTATTTCTGCACACGTGTGCCAAGTTGGCCCGATCGCGCGGGCCCCGTGGCAAGCATGCCACGGGGGCACACCTGTAGTGTATTGGCCGGCAGCGCCGGATAGTTAGATATTTTAATTGATATTTTCAAGTGCCGTATATAAGTGGCGGCACTTGCCGCCACTGTACGGGAAGTAAACCTCAACGAGGCCTTTGGCTCTGATCTTCTTGCCGCTTGCGCACAGTCACCAGCCCCATCCTGGGGAATACCGCCGCAATTCCGGGCTGATCAACCAACCTCCGTCCCTGAGGAGTACTAATCCGTCGTCACGGCACTTTTCTTATCTATTTTATTGTTTTCATTTCCGTCTTACGGCTTTTGCTACTCTGCCCTACATTGTAGGTTTGTTTTATTTGTCTCGGGAGTTTTCCCGCTTATCGCGAGTCAGTGCTCCGCAGTGCGGCTCGTTTGTTGATCTTTTGTCGTCCCATACCGTTGGGCTGGATACCCCCACTCGCTGTGGCTCGCCGGAACCATCCGGATACCTACGCCGATTCTACCCCTTCTACCTCCGACTGCACGCCCAGATCGGGGCCGCCCGGATTTACACCCGGCTCGTGTTGGCCCTATCGGAGGGTTCTGCCGCTCGACTGCCCTTCACAGGGAGCAGGGCCTGAACACCCTGAGGTGCTCGTCCGCGACGCGGTTTGCTGTTTTCCCGTCAATGGTTTTGCACCACACTTAGTAGAAAAGATATGAACCTCTTCTGAGTTTTCATTGGAGGAACTGTTGATTATGTAGTAAAGCAATGCATCCCTCTGTCGCTTTGCGCCTGCTGTGTGGCTTGAAACGCAATCATCACCAGAAAACAAACCAGGCGCTTCGATTTCATACCCTTGAAAGTCTCCGTCGTCCACACTCAAATTTTGTAGCACTAAACCTTCGTGGCAAACGAGCGAAATGTCATCTTCATGCTGCATTTTCACACTCTCCTTTAGTACCGGAAACCTCTGTTTCAGTATGCCGTATGCGCACTGGACAGGCTTACGCGCTTCACTCGCGACTGCATCCCAATGATTCAATACCGGATTGGCTTGCTTCTCGCGTGCACTAGCTGTTTTCTTCATTGTGATACCGAGCTCAAAGTCGCAGTCGCCGATCAAATATGGTCTCACAGGCACACCGCTTACCATCAAATCAGGAGCAATGCTTCCAAGCCATAACTTTTGTTCTATGTTCCGTTTCAAGGACGATCGTTGATAAATTGTAGAATCACTCAGCACTCCTGGTCGCTCTATATCTGCATAGATAAATTTCCTGTCTGCAGTCACAACAGCCACAGCGCTAACGCAATGGGGGAGTCTTGAAATGCTTTTGAATCCACTCATGGCCTTGGCAATTGAGTCATTGTCATTTGGGAAGCAAATTTCCGATCGATACTGCTGCACTATAGCTTTAGCTACAATTGAAATCAGTAACGACACAGTACTGGTTCTTATTCCCAGTTGACATGCGGTTCCCTCACAATTAGAACTTCCAACATAGAGCAGAAAAGCAGCGAGTTTGATATCTACGGACCACGCTTTTTGGTAGTTCGTGTCAGTTCTTTGAATAGCCGGGCGTATACAGTCTGCAATTGTCCGAAACAGAGTATATTCTATACGGAACATTTGCTTCCAAGGGAATGACATCTGAAATTCTCTTTTGAGGGCATACTCGTAGAACCAGTTTACACTGTTTCGACGTAGACGCCATGCACGGCTTTCGCTGCTACCTCGTTTGTCCTGCGGTACGCCCAGCAGAATCGTGTTGTCTTGCGTCGTGTGGTGAAGAACAACCGCGACGGTATTGCTGTCGGTTTCATCTGCGGCGATCCAGGCAGAGAGAGCGGTGACAATTTGATGACGTAGAGGCGTTGACATTCTCTCTGCCAAATATCTAGGGGAACTGTCTCGCGGTTGTAGCAAGTTGGGGTCGCTACGACAGCGACCCCAAGATCGTGGGGATATTGGACAAAACATTTTTTGTCCTATGAAATGGGAAATGGACAGGATACGGTTGTTTTCGGACAAAATACTAGGTGGTTTCGTTGGTGTAGAACGGGCCTAAAACCCTACATGGAAGATCTCTTCCATGTATTCGACAAGGACACAAAACCGAAGGCTTGTCTGTTCCATCCAGACAGGTGACAAATGAGCAGGCCCGTATTTGTGACTGACTATTTTTCCAAATAATAGAGTTTGACTGACTACTTTCGCAGAACGACGAGTCCTTATGCTATTTTTTCCTTATTTTTAGAGCGTTGTGACTAGTCGATTTGTCATTTTTGTTGACTAGTGACTACTCAATTTACAATTTTGATAGTCACAAATACGGCCCTGCAAATGAGATGGTAGCCTTCCACACCAAACGGCCGTTCTCGAACTCTATCTCTTGCAGAGACTCTCTACATCACAAATCGAACAGGGAAGACAATACTTGAGCAGGCGTAAGTTGCAACACAGTAAGAGGCAACCACGCCGGTTCCTACCAAGCCCTCCAAATGCACACCACAGCTTGTTGTTGTGATCAAGATCGTTATTGTCGGTAGGCTTTGGATTGCAAATAGTTGCTACCTAATCCGCCGACAACAATCACCATGGCGTTGCAAGACGGGATATCAAGATTGCTGCAACGCCGAGAGGTCATGCAAGTCAATAGCAATTGCACGCGCCCCAAGAAGGGCAATTCACGTACAGCCAAATCTGAAGCGAAACGGTGGCTGTTTTCTGCCAAAAACATGGCGTATTCCCCAATGTTTCTGGATGGTGTGACCCAACTCCAATTGCGAAGGATATTACTAAGATGGTCAGCGCGGATAAAACGCTTAGGACCTACCTCTTTCTCAAGTTCTCTGGCTGATCTTCCACGACTTCGTCTTCCTATACGAGAGGTGAATGCGATCTAGCAAGGACGTCCGCAGGAAACGGACATCGCTCACCCCATTCGCCGAAGAACCTTTTCCGGGTCTCGCTTGCCCATCTAACGCGTTCTATTAGGGAATACGTCTCATACTTAAGGGCTCTGTCTTTCCTGTGCCGAACACCATAACGTCGTTGTTCTCATCAGATGATGACGGGTCACGGTCTGGAGATCTAAGAAGACGAAGAGATGGTGTGCACCCTACAAATACATGCGACAAAACACCCTCTGCTTCTCTAGCTAGGTCCCACACTGAGAAGAGCAACTTATTTTAAGAGGTCTGCATTAGCGTTAGCCTTCGGCTTGGCTATGTAGTGCATAAAGAGTATGTACTGTACTCTGTTGCCAGGGGTAGCCCCAATCTGATTGCTATCGATTGCATCAATTGCAATCAATCCGGCAATCAATCGAGCCTCTAAGAAAAGCTGCAATCGGGATTGCAATATGCATTTGCTTTGCAATCGGGATTGCAATATGTATCTGCTTTGCAATCGGGATTGTAATATGTATTTGCATTGCAATCGAGATTGCACTATGCATTTGCTTTGCAATCGCGATTGCGATTGCGTAGTCATTTGCAATCCCGATTGCAATTTCACACTCATTTGCAATCAAGAGTGCAATCACGAACTGCACAACTATATCCGATCTTTTCTACAACTGCGAAGTGCTGCACTTAGAAACAAAACGAATAGATTTGTAGCAAAAACCACAATCAAAACAACACAATGTTTACTCAAGATATGTCAAAGTCCTCTGCAGTTCCTAACAGCAAACCAAACATACTTGAAGAATTAATAGGAATAGCATGCAGAGCATCACGGACAGTATACATGTCCCAGAAGCGAGAGTTCACGTGCAAAAAGATCAAAGCTGCAACAATTCAAGTTCTTCTAACAAGTTTACTCCAATCGCAATCAAAAATGAATTGAGATTACTAGAACTCTTTCAATCGCGATTGCAGGAATCTTTGCAATCGCGATTGGGATTGCAAGAGTTATTTGCAATCTAGATTGCAATACGCTATCCTTTTGCAATCGGAGATTGCAGGGTGCAATCGCAATCGATTGCCCAAGCAATCGATTGCGTCCTACCCCTGTCTGTTGCCCAAAAACTGTGAAAGTGAGCACAATAGAGAGTGACTGTTCCCTTGAGACAAGCCGACCCCCGCGCTAAGGCTATCCTAAGGCTCGGAGGCAAATCCGTTGCGCCTCTTGAAAGACGAGAAATCAGGGAATCAGTGTGGGGATATAGAGAGGCAGAGTAGATAATATAATTAGATACAGCAAAAACGCCGCGCTCGGCGACAAGACCCCGATAGCCTTGCCTGGTGCCTTGATACATCGAAGCCGAGTTGATCGGTCAGGCTCGAGCTGATGGAGTGCGATCTACCGTAGCTACACGCAAAGAACTAACGAGTACACGAGCAACTGCACGTACAAGCAGTATGTCACACACGAAGAATTACACGGACAAAAAGCCGCACATGCGAATGCGACGTTCATCCTCGGAGCAAGCTGAAGTCATATGCACTTTAATACTGCTTCGTGATTGCGTTTATCATATAGAGGATTCTGGTCATGTACGATAAGGAAAGCTTGATTGTATTGGGGTACTTCGTTATGCATCAAAGAAATCTCACAACACCCCGAAGTTGCCGACATTGTTCAATATTCACAAACTGAGAGAGCGAGATTAAAAACTGTCCTTGTTCCTGAAATGAACAGTTCCTGAGATGAACTGCATCGCATTCAGCACTTCGAAGTCCGGAGCTAAATAGACACAACGATGATCCTAATGTCATGCATGGATGCCACAGCCAGATTGAACGACAGTCCCTCCGTTGCACTCACACCGACAGGAATTGGAAGCCTCGAAGACATTACCTTGTGCACTCCTGCAACACACTGGAGCGTACAAGTCGAAGCACAAACAATTACCAGAGCCGGTCGGAGGAACTATAGGGCATTCTCCGCGCGTGAGGACTCTGCTGGAAGGCTCGCAGTTACAAAAGCAAGAGTTGCTCCTCGTCTCAAACCCAGATGGTGTCTGACAACATACCGGATCGAAATTCAGAGGGCAATTGCAAGACGGAACTTCGTCTTCAATGCACTGAGCAACAGCATCTTTGATGACGCAGCTGAAGCCAGGCGAACAGTCAAGAGCGGCACACGAGGCTGGCGGACATCCACCCCTTGACACAACAGTCCCTGAACCACATCCAGAACACTCACAATCGTTACCCACAACTCTCTGCTCCCCGTTTTCGAACCGGCAGCAAACAGGGTCGAAAATCTGGAAGCAAGCGCAAGTATCCGGATTCGGTGGCGGTGGCATAGACGAAGAGTCGGTCGGTCGGCACTCCGGACCTGTCGGCGTAACAACGCACTCACTGCCAACCACGCATGTAACAGCGGCACAGCCCGTATCGGGCGTACATTCGGGACCGCCAGGCGTCTCAATACAGAACTCACCAGAACCGCACTCGAGCTCAGAGCAGTTAGCTGGGGGAACAGGTTCGGGATCCGGAGCAGGGGGTGATGCACCACCTGATGGGACGCATTGAGCGCCCTCATAAGTCTCCACACAAACTTTTCCAGCGGCGCAGCGCACGGTGGCGCACGACGTTGGCGCAGGCGGCGGAAGTGGATTGGTCGGAGGTGACACACATTTTGGACCGGTAGGAGATTCCATACATGTCTTGCCGTCGGCGCAACGAATGATGGCACATGTTATTGGGAACGGGGGGGTTGGCACTCTGATTGCCAAACAGAGGGAGGCAAGAGAGGCTGCAAGGATTGCAGAGAAGATGGTCGACTTCATGGTGTGAGGCGCAAGACGATGAGCTCTGACTCACGACGAACTGCACGGTGCGTCGTCAGAGTGGAGGATCGGCTTTTGAAGAGGATTGACGACGTCTCACCAGTCGGCGTTTGAATTGAATTGATAGACATCCCGCGTGCCATGTGAAAGTGGCAGCAATGAGGCGTGGAAGACGGTAGCGTGGCCATCTGATGATTAGTGGGTGGAGTCCCAGACTGACATGGGCGTGAGCAAAATGACAGACGTCGTTGCGAGCAAAGTTACAGCGGGATGAAACATGCCGGACGGTGAGCACATCATACTCAATGAGAAGGCAATTGATAAGGCTGATTGGTTAACGAAGTGGTGAGTGAATTTGTCATGGCAACGATGCTAGACGACTGGGATGGGGGGCGCGTATCGTGTTGCTGACAGCTTGGGTACCGTCGCACGCGAAAGCGAGTACGAAGCCAGATGAGTCGTTTGGCTTCTTCCGAAGCTTGCAGGGCTAACTATAATTTATACGTGAACCTGTAGGGCACGAAGTTGCTGTCAGGGGCGCTAGTAGCGCCAATGGAACCTTGTTGCCGCCGTCTTTCAGCGCTTGCGTCAAAAGCTTTTCTACCCCACCTTCGTAATGTTTATACGGTTTAACATACAGTATTAATCGTCCTGGAGCAAAGCTCTCTGGTAAGCAAGGTGGACTCAGTCCAGTGGGACGAGCTTTATCGCCAAGCCACGGGGGGAGGGGCATCTCCGCGTAGCACCTTGCAGCCAAAGCACGACGATGTTTTCCGGGTCCGACACAAACCGTAACAGGGATTTGGGCCAGCTGGTGTAGAGAAGAGCCGACCGAGGATCGTGGTCAAGGTGGCAAGAAGAAAACTTCGATAGTCGACGGCGAGCGACATCGATGAACGGATCGACGGCGGCCCCGTATTTGGGCCGTTTGGGTCTGCGACGCAGACTCAGCGCCAATTACCCTTGTATACTGTAAATCCTTTACCGTGTTCTACGAAATTCTGGAAGTCTTTAACTCTGCAATTCACCAGAAGAGTGCAGGTCGATATAACCTGTCTAACCCTTCTGGGACCAGCTCTTGTCTTCTGATTGATGAGTCTGTCGTGCATGTGAACCCGATCCGAGCTTTGGTTTCTGCACAGTCTCTTCAACCCATGGAACGGTACTACGGGCCGCTCCACAGCTAAATAAAGGACTAACATTCTGATAGAGATTATATATAGAGAAATACAGAAAGCAAACATAGCATCCATCCACTTGCATAGAAATTCGCCGTAACTTTGTATTGCTTGCCGCAACAAAGGAACCCAGGAAAAAATGCGCTGGATGGTCTTGTATGCAAATTTTGCTTCCACAAACATATCTTTTTCGGGGGGGTTATCCAATGTTTATTCGAATACACGCGCTCCTTAGCTTTAGGGTTGTATTAGTGCTTCAACGCCTCTCGAGCATCGAAATCTTTGCCCCATACTGATCAGTATGGAGTGCACAGTAGACGAATACGCCGAATACGCCGTTAGAATTTCTTAACAAAGAACATCCCTGTCGTCCTTATATCAGGCTTGCTATATACTCTATTAATGGAACGTTCTTTTCTCGCTCGCTTGATCCTTACAGTGTAGGAGCCCAAAAAGTCGCCAACAGCCAGGTGGCTAGTTTACAATTTATCGTCTTCAGTCTCTTCAAGACACCACCACAGCAAAATGCGGTACTGCAAGTATTGCTAACGCTGAGATACAATTATCTAGATAGTTTGTGCCTTCAAACACCAATCATCCATCATCATAAGTTGAACCATTTTGTACTATAGCGTGGAAGCCCTTACTTTATTCGTCTAAACAACTAATATTTCTACAAACTATGGTGCTGCACTGCACTATGATACAAATGCGCCCGGCGATGAAGCTCAGCTCTCCTGAATCTCTCTTCGGTGAGACCCTCATGCCCGCTTACCCAAACCAAAGAAAATTAGCCATTGCTTCTGCTTCTTGTGCAAAAAGGCCCGTATCATCCACAAGTTCTGCTCAAGAAAAATCGGTGCGATTTCTATTCATCCAGGCCGGTAAGTTTCTGCAGGCGCTCTAACACTTCGGTAAATTGGATGTGTTTCTCTTCCAGCATCAACTCTTGTTGACGCATCTCTTCGATTTCTTTGCGCAGCGCTTCTACTTCTTCTTCGCGTTCTTTCATCAATTTTTTTAATTCCTCTTCGGACTCCTTCAAAGAATTCAGCGACCTTCGGCGATAGTCTTTCGCTTCACGTTCTTCCTGTACTTCGGTGACCTCTTTCTCGTGCTTTTCGTTGGTTTTTAAAATGGCCTCCTCTAGTTCTGCTTTGGCCTTTTTCCCCTTCTCAAGCTTTTCAGCCTCTTTTTGTAGTTCCGCTTCAAGCTCTTTCAAATCTGTTTCCAGCTCATTTTGAGCATTTCTTTTCCTAATCATTTCTTGAGAAAGCTCTTCGTGCCTCTTAAACTCTTCTTCCAGATTCGCTTCAAATTGTCTAATTTGTTCCTCCATTTCGTCCAGCTTTTGTTATTTATTTTGAAAGCGGCTCCCCATCGGCATTGGCGTCCCAATCTTTGCGGCTTTTGATAGTAGGCTTGTCAATTTCGGTTTCCACGCTATATCTCTGTCAGACCTAATTCCAAGAATATCTCGTTTTAAAGCACGAATTCTGTTAGCAACGGCTTCAAGTTGGCTCTCTGCATTCCCAATGCGGCTAGCATTATTTGCAAGATTGCTTCCAATGGTCTCAATTCTGCCTTTCAAATCTGTGATACTAGAATCTGCTTCCTCAATCTCGCTTGCAACAGTTGGCAACGTCATCTTCTTCTCATGCGTGTCGTCTTTAAGTACTTTGAGCCCACGCTCTATGATTTCAATGCGATCGGAAGTACCTTTCAGCTCACCTTGCGCTTCCTGGATGTTAGACCTAATTGTTTCAATATCACGCATTGTCGTATTCATTTTTTCTTCGACAAGTGCTGCTTCATCTGCTTTGTTCTGAATCTTGGAACGCAAAGTTGGCAGTTCCTTTTCAATGTTTCCAACTTTGGATATTACCCTCTCGGTAGTGTTACTTATGAACTCATCGACGACATTGCTTTGTACGTGGACAACTTTTTTTGCCAAAGCGTTTAGTCCTGTTGTGGTGCAGTCCAGTTGCTGTAGCAAAGCATGTGTGGATAGAACTTGTTCAAAATCTTCTATTCTCAAACTTTCTTCCCCTCGTAGCCTGTTCCGGATTGCTGTAAAACCATGTAGGAGTCTCGGGTTTGGATCCTCCATTCTCATTTGCGGAAGGAAAGTAGCTGAATCGGTTTCAACTGTATCGCACCTAGTTGCGACACCAATTGTGCGAATACTATCTTCGTCGTACTTTTTAGCGAGAGCAAAAGCTTTCCTCCCGAATTCCTCTGTAGCACGAAAAACAATGAGTAGGATCATGTTTTCATGAGCTGCGTATTTCCTGATCATCGAAGTTGTTGCTTCATGGACATCAAAACCATTAGGATCAAAATATGATATTCCAGGAAGATCGATCAGAGTCATAGTAGGACCGGTTCTGCGAACGTATCGAGTGTAAACTGGCTCATCCTTGACAGGAATTCCACTTTGCTTTACATCCAGAGCTATTTTTCTGAGTTCTTTCTCCAACTCTTCCATGTCCTCGCAGCTTTTGGGATTTCGAAAATCCTCTTGTCGCGATATTGCGATGGTATTCTTATTGATGTCTGGATCTACCTGCAAATGAACCACTGTCGGCGTTCGTGTGCATGTGTTTTCGGCTCTAGGAAACCGAATGCCGGCCAGGTCCTCAAGAACGGAAGACTTACCACAACCAACCCCTCCCATGGTCACTAAGTATTTACGTTCGATTGCTTCTAGTCCTGGACAAGCTATTGATTCCTCAGCTAGAACGAGGCCAAGTTCTGCAATTGCATTAATTTTTTCACCAAGTGTCCGATTATACGCTACGTCATAACAGCTTAGAGCTTCCGACATACTTTGAAATACGAGATGTGGATCGATATCAATTGATTTCAGTGAAGTGTACAACATCCGGTAAGCAGAGCTGAAATTTGCGGCACAGAACTGAGTTTGAAATTGGTAGAGAGGTAGCAGAGTCTCGGGCTTAAATAATGGAAGAAGGAGCCCTTCGTGTCCCCATGGATTTGATTACAACATTGGAATTGCAATTCTCATTTCATGTGCTACTTCTATGTCCACTTTTTGGGTAGATACAGGAAGAAAGACCCATAGTTCGTACTGTATGGAATTCAGACACTCGTGGATGGGGCAGCCAGGCTCTTCTCTGTATGAATTAATGGGAGTAGCTCAATATTGAGTGTAATTCATGGTCTAAGACTTATATATTTATCTCAGGATGATATTAATCTGTTTGACGAACCCCGAACAAAGCACTTAATGTTGTCGTTGTTGAAAAGGGTAATATGCATCCGTAATAGTGCCAATAGCGAACGGGACAATATTCTGTCCACGCCGGATCATGTCGGTACGTGCAATCTGGCTGCACAATGAAAGCCGTCTCACTCGTACCGTACAATTCAATCTCCCTCGCCCGCAAAAGTTTGTCAATGACAAAGGTAGTTGTGTTTCTATTGTGAAATGGGAGTTACAAACAACTCAGATTCAAGAGTCTCTGTTGAAAGTGGTGCTCTTTCAACGGAAAGCCCAGCTCTCTCTCAGGCAAATTTAAATTCAGACCCATTCATTTGTAGTACTTGGACCCCATGGTCAAGACCTACAGGGTGCAAGTACAACAAGTGAATAGTCACGTAAAAGGCCCACCAGAGTGGATCAGCTAATGAGCACTGGGGGGTTACGTGACTTCATCATGCTCGGAAAACCCACGGAAATTTTGACAGACAAACCTATATTCCTTTCCCACATGTAAATTTTATACATCAAGCCATCATGGTCCCATTTGTACGCAGGACACCCGGGCATTGAACAAGATGCAGTATTGGTCGAAAACATCCGGGTTTCAATGAGGTTATCTGATTTATTGAAAGCCTTGTCTAGAAGGATATTCTGTGCTGCTACAAATAAGCCTTGCTACTTGATATGAGTTAGGTTGCTTGCATTTTCATGTTTCATTATTCTATGGAGGTTCGTTTGTTCCTAAAGAAGGCGGTCTTGCAAACAGTTTTTTCCTTCGAAAAGAGTTAATTTCACTGATCAAATCTAAAATGTAAAACCACTAGAGAGTTTATTAGTTCTCGCCGAGAACTAGAACTTGTCGGCTGCATAACGGGTGCTCCATTTCAAAACAGTAGATGATGTATCGGTAAATTTGCTTATGGATTTGTACAATGAATTAAGAATTCGTCCGACTGTGACACACTGCACTTAAGAGTGACTGAGGTTTGCCTGAGTCAGCCTCCTTTTCATGAGTGGGATCCTAGGTTGTGGTAAAAGAAGAAAAAATGAAAATTCGAAGGCATGCTACAGTCCGATGCGTTGCATCTGGAAGCGAAACAAGGGTTTCACGGATGAAGAACATATGGTCGGATGGCTAGATTTGCGAACGAGACACATCGCACAGACTAACAAATGAAGAAGTTGGAATGGAGAGAGAGCATATATTGGTTGACGTATCAACAAGTTTGTTGGAAGGGAGGCTCATGTGAGCGCTTGTGAACGAGCTCCGGTAGAAAGTCTATTGTCAGAGTTGGACTTCAATCTGAAGTTACGAAACATTCTAGGGGAGCTGCCGGAAAAAAATAGACCACCCTGGATGAACTCGATAGCACGCGCACCGGATCCATAGTGCTTCCACTGCCAATCGAGAAGCCAAGGAGCGCATCAAAAACGAAAACAACTGAGATCGAATTCAAAAATTCATCTGGTCAGCAGCAAATGTGCTGAGATGCATCGACGTGGCACGACGCAGAAAGCACGTGATGCCGTTACAGTTACGGTTCGGGTAGCGTTCCGGCAACCAATGAGTAATACACGTGCATTTTTGCAAAATAATGCTTGACAGCTTTACGCTAAAAACTTTCAAGTTCAACAACTACGAACGTACACACCAAGTTGGTACAGCGCAGTACAAGCGCATCAAACAAATCTAACTTCTCTCGCTCAGTGATCCTAATCGTGGTGCTCGTGGTGCTAATGGTGATGGTGGTGTCGCCGAGGAATGATATGCCTTATGGCAAGCGCTTCGTAGTGATAATGTGAAACTTCTTTCCCGTCATCACAAACGTAGATTCGATGGTGTTTTGGATATATCTTTCCTGGCATAGTTTCATGATCTTCTCGCGCACGACCGACAAACAAGATTGTACCATTCTTGGTACAACCGCCACCAATAGCACCGAGCGGCGTCTCGCCGCCTTCCATTTGCACCCATCGCAGCATCTGCGGTTTGTCACACACCAGTATATCACAGGATCTAAACGTGTATTCCTTCCCTCCGTACGGTACTTTTGCTATTCTTCGATGAGGGTAGAACTTTCCAATGCAGAGCTCTTCTTCGACCAAAGCACGACAGATGTAATATGGTTCACCGTTGTACCTTACGCCGCCTTCCACCATGTGGTCAGGAAGATGGTGGGAGTTCCGGTGGTAATGAGACCAGTAGACACGAACCATTTTTGGACTGAGAATGAAGGAAGCACGACTCTGCGGACCTAGGATGATTTGAAGCAAGGGGGGTCGGCAAGACTTTGGATGTTTTGTGGCTTGAGAACCACTGACACGCAGGGGCAGAACAACAACGAGGTAGAAGGCTACCCCTTATATAGTGGCAGCCAGTTGGCCGGAGAACTCGAGAGCTGCTCAGACTCCGGGATTTAGCCGGACGGCTAGACGTTTGAATACACCCGTTGCACACCAAGCCTCGGAGTGTTGCGGCCTTTATTTTTTTTTTCAAGACTTCAGTTGGTTACGTCGTGAAACAGGTTGGCTCACTTTGTACTTTCAATGCTTGTCATGATTGGCTCCAAACGTCGCAGATGCCGTGTTGTACGGGGCGACATCGACTTGTTGTATGCGGATGGAATGGCACCCTGATTATCAATTCTGGTTGTTTTACACGACTATCGTAGTAACTACGTGACCAAGGGTAGATATCGCAGATGCTGTTTGCAGAATATTATTCTCGCGGTTCCCATCTCGATAGAATTCCAAGCCTTTGTACAGGCGTCATCTTGCGTCGGAATCTCAAGCACTAACAAGAGCCCAGAAATAGGAGTTGGAACAGAAACCTATCAGTCAGTGCCAACTGTACCTGGTATCTAGCCTGCTCTACAAGCAAGCCTTCTGGTGTTGGAATCATGCGTGTGCACACGAGTGCCTCAATTTATCGTTTGTTTTTGAGCAACCGCCCGCGTTGCACCGAAAGGATATGCACTAATAGGTGGTCATAATGACGAGTTCATGAGTGGGATAAGCGCGGTTTTTTGAGACGGACGTATGAACTGGTGCGATATAATTCGAGAAGACTCGGTCTCGCGACCACACCAAGTCGAAACACATCAGAAGTGCAGCAAAACAGTGAAGATGAAATGGTCTCTATGGGTTTGAAACGTGTTTTCCACTTTGGCTTGAGAATCCAGGAGGCGCATTCGATTCACTCTGTACATTAAAGATGGTCCAACCTTGCGAAAAACAAGTGCGGCTGCCGAGACTGAGGTAAATGAAGGTGATGGAGCACAGAATCGAAACGTTCTGAGACAGCCGATTTCCCTGGTACTATGGCTGCGGTGCTCCAATAACTCGGGTATCTACCACTGTGACGGCCTTCTGAGCTTTGCCACTGTTTGTCAAACATAGGAACAAAATACTACAGTACATTTCGGCAGAGTCGCGGTCTACCTTCCTTTACAGGTTGTATGAGGGTATCTATAAGCTCCAACTACCAGGCTCCGTTTAGACTATAGAAGGATACAAGGATGTAAGGATATAAGGATACCCTTCCCTACTCAAAACAGATCACCAAATATTGAATGCGTCACTTGACGCCCTGTACAAGCAACTTTTGTGGACAGCATGAGGCCGAGCTTAGAGCCAGAACGTTCCACATCAGCACGGTTCGTTCTTCCACACAGCTCATGATCACGGTACACCACGTGACCACAGAGGCCCCCAGGTTCTACTGGGCCACTATCGGCTTCTGAGCAGCAATATTGTGTCACTGACCTCCGAACACGCCTGCCCCATTTGACAGCAGGCAGCAGAAGACGTGCTTTGGCTTGTTGCGACAAAATTGTTCCCAGAAAGAACCGGATCACTTCGGAATCGGCTGCGGGTGCATGAAGAAGTAACGAGGGTCATACCACTTTTGCACGAGTTTCAGATTTCGCAGGTTTCCTCCCCAGTACATCTTTGCATAGTTGGCCAGCTCCAGTTCCGCATAGTTGACATAGACACCCGAGGTAAACGGCTTCAAATGATTCTTCATCCAATTATACACAAAGTTTCTGTGCGGCTTCGTTCCGCCGCCGACAATGTAATGGGTGATTAGATTAGCACCCCTGAAGGCAAATGCATTGTTGCGTCGTTTGTCGATAGCATTATTGAACAAGTTCATCTCGCACACAACCCACGGAATACTGGATCGTCCGAAAGCGGTTTGACAAAAGTTGACGTACTTTTGCCAGAACTGTCTCGACGGCATTCTGTTCTTGTTCATGTTCATGAAAGTGGACTGGTAGATGCGGTCGTTAGCGGCACTCCCTTGCGTACCACGCTGTTGCAGCATAGCCTTGTACAGGTTGGAGGCGCGTCGTTCTCCCCATCCTCCCTCCGGGCCGAAGAAAGCATGGGTATCCAGGGCATTTCTGACCTTTGACATGTACCGGGTAGACCTGCCCGGCGTGTTGAAGAACGGAGCGAAGTTGAGTCGTTTCATACAGTCCGCGACTGAGTTAACGTCATAACAGGCGCCATAGCCAAACACACCTTGCTCGCGGTTGCTGAGGTAGACCTCAATTCGGAACCATACATTGCCGCCCCATTCGCCGTACTGCTGCCACTTTTCGAGCAGCTGACCACCGACGTCAGTCGGCCAGTGGAAGCGGAAAACCACGGCACGATCAAACGGAGTTGACGTGACAGTGCGCCAGCGGAAGGCAGTAACAATACCAAAGTGGCCACCGCCAGCGCCACACATCGCCCAAAACAGCATGGGCCTCTGCGAGCGCGAGGCAACGACGACCTTGCCAGAGCGAAGAACCATGCGAAACGACAGCATGGAGTCACACGCCAGCCCGAGGCGCCCCTCATACGGCCCGTGGCCGCCGCCCAGCACGTAGCCCGCAAAGCCCACCGACGGGCACACGCCGGCCGCCATCCAGCGGCGCTTCTTGTGCAACGCCCACAGCACCTCGCCCATGTTGGCGCCGGGCTGCACGAGCGCGACGTTGCCCGGCTGCATGGACACGGCGTTCATCAGCGCCAGATCGATGACCACGCCGTTGCACAGGCTGTGGCCAATCAGCGAATGCCCGCCGGAGCGCGCGCACACGCGCAGCGCCGCGCTGCGCGCGCAGCGCACCACCTTGGACACCTGCCACTCGTTGGCGGCGGTGACGATCGCGAGCGGGTTTGCGCGATTGGAGCGGAACGACAGGCGCTTGAGCGCGGCAAAGCGCTGGTTGGCCGGCGCGAACACGGGGACGCCGGCGCCGACGCACGCGCGGAGGCGGTGCACGCGGTCGTTGGCGCGCACCTGACACAGCATGCACGTCAGTAACAGGAACAACAACATGTTGGCCATGCTCACGATGACGGGCGCGACCGCCGGGCGATGTACTGCGCGGTATCCTATGAGGCATTGCGCCGCCTACGCGGCGCGCGGCGCGCGGCGCCTTAAGAGCGGCGGCGCGCGGCGCGCAGCGGCGGTGCGCGAGGCGCGCAGCGGCGGTGCGCGTGGCGCGGCGCGCGCGCGCGCGCGCGGCAGCGCGCCACGTAGGGCGGCCGCGAAGGTACACCGTGTGGAACGCCACGGCGCGCGCGCCGCGCCTGCCGCGCTCACCCGCGTGCACGCGCGCGCGCGGCGCGCGTTTGCGCCACTGTCAACCGGGGCGGGCGCCGGCGCGTGGCCACGTGTGGCGCGTAGCTGAAGCTTGGCTTTGGGCTGCGCGCTGCGTGCCAAGCGACGCGCGCGCCACCGTACACCCTGCGCGCGCGCCGTCGCCTCGCGCCTCGTGCCGCCGCTGCGCCGTTCACCGCGCGCTTAGTTCGCCCCCCCCCCTCCCCCACCGCCCGTCGCTGGCGCCGTGCGCAGTTGCTCGCGCCGTTCCCAGTCGCGCGCGCCGTTGGCAGCTGCCCGCTTCCCCGCAACCATGTCGCGCAAGTATGACGCGCGCTCCACGTTGGAGGATCGTCTCGGCCCGGACGTCCTCGTCAGGCTGCAGAGCATGGCACACGAATTCGGTACGTCCTTCCCGTCAACCGCGCCGCCGCCGCCGCCGCGCCGCCCACGCCGCGCCGCCCACTGACCACTTGTGCTCAACTTGCGCCACAAACACCCCCCCAACAGTGCGCTTTGAACGCGGCCAGTTCGGCTTTTACATCGATCCGGCACGCTACGCCGTCAAGCAGCGCCAAGTCGGGCCGCTTGGCCGCGGTCGTCGTCGCAAGGTCGTCGCGGGCGTAGACAAGGATGGAAACATCATCACCGCGTGGATCGGCGTCGACTCACGCGCAAAGGGAGCCCGCACCCAGGGCGGCGAAATGGTCACCATTCCCGACGAGTACGCGGAAGGCGCGCTCGGTGGCGGCGGCGGCGGCGGCGGCGGCGGCTACGGTCCGGGCGGCGGCGGCGGAGGGTACGGACCGGGTGGTGGCGGCGGTGGCTTTGGTCCGGGTGGCGGCGGCGGCGGCGGACCCGGTGGCGGCGGACCTGGCGGAGGAGGGCCGGGAGGTGGTGCTGGTCCTGGTGGTGGCGGCGCTGGAAATGCGCCGGGTGCTGCGGGCGCTGTGGCTGCCGCCGCGGCCGCCAGGAAGAATCAGGCTGCGAATGGACCCACGCCGAGAGCGCCTGGTGCACCTACTGCTCGGAGCGCCGGGTATGCCGCCGGTGCCCAAGGCGCCGATGGGACAGGTTCAGGGCAAGGAGAATAGTGCGAGGGGTCGACAGAAGAAACCGCTTCATTGGGCGAAGGTGCCCATGAACTTGGTCAACAACTCGTTCTGGCCCACTTTGGATGAGAGCAATGTGCGGCTGGACGAGGAGCAGATTGATGATCTGTTTGGCGTCGACGTTGTGCAGAGATTCCAGATTGCCGCCGCTGAGGTCAAGACCGAAGTGCTTCCGCATAAGCGCAAGCATAATGTCAATATCTTGTTGGCTAACTTGAAGATGAGTGCTGACGCTATCAAGGACGTTGTCAGAGTTCCTACGTACAAGGAGATGGAGGCTGGTACTTTGCAAGCTTTGTTGCTTGTTTGTCCAACGCAGGAAGAGGAGATGCTGCTGGCGCAGAACGCCAATATTCGCGCCGAGGTTGATAAGACTGACGCGTTTATGATGGATTTGGCAGACTTGAAGGGACTGCGTGGAAAGATCTTGTGCGCGTTGGCGGCGAAGACCTTCAACGATGAGGCTGTGGATGTCATCCGAAACATGGATACCTTTGCCATGATTCCTGTTGAAGTGATGAACTCTGAGAAGCTTGCGCGTATTTTGGAGGCTGTGTTGGCGCTGGGTAACTTCCTCAATTCTGGAACTGGACGTGGTGGTGCGCACGGATTTAAGTTGGAGGCCTTGGCTATGTTGAGTACGGTGAAGGATGCCAAGGGTAACACTTTGTTGGATTACCTCATCTTCATGTTGGAGAGGGATAATCCTGGCCTTTTGCCGTTGGATGACATGCCCACTTTAGCCAGATCAAAGGAGCTCTCTCTGGAAGCTATTGGGGAAGAGGTGCAAGCCTTGTTAGAGTCTGTGACTAATGTTTCAGAACAGATCAAGCAGATTGGAGACGATCAGACGCTTGCGGCATTCAAGGCGGAGATGGAGGTGTTTGCTGAGGAGGCCACAAAGGTTCGGGAAGAGATTGTGTCGTTGAGAGGTCTGATGATGCAGAAGTTGCAAAGTATGATGCAGCACTTTGGTGAGAGGAACAAGATGTCGAGAGGAAGACAGGAGGATCTCTTGAGGATGATGAGAGATTTCTCAGATGATATCGTTTCGGGGCTGGCGAGAGCGAAGGAGAAGATGGAGCGTGCAAGAAAACAGGCGGCAAAGAATGATGCGAAGAAGGCTGGCAACGTTGTTGGCGGGGGAGCGGCGATCGGAAACGGTGGCGAAGTTGGTGCGAGTGAGCTTGCCAACGGGATCGCTGGAACGAACGTGGCTGTTGAGGTTGGTGGTGGGGATGGTGGCGGAGGAGAGCTGTGAAGTAGCAGGTAATTCTCGCGTTTGCGTAGTGGAGCTTTATGTTTATTGGTGTTGTACTTCCTGTGTGTTATGTAGTGTGAGCGTGCGTGTGCTGGGGATGCGTTTTCGAGATTGATACTTTATGGAGAGTGTATAAAGACAGGCACGCACGAAGATAGCTATCTGTCCGCGCACATCGCATCGCCGCGCTGGATGTCAAAGCCATGGGACGTTTCCACGCATGAAAGTGCTTGGAAGTATCATCTTATCTTGGGGGCGGTTCAGCAACGTCATACGAAGCATGTTGCCTCTTGATGTCGTTCAAGCTTCTGCAGAAGCTCGGCGAATTCCCTGAGGTGACTCGTAACCCCACACCATTCATTAGTTAGAAAATCAGACTTCCTTTTATACATACCTAACCAAGCAGCGGCGTATAACTGTGGCACCATTGATAACAAGCTTTTGAGAAGTCCTACCTTTCCATCGCCATCCAATGCTTCTTGTGCTTCCTCTGCAATGGTTTGTGACCAGGATTAGTAGTACCAACTCTTGTAACAAAAAATTTAGTACCCTTCAAGCAGTCTCGACATGGGGTAAGCGACGTGATATAATACTGTAAGAAATGTCGATAAACGGATGTCCCATAGCATAATAAAGATATTATCTTGATCATGTTCCCTACTAGCCCCAATCGAGAAGAGGATATGAGGGCTATCCTTAAGATAGCAACCGGTGAAAGAATGTATGCAGTATGCCATCAAAACTCGGATTCGAGGTATTGTTACATGCCTCTCTCACCTCCACTTCTCGAATGCCTTTATGTCCTTCGCTACACTGCACTGCTTTCTCGAGACCATCACCGTGTAACAGTTCGCGAATGTTAGAGAGGCAATTTGCTATCTTAGACCCCCCCAGCCCCATCGCTTTCATTCATCTAGAAAGCTCTGTTGACAGCAGTAACGCTTTCCCAATGCTCGACGAACAATAGCCCTTCCATTTCTTCTTCGTGTCTCCCAGCGCTCCCCCCTCCCCGTAGATATCGAACGAGACTTTTATTTATCGAGTACAATCTTGAGACTCTTGAAGAACGCTTGTACATCTTAATTACACCTCCCTGTTCTTCTCCTCGTTTTCTCATTACAGCACGTCCTTCTTCTATCGAATCCAACAACCTCTTTGCTTCGACTCTGTTCGGTTCTCTTCGTTTGTAGACCTCCATTTCGTCGTTTTCTTGCCATCAAAACATTTCGCGCTTGCACTAATTCGCGTAGAAGCGCAATGAAATCGGAGTATAGCTCAACGGTGTACACTCCTCTCCATTATCTATGTCCTGTGTGTGTCGTCCACAAACTCCGCACAAACCGCACTCCAACACCTAATATCTTCAAAATTCGAAACACATGTTCACAATAATCACGCCAGAGGTTTAGACAGTGAAGGGGACATGCCGGAAACATTGGCAGCGGAACAGATGATGATGCAGTGATTTAGTGCTTTCAGCTCATCATAAGTACTGTATTGCTCTCTTCGTAGATTGGACTTGTGGGATATTCCTTCGTACGATTCTTCATTGGCTGTTTAACGTTCTACGCGGGAGCAGGTATGGGGTGCTGATTGATGAAGAGATTGTCGAGCGCGATCAAATCGAAGCAGCGTTGGTGAGAAACGGTGGCAAAAGCAAGAAGATCGGGGATCAAAAATTTCGCCCTTTCCGTTTCCTCTCGGCCCCCGCACGGGGCCTTTCGTGGAGTTCGTGGGCTCCGGCGCAAACATTCGGAGCACCGTGATCATCCATATTGTAGCGACGGTACATGATGAATGAATGCATGCATGAATGGCGGAACATTACGTACCAAGGGTATCATTGGGCTTTATGCGTATTCTTGGCGGAAGGCTTTACGATGCTGATCCGCTGCAGTGTTGCAGATCGTCAGCGCAGAACTGTAAACCCGGTTCTGAATCAGAACTGCGTCCCTGCTTCTGATTCTCAGTAGATCAGAGATATCTTTCTGCTTCTGATTCAGTAGATCAGAGACATCTTACTGGGCCAGTACACGCATACATAACCAACCCTCAAAGATATAAGGATCCCGCTTAGATTTCGGGCACTCCAACGAGAGCTACCTTCCACTCCCCCTCGTCACCGCTCAACCATGGAGCCGCCGAAGAAACCCAACCTGCTGCACCGCCTGTTGCTGCTCGTATCCAACATCATCCCCGTACATGGGCTGGGCACCGTTCCCGGCGCCTTGTCGCTTGTGGCGCGCCGCACGGTGATGCAGGATGTCAACCTATACGCGGCACCACTCGACGACACCTCGCGCGATGGCCAAGACCCGCCGCCCTTCCGCACCCCGACAGGCGAGGGCAACGACAAAGCTCACTACACCACTGGCGCCGTCGACACCCCGTTTGGGCGCAACATGCCCCCCGCGGACAGCGTGGACCCTACGCGTGACCCGCCCGTGCAGGTCGTCGCCGCCAAACTACTCCAGCGGAAGGGCTTTCGCCCCGCTGGCGATCAACTCAACGTCCTCGCCGCCGCGTGGATTCAAGCAATGGTAATGCTGCATACTCTATTTGCAGCTCGATTTGCTGCTGTCGGCTGATTTCCGCTTCATATCTCACTAAACCTACTAACCTCAACACGTTTCTATTTCTCTCGGCCTTCTGTATGCGCTGCGAAGTCACATGATTGGTTCGGCCACCACGACAGTGACGAGACCGTTGAGCTTTCCAGCGGCTCACCGCAGTGTCCGCTCACTGCATTCCGCTTCAAGGCAACGAAGCGTCGTACCGACGGCTTTTTCGACAACTTCCGCACACACTGGTGGGACGCCAGCTTCTTGTACGGCCAGACTGATGTCGCTGTCGCCCGCGCCCGTACAGGGCGCGGCGGCAAGCTCCATCAAGGCGCCATCGAGGGCGCACTCCCCAAAGCTGATGACGGAACGAACCTTGTCGGAGACTCGAAGAATAGCTGGGTCGGCGTGTCACTGCTGCAGGAGATCTTCTTGAGGGAGCATAATGCTATCGCCGACGCCATTGCAGGAGCACGTCCGGAGCTGAAGGAAGATGATGAGAAGTTGTTCAATTTGGCGCGCTTGGCCGTTTCCGCGATTACCGCCAAGATTCATACCATCGATTGGACCGTTGAGCTCCTCAAGACGGACACTCTTGAGGTTGGAATGTAAGTATTGAATGTAACGCCATCTCCATCCTCTTGCGCATCCATCTTCGCGTTCGTTTGCTAGCGATACTCACATGTTGATTTCGCCTCCGATGCCTGCGTCTATCCGCTACAGGAATTCAAATTGGTTCGGACTCCCGCGAGCTCTTGGTCTGCCGTTCAGCAAAGGCCCGCCAGGTCTGTTCAGCCTTGTCGCGCAGGACACCGAGAACCATGGCGTGCCCTATTGCCTCACCGAGGAGTTCGTCTCCGTTTACCGACTGCACCCGCTTCTACCCGACGGCCTGCCGATCGACTCTCACTTTGTGCCGCTTAGCGACCTTATCGGTCTACCCGGCGACGAGAAGTTGAACAAGGAAGGCGAGCCCGAAAAATATTGGGACGCCGTGTTGCGCTATCCCTGCGGCAACCTCGAGCTGTTCAACTATCCCAAGGACCTGCGCCAGCTGCCACCGACTGACGAATATGGGCGCCAGAAGCCGGACCTCGTCGATCTTGCTGCTCTAGACTTGTATCGCGACCGAGAGCGTGGCATCCGCTGCTACAACGACTTTAGACGTGCGTTACACATGAAGGCCTTCAAGAGCATCAAGGATTTGTGCGGCGACAATGAAGATGCATATAAGGCGATGGTGGAGGTATACGGGGAGGACGGTATCGAGAATGTGGACTTGATGGTCGGCATGCTCGCCGAGAAGAAGATCAAGGGCTTCGCTATCTCGGAGACGGCGTTCCTCATCTTTTTGTTGATGGCGTCGCGTAGGCTGGAGGCAGATCGCTTCTTCACCACTGACTTCAATGCCAAGACGTACACGGATATTGGCTTTGCGTGGGTGAAGAGTGTGACGTCTATGCGTGATGTTCTCAAGCGCCATTTTCCGGAGCTGGAGAAGAAGATTCCGGACGGGTATTCAGCGTTCAAACCACGTGACAAGTGGCCTGCCGAGCACATGTGATTGTGTTGACCACGCACACGGAAACCTTTCCGTTGGGCATGCCAATTGAGCATGAGTCATCACTGATGACTCATCAGATAATATAATAGTTAGTACATACCTCTGTCAACGATTTCAATGTTACAATGCTGATATTGGAGCACCATCCGTTCCATACAATCGCCTTAGCAAACTCTCAATCAATTATCATCATCACCATCATCATCACCATCACCATCAAGATCGGAGCATACGCTTGACAAGGTTAAATGACACGATGATGATGAGGACCAAACGATTCCGTACGGACGAAATCCATCTGAAATATCTTGCTTTTGTGAACTGTTCTTTCTCTCTCTCAGACACACGCACACACACACACACACGCACACACACATACTGAATGAGCAATAGCATTCAAGCCGTAGCAATAAATCAACCCTGGGATGTACGTCACCATTTCTCAGACAGACCTTCTCGTAAAGCAACGCAACTTTGTTGTTCCACAGCATCGATCAGCTGCTACCAGTCCTCCGGCGTTTGGGCCCGAGCGAGACACAACAAGTACTCGGATTCGAGCGCAACAACGGGAATTCCGGGGGCATTCTCTGGGAGAGCACTCTGGTAAACTTATACCGACTTCGCGTTCTTTTTCTATAACCTTCGACATTACAATCATTGATCAGATCAAAATTTGATCATCAAATCGTCACGACAATACACGTTGCCCGATGTCCAGTTGTAGCGCAAATGCGCTCATGTCATGCGTGAACTGGCCAGTTCAAGTCATTTGTACATCGGCGTCTCCCTCACTTTGCGTGGCAGCGTAGGCCCTGCTGCGCATCATCATCATGATCATCGTGATCATCATGCTGTGAGGGCATCGTGCCAGTTTATCAGGCGGGCCCGTGTTGTTCGCTCCATGTTCCAAATGTCACCATGCGTGAAGACGGCGGCCAAGAGCCTGAAGCAGGCCTCCAAAGGGCTTGCAGATATATTTTCATGCTATTATATAGATACTGTCGCTCGCAGTAGACATCCCTGTCCCGTCAATCTTTGACACGCTGTGCTTTGCGATCGAATGTAAATCGATTCTGCGGTGCTCTTTCTTGCACTTTGCAGTCGCTCGACCGCATATGATTCGCTGACCCCGCCCAGTTCCTCCTTCATGGTCTTTTCTCCTCTCAATTCGGAGGCAGTTCATCACGTAAGCTGCTGTCGAGATTGCTTACTACAGCTAACACACAATTCAAGTTTTTTCCTTTGTACTGGTCTATATACATCAACTTCATGCTGCTCCCATTTGCGCCCATAAATTTTTTCATGCGAGTAATCAACATTCTCCCATTCCCCAGTCTCCACGGCGGGCGTCCATCATACCTGCAATCCAAGAAGAAGAAGAAAACACCAGAAACTCAAACCCAATGAAGTCACGTTCCCTCAAAATCAACTCGCCTCAATGAGGTCAACGTAAACAACGAGCAGTTTAAATCATATAAAAAATAAGTAATTAATTTGGTTGCGAAAACACGGGTTGCAGCCTGCAACTTGCAGGGGTTGGACCACGCTCACGGGTTGCACCACGCTCACTAGCACAGCGCACTCCCCTGCGACCGTTCATCGATACAAGGTCTTCTAACCTTTGCTAAGCAAAGGTGTAGGCATTCCGCTAACAGCAGAGAAAGGGAGGATAGTTAAACATCAAACAGTAGCCGCGAATAACGTGGCCTTTGCGGCCAAGACCGTCTGCCCCTTTGCGCCCAAGTTTGATTCACAATGCCGAGAGCGCTGCGGGAGACAAGATCCATTAGCCATCTCGTACAGGGGAGCTCCACGACATCAGTCAGCTGCTACCAGTCCTCCGGCGTTTGAGTTCCTCCTGTACCGCCTTTACATAAGCAACAATAGCCGGTTCGGCCGCACAACGTCGCGTACCAGGCCCCGACGAAAATGCATACGCAATATCCCGCGTCGCCCTCGCTGCGCTGCGAATATTGCACATGACCATCGTCTTCTTCGCCTCCGCGGGCTCGTTGTCGTCAAGCAAGCCACCCAACGTACCGCTACGCTTGGCAATTCTGATAGAGTTCTCGACAAGTCCCAATCTGGTGAAGATGGCGTCCACATCGTCGTCTATGCTCGTGGCGACCTCGCGAAGCAAGGGGGGGCCATTGATGTTCATAGCAAACATGACGTGCGCCATGTCTGTCACTCCCGGGTCTGGCAATGCCTCTCGCTCGCCAGTGCGCTTGAGTGATTCATCCGTAAACTCGTACACGTCGGCGATGTTCGGCTTGGCCGGCAGGAAACGCCACGGTAGAATGGAGTCCACCACTCCACCGACCTGCTTGTCCACAGAATCGAGTGTGTCTTTGGGAATGTCCGGGTGTCCTGGTGGAGCAAAATGCGGCCAGATGGCCCGAATACAAAAATCGGATAACACTCGGTCCGACGGGAGCTTCTCAGGGTTCTGCAGGGCGTCGGCGGTTTCAGAAACGACTGCCGAGATGTCTTGGGGGACGGCAAACTTTTTGTCCAGAAATGCGCGACAAGGCGGGTAGGTAGGATCGTCAGTGGCGCGAAAGGGCATAAACCAGCTACGTAGGGTGACGTTGTAGAAGCGGGTAAGAGGAAAGAACCAGCGGAACAACCATGGGAGATCGTTGACCGAGGAAATGACTTGCGTGAAGCGTGCGAGATCGCCGGAGTTGAGCGCGGTTGTTATTGCTTCAGGAGTGTTCAGTGTTACTATGTCGAGGCCGAGAAGACGGGTACGCGAAATTGAGTCTTTGGAAGTGTCTGCCATTTGCTGGTGTGAGGAGAGAAGTTGGTGATAGTCGTGGGTGCGTGGGTCTCAGATAGTCTCTGACGGGTTGGCGCTCGCAGATATGCCTACACGTAGCTGACTGTTGCGTCGACAAATCTGGTGGAGAGGATATTATACGGATAATAGGTTTCAGGATTATTCATGGGTTTCCGCGTAGATACGCGAAGAATGACAGTGGACGCTCAGGGAGATGACGGTATCAAAGATCGAAGTACGTACGTTGATCTTCTGCCAGTGAAAAAATAACGATTATTAACGAAAAGAATGAAAACGTCGTCCGATTTGAGAATATAAAGCCCAGGCCCGTATTTGTGACTGACTGACTCGATAAAAATATAAGTGACTAGTGACTGACTGACTAGCAAATGCAATAAAATTCTAGTCACATTTAGTCATTTACAGCCCACGTGGCCATTAACATACGTGTCACATTCATAACCACTAATTTTCCTACACGTGTGTAATATATAGGAGCCTAAATGGTTTTCAAATTAAATCTTACGTTTATTTTTGGCTATAAATAGTAAACATAGTTATCAATTTGTGAGGATATCCCTTTGTTTTATTGATATTGGTGTTTTTTTCAATGTTTTGCTCATTTTTAAAAACTTTTCTAAAACTTGAAGTTTGATAATAACATTCTTTAGAACGAATATACCTTGTTAGAACCTAAGCAAATTGACATATATACTTATATATCTCCGGCCATAAGCAACGCAATTTAATTTCTTAGTAAACGCGCTTAGAGAAAGAACCAAGGAAGATTTGACTAAATGTGACTGACTACGAACTTTTTTGAGTAATTTTGACTTCTGGACTTGCTCAAAAATCTAGTTATAAAAACGGGCCTGATAAAGCCGCCTTACATGTCGTTCGTAAAAGAGGATTAAGAATAAATGAAAGTTACATGACATGCTTCATTACTGTGCACTACGTCACAGTACATATGAAAGTCAATTGAAGACCAAACTCATCGCATCACAAAAGCAAAAGTCAATGCTTCGAGCGTGGTAGACGCTGAGCACAAAACGGATCCGACGTGAACGAGAACAAAAGCAAACTATCCGTGTAGGTTAAAAAAAACAAATCTGTTTTCCAGTCAAAGATATGCTGCATTCACTCCATAGAAACACTAACAAAATAACGTTTGGTAAAGAATTCGATTCGCGGGCTGTCAAAGCTGTACACGCAATCATCTGAGCCTTTGACACCAGATTTGATTAAAACTAAAGTAACTGCATTTTGCAGAGTAAATTGTTGCTCATAAGTTTGACACCAGATTTTTTAATACTAAAATGACAGAATTTTGCAGCGTAAATTGTGTTTTGATACTAAACAAACAAATCCCAAAAGCCCATTAGTCTGAGACATTTTCGCATCACGCCAAAATATGTTTTACGTGCTCGCCAGCTTGTGCTGTTCTAATATATAAGCTCGATCGTAATAGCGATTGCCTTCTTTTGTGACGCTATATGGGTACTTCGACAACATCAAAAATGTTTTTGAGGTTAAACTTCTAAGCAGGCGACATACAGACTGTCGTATAGCCACAGGCGGTGCTCGTTGGTTGTGGGAAGCCATTAAGGGCTCGACCTATAAGGTACGAAGTAGGAGACGAACCACGACGGTAGACGAGCACCTGAATACCAAGTGGTACAGTAGGTAGGATTGCTAGCTTCGGCCGTATCGGAAACGACAAGCGGGAGCGCAAGCGTACGCACAAGACTTAAGCGGTGGTAGTTCTTAACCAGAAAGGCAAGACTTTACCAAGTTGGTGCTTACTTTACAAGTTGTAGGAGACACGGACCTCGGCAGCGCCTACGTATGGCTGCCGGGTCAACGCGATCTCGCACACGTGTCAGACGTATTGTCTGATGCACCACGTGCGTCTCTAAAATATCTACATAATTAAATAAATTATCTAAATTAATAACTAGTTAGTAGATTGTCCACAAAGCCGTCAACAAACACGTAGTAGATCTGTAGCACATTATCAACCGGTCAATTCCTCCTCATAATCCCCTTTGTAGCAGAACCATTAGGCAAAATCCATTGTACGACAGACCCCCTTCCTACCATGAGAAACGCTCCGTGGCTTCCTTGATTCCACATCGTGGTTTCTTCTGTCCCAACCATGTTTTTCTCTTCGTCATTAGAACAGAAAAACCAATTGGTCTTAGGCATAATGTTTCGTTGCGTCCATGTGGTATAGAAATAAATTTCTCTTAATTCACCGAAAAGGTCTGCCTTTCAAGGTATGTCATAGATCTCCCCATTCTTCGAACAGCTTCTCTCATAATACGGTTGCGGTCTCAGAAATGCCAATTGGTTTGGTTCAATTCCGCCCAAGATGGTGTCCATTTCTCCCACTCACAATGTGGAAATTTCACTCTTTCTTACCAAGCGGTTCTTCAATTTCACCTACATGGCGCTTAATGAAACCCGCGTCTTCGAAGTTGAGCTCTTCCGGAGCCTCTCAGGTCTCATTCCACGGAATGGGTACAACTGCAAACCGGTTCGGTATGTCTACCAGTACCAGTTAGGTCAGCACCTAACTTCCAATTAACTAATTGTCACATTGGAGTACCGAGGTGGTGGTTCGCAACGTCTTTGGTGACCGTTTCTGGTCTCCTCAAATCGCCGACAAAGGGTGCGATCCGGTCCCGTTCTATCCCACCAAGCTGCTCACCGAAAGGTTTCAGCTCGCGCCCAATACCCTCGTGGTTTGTGCTTACACCGTCGTGGTTCCTTCACCTGTCCTTCTCGACATGCTATAACAATTTGGTATTTCCGTACATATTCTTCTGGTAGCCCGCTTCCCTTCTGTACCACTTTGGTAACCATCCGAAACGAACTGAATTTCCTTCCAACTCTTTCCTTCTTCTCACCACGTGGTCTCAATCGTTTCCCAATTAGCATCCTTTCGGTACTCTTCTCTCTTGAGAATTCCAATCTACCGTTCGGTACTCGCCAACTGGCCTTATAATACCTAAAAGTTCAATTTTCTTCTTCACCCATTGGTACCTTTTTTCTCCTTCTCAAACTGTGGTGGTGCATTTGAGCTGTTCTACAAATTGTTTCGGTCGTTACCATAAAGGTTTCTTACTCGTTAGAGTTCCTAGAATAACCATGTGGTACTGTCGGACGAGTGGCGAAGAACTCTCCGTTCCCTCCTCGTCGCTTCACCAAGTGGTAAGTTCCTCCCGAGCTTCGAAACCTTTCTGGTGTTTCTTCCTACGCGGAGAACCTTTTAGGTCGTCACCTGTACGGTCGTGAACTGTTCCGGTGTCTAGCTTTCACCAAGTGGTCATTGAAAACAAAAGAGTATAAGCTTCTCCCCCCCCCTTCCTTTGACCAGCGTACCACGGTGGTAGTAGACTTTCACACCTTTGAAGGAATCAAAGTAAGCCAAGTGGTAAACGTTATTCAGATCCATAAAGGTCTGCTATTCGGTTCCGTCTAGGGCGCCACCAAGACAGTGCTCTGCAAAACCAAGTTGGTCCCACACGATCATGGTACACAACGCAGCACGGCGCGCATAGTGTGAGGCGTTGCGCTGTACCATATTGGTGCTTGCGAGCTACGCGCGTGTTTTTGTGGTGTCCAGCAGTGTATTACAGGGAGAATGCATCGCCTCTTGGGCTGAATGTAGGCGCGCGAGGCGTTCACACCAAGAGGTTACTTGCAAGGCGAATCAAAAAATTTGACGCCGAAATTACCCCACCAAATGGTATCAAAAACGCCGAAACATTTTTTGGTCTGTATCTCGGAAACCAGGCGGTTTCAGAGGCTGAAAATGCCCGATTTTGCACCGCCGCGAGGTCAAAATACTTGAATTTTTTGACCGTGCGTGCGTATGCACGCTACACACAATAGTGTATACCGAATCGGTTACTCGCACCAGGCTCGAAGCATGATGCGCGTGCACTTATGCCATCTGAAAAAGGGAAATTTTTTGATTTCCACCATTTAGTCTTGCACGCGTGAGGCGCGTGCCCGGACCGGGGGGCGTGCGTCGCGTGGTGCGGCACGTGCTACGCACGACCTCCACGGCTCCATGTATACGTCGCGTCTTCATCATTACTGATCATGGGCGCCATCTCCCCTGAGGTTTCTTCACCACCAACAAATGCTCTCCTTTGTGGTTGCAACTTTTCGCGAATATTCCGTTTGGTTAGTTACCTCATGTTACCAATTGGTTATAAGTTAGTAGCAACAAAAGAGGGGGGAGACTATGTCCCCCCCTTCTTAGAGGAGTCAACAGATGTTGTTAGACAAGTCAACCGTCCGGTGGCATAGGTTCCCCTCGCCTCCGCCAGTATCGGATGGCGAAGTTCTTTGGGATAACTGAGGGTGGCTCAGGAGTGTCACCCTCCGGCTCCCAACCATACCACGGTACGCGGTACTTAAGACCTTCTGGTGTACGTTTGTGACCGACGATGGATTCCACAGGATATTCATCCGACTCCTGTGCGTCTACCACTTGGTTCTCTGCGTTTGTCGCGATGTCCTTCAAGGTTTTCCGAGCTTCACTATCAGGGTCACTTCGCTCCTCCACGGGTGAGATGTAGTCCGGATCGGTTCCGCCTTCGTCTTCACCTACCTCTAAAGGTTGTTCTTCACCACTTGGTGTAGCGCGAAGCTCAGCCGCACGGCGATCTCGCGCGCGTTCTCCCGCATCCCTACGGTGTTGAACCGCCTCCGGTGCCACCGATACGCGTTCAATTGACACAGTATTGTGCATACCATCTTGGAGTATTGTCGCCGTCTGGTCAGTAAACTTCAGAACCTTATAGGGACCCGTAGATTTTGGGAGTAACTTAAAGTTAACCTCGCGGTCAATCTCTTCGTCATCTGTCTCGTCACCAGGCCTTGGTCCCGAACCTTTTGGAGGTACGTCTAGGTAGACATACTGACCCGGTTCTACCGATACCACTCGATTTACCTCTCGGTCGTAGTCTGCTTTGTAGCGTCGCTGAGCGGCAGTGAGCTTGCTCTGCGCGTACTTCAAAGCTTTCCTCAACCTCAATAAGGTATTTCTCTTCACCTGAGCGGGACTTAAAGAACCAGCTGGTGCCTCCCCTGTGGGTTCACCTTGAAGGACAATACCCGGGGGGTGACGCGACAGCACCAAATCAAACGGTGTTGTCTGCGTAGAGCGATGCACCTGTAGGTTGTAGGAGTAGGTAAGCGGCTGAACCAGCTCATCCCAACCAGTTTGGCGTTCCTCAGTGTAGTGGCGCAACCTCGAGACCAACGTTTGGTTAAACCTTTCCACTTGCCCATTGGTTTGCGGGTGGTAGGCGGTAGTGAAGTAGTGTTTGATACCTAAAAGGTGACAAACAGCTTCGAAAAAATTCGCCGCGAGGTTCGAACCATTATCGGTCAGCAAGTAGAGTGGCGCACCATATGGGTAAATCCAATTGTTGAGAAACGCAACGGCCAAAGTGGTACTCTTCGTGTCTCTCAGAGGTATAGCTCGAGTTAGTTTTGAGATCCGATCGGTGATAACCATAATGTGTTGGTACCCCCTTGAGGTTCTTGGTAGTGGACCTAAAAGGTCAATAGCGACAAACTCCATAGTGCGCGCTGCTGGAAACAGCTTGAGGTACTTCCTATGTTTGCGCACACCACCACGGGTTTTCAAACATGACTCACACTGTGCCACAAAGGAATACACATCGTGTGCCATATGCGGCCAGTAGAACTGCCTCCTCAAGGTGTAACAAGTCCTCGTACCACCTGGGTGACCAGCCAGCCTGGAGAAGTGAGTCAGGTAAAGGACTCTAGGCCGCAAGGATTTCGGTACAACCTTTTGGAGCAAACCATCGAGGTTCGACTTCCGTACCAAATATCCGTTTCGGTCGATGTCAAACTGAGATCCCTTCTTACCAGCTTGGTCTGCCAACGACTTGCAATACGCGTCGTTGGCTTGCTCCCGAAGGAACTCCTCTCTTGGGATGGGCGTGATGTCCATCTCCTCGAGAGCCATGACCTATTGGTACAGATTCTCATTCCACAGCTCACCTTCACCAGGTAGCTCCCACACTCCCTGAACCGTATCGGTCAAATTACCACTTGGGTCAATTGAAATCGTGAAGCACGGTATGTCGTCTTCCACCGGTTCGGTATCTAACCCATCGGTACTCAGACGAGACAGAGCGTCTGCGACTTTGTGCTTTATACCAGGACGTTACTCTACGTCGAACTCGATCTCGGATAGACGTAATCTTTACCTGGCCAACCGACCGGACGCATCTGATAATCCCAGTATCCACCTAAGGGAGTCATGATCAGTCCGCAAGGTAAAACGTTCACCATATAGGTAGGGATGGAGCATCAGTATGCTCCACAGTACCGCTAGGCATTCCTTCTCGGTGACAGTGTAGTTCTTCTCCGTTTCGGTCAGTGCTCGACTCCAATAACCAATAGGTAGCTTGTCGCCGTTTTCTTGCTCCTGCATGAGGCAGCAACCAATTTGGGCGTCGGAAGCGTCGGTATCCAGCGTGTAGCGGTAACCAGCTTTGGGTAGCGAAAATATTGGTGGATTCAGAAGCGCTCGCTTGAGCGTTTCGAACGCGTCCATCTCTTCGTCCGAGAGGATCTCAAACCTCATGGGCTGACCTTTTAGGAGCTTCCTTTTCAAGTGCGCCGCAATGGTCGCGAATCCTTTGATGAACCTTCTGTAAACATTACAGAGACCAATAAAGGACCTCACCTCGGTCTGGGACCGCGGTACTTTCGCTTCCTGGACTGCTCGCAAATTGCGCTTTGCAAACAAAAGGCGACCTGGGCTAATTGTGTGGCCCAGGTATTCCATTTTGGTATCGAAAAAGAAGCACTTGCGGAGCTTCAACGTTACCCGTGCGGTCTGTAGTAGTCTCAACACCTGACGGACATGAACGAAATATTCTTTCACCCATCTGGAATAGATGATAACATCATCTAGATATACCAATGCGGTTCCCCACTTGGCCTTTGAAAGGATAATATCTAACGCTCGCTGAAAGGTAGCGGGTGCGTTACAAAGACCAAAACGCATCCGAGTAAAACGGTAAATACCAGCATGGCAGGTGAAGTCCGTTTTGTCTCGGTCCTCTTCCCTTATAGGCATCTGCCAATAACCGCAATTGGCGTCCAAAGTGGTAAATATTTGTGCATCCCCAAGGGAATCAATGCACTCGTCCATCCTAGGTATTGGGTACGAATCCCGTACGGTGACATTGTTGAACTTCCTATAGTCGATACAGAACCTCATTCTAGGATCTCCCCTTCTCTGACCAACACCACTGGGCTGGCCCATTCAGATTGAGCGGGTTCAATCACACCTTCACGGAGCATCCGTTCCACCTCCTCCAACTCCACACCGCGGGCTTTCGGACCTGCACGGTAGGGTTGTTGCCATATTGGTTGAGAGCCAGGCACAAGTTCGATGCGGTGCTCGGCCGCCTTGATCTCACCTAATTGGCCCGACCAAATGGTTTCAAATTCTTCAAGGAGACGGAGGATACATCGCTTGTTGTGACAGTGGTCCTCACCTACATGGAATTCCTCTCTCCAATCTCTCAATGGGTCTAACTCCAGTTTCTTCCTGGCTTCTACCGCATAGGTCTCGGTGTCAGCCAGTACGGTCTTTTCGTCAGCATTCGTCGATACCACTTGGTTGTTCGCAAACGATTTCCTCCCCCCTTCCTTAGAGTAGGTGACCTCGCCAGACTCGGTTGGCATGATGAATACACCACTTGGGGCTGGTAGAGCGACACCTATCACGATATTCTTCGGCAAGTTCACCGTGTGGTTTCCGAAACTGCTGAGGTATACCTGAAATGGTCTGTGAGGTACGTTCTCAACAATTCCGTTAGCCATTAAGGTAAGATGTCGTTCCGCTGTCCTCGGATGGTTCTGCAACGTTACCAGTCCTGGTGTATCGCATGAAACCGTTACATTAGTCTGGTGCATAGGCGGTATGGAAACCTTCTTGGTGAGTCTAACCTTGTTGGAAACGGTATTGGTTGGGAGTTTCCATGTTGGTGTTCGAACCCATCCATTCTTGGTCTTTGTGTGACCTTGAATGGCAACCCTATCACCGTAGCCGAGCAGGATTGTCTGCGATTCTGGGAAGATTGCTCTGACGTGGTTGTCAATGAAGCTGGTTCCCAGGATGCAATCCGCAGCCAATCGGTCCACCACGTAGAATTTCACTCATACCTTCCAGGTTCCAATTTGCACCATCGTGGTCAGCGTTCCTCTGATTAGCAGAGGGCGGTTGTTCGCATCTACCAAAGGGTTGGGTGTGGCCTCCTGCTTGAGTGTATCCAATACCGACTTGGGTACCATACGTGTGTTCAATATGCATGGACCGGCACCGGTATCGAGGACAGAAACTGCAGGAACCGCATGGGAAGGTGAGAAAAAAAGCGAGACACCAACTTTATAGTTATTGTACTTCATGAACATAACATTCATTGGTGTACTGTTCTCGTCTTTCACGGTTTCATCCAATCCTTTCGGTATCGAATGGCCATCCAATTTCCGGTTGGGTGTGGTCTCAACCACAACCGGTTTTAGTTTTCCTCCTGCTTGGGAGCAGAGGAAGTTTCCAAGATCGGTTCCTGTTCCACAAGGTTGACCTGACGGGATCCGGATGGTCCAGTCCTGTTACCAGTTGGTTCGTTCCGGTCTGAACCGAATAGGTGAGAGTGGTTTTCCTGCCTGGCCTGCACGAGATTATCTCGTAGGCTGGGCGGTAGCTTATCGCACCTATTGGCAACGTGATCACCCGAGAGGCAGAACCAGCAAAGCATACCCCCTGTGGTTGGGTCCCTCATTACCATCGAGGTAGACTTTCTTTCCCCAGTGTTCGCCGTCGCATAAGACGAATTAGAAGCACTTGGTGCATTCCGTTGACGAGTACCGACGGAAGCAGGTGACTGTGTTGCCGCCCTGGTCGGAGGCGTGACAGACTGAGGAATGCCAATTGGTGTGGTTGACCAGTTCCCTACCGTAGAGGGTCAGGAATTTCCATGTGGTGCAGCAACCAAGGGAATTGCAGTACCAGTTGGTATCCTGATCAAAGAATCACCATCTGTGGTAGAGTTCTCTTCGATTTCCATCACGGACCGTTTCGGTTTCTCCCTTGTGGTAGGACCATGAGTCGGTTTCTTACCCATGCGGAGCGTGTCGCCCAGACCCTGAGCGTACCTGGAAAGGGCATCGTAGTCTACCTTTCGGTTAGTCGTCAAGTAATTACGTACCTGAGAGCGGATGGCTCTGTCAACATTGTCAGAGAACATTGACTTTAACCTCGTGGTAGTGATCACGTTCCCGCATCGCGTGGCTAGGTTCCACAAGGCAACTGAGAATTCTATTTCGGTTTGGCCTGGCCTTTGACGGTATGCGAGCAACTCCGAGTAGGACTCCTGTATTACCTCATCGATCGCATATGTCTCTAATTTCGAAATTAACCACTTCAGGGTAGCTCTCCAACATCTCCGTCTCTTCGTCGTCAACCACTAGGGTATTTCCTCGAAGGCGCCCCTGCAGGCGGTGGTAGGCTTGTCCTTTAAGGTAGAACTGGAACAACCACATGGCAGCCCCTTCGAAAAAACCATTCTGGTCACAGGCGATCTTGAATTTGTGCAGAAACTCAATCACCGCGATGGGATCCTCACCGGTAGATACATCTGAAAGCTGTGCTTCTTGTGATTCTTAGTAATTTTCTGAGCTACCGCATCGGGGTAGTCAGAATCCTTGTTCCGTAACCTGTAGGTCCTGTAATCAACCGCTTTGGTGAACAGGTCGTTCAACGGCTGAATTACCTCCAGGCCCGAAACGGTGTCTGATTCGGTATCAGAATCATTCCTTCTTTTCCGACCCTTGCGGGTTCCCTTAGATTTTCTTCTAGATCTCTTGGTTTTGTTCCTTCTCCTTCTCTTACCTTTACGTTCGTCCTCCGAGGACTCCGAATCGGTATCTGAACTCGACGAAGTAGAACTCGAATCCCATTTCCTCTGCCTACCTCGACGGCTCTCCTATTTCTTACCTTTATGGTTTCTTCGCCGCTCATCCTCCGAGTCAGACGAATCACCCTCAGGGCCACCTCCTCCGGTACCCTTTCGAGCGATACCAATTGTTTTGGGCAAATAGTAACCGGTCGGAACATCTGCTGCCGAGCCCTTGCGGTCACGTCCCAACGAACCCTTGTGGTCCCCACTGTCAGCCGGAAAAGACTGAGGATATTGTAGCGAACCCCTCGGGACCTCATGAGGTTTTGTGCTTACCATGTTCACCGTAGATGGTTTTCCTTCTGCGTACCCTTCGGTAATCCATAGGTCTTGAACCACGCGGTATATCTCACATTTGACGTCTGTCCATAGGTACTCGCGCACCATTTTCGGTAACATTGCCCTAACTTCCACAACCACGCGGTCAATTACCACTCGGGTAATTGTGTCCACGTCCAAAGAGGGCCCAGCTGTTCCACCTTCAAGGTCTACCTTATTGGTTGTGGCATCCTTCATTACGTGGGTCAGGAGATATCTGGCTCGCTCCTCAAGACGAGGCCAGATCGCCTCAACCATTTCACCATAAGGGTTGACCTTCACGGTATCCGACGGCGCAGTCGCCACCGGGTCGCCGGGACGGACAGCTTTACCTCTTGGGTTACGTAGCAATTCCTCCGGGTTATCCAAAATTGGTTTTACCAGAGGTACAGAAGGTCCACCTGCAAGGCTTGAAGGGGCACTAGACCCTTGAATAGACCTCTTAGCTTTCACCATTATTTGGCTGACCGGGGTAGCTAATTGTTTTCTTGGTATTCCAACTACCGAATTGGTTTGAATTCCTTTCGTCCTACGAAGGGCTTCGTTTCCAAAGTGGACACCACAAACATCTATTAGGTGTTATTCAACAACAACCTTCTCGGTCGGGAGACCAAAATATGTCGTATAGCCACGGGCGGTGTTCGTCGGTTGTGGGGAGCCAGCGAGGGCTCGACCTATAAGGTACGAAGTAGGAGACGAACCACGACGGTAGACGAGCACCTGAATACCAAGTGGTACAGTAGGTAGGATTGCTAGCTTCGGCCGTATCGGAAACGACAAGCGGGAGCGCAAGCGTACGCACAAGACCTTAGCGGTGGTAGTTCTTAACCAGAAAGGCAAGACTTTACCAAGTTGGTGCTTACTTTACAAGTCGTAGGAGACACGGACCTCGGCAGCGCCTACGTATGGCTGCCGGGTCAACGCGATCTCGCACACGTGTCAGACGTATTGTCTGATGCACCACGTGCGTCTCTAAAATATCTACATAATTAAATAAATTATCTAAATTAATAACTAGTTAGTAGATTGTCCACAAAGCCGTCAACAAACACGTGGTAGATCTGTAGCACATTATCAACCGGTCAATTCCTCCTCATAATCCCCTTTGTAGCAGAACCATTAGGCAAAATCCATTGTACGACACGGACCAAACGTAGGTAAACGATAAAACTTATCAGCGTTCCACAACAAGCGTGCTTGGTGTACCATGAGTGTAGAAAAGCAGAGCTGGGGCTCGAACCCAGGACCCCCAGATCACACAAAAAGCACACAAAGGTGGTTACCGACTGAGCTATGGCCGCTTCAGTGCATGTCGTCCACAAGCTGGCACTGCGGAGGTGTTATCGTGACCCTCTGTGACTGCCATCTGCAGCTGACAGCACTACAGGGTAAAACTTGCTTACGTTCATCTATTTACAGCCGCGTCTGTGTTCTGCAAAGTGGAATATAGTCTGTTCGCTTTGGAAACTAAGCTAGTTTTGGGGCTATTTGGGGCGCGCGAGGGGGTAGCAGAGGCTGGCACTCAAAAAATTAAGAAATTTTGGAATATTAAATTCCATTTCGCGCAGTTTAGTGCTTGGGTCCCCTAGTTTTTGTAGAGGTTCTACTTCGCCGCACCACCCCATTCACTCTTTTCCGCGACCCTCTCTCAAAACTGCACTCGTGCTAGTTTGCGTTTCCATTTTCTCCCATGTTGCAATGCCAATCGCAATTCATCCCACCTCAATCGTCCCATCACTTCTTCCCAGTCCACACCACCTCCGCTATTTACCCATTTCTCGCCCATCACGCGTTCATTTTGTAGAAGTCAGGTGCACAACTCTCCCCCTTCTCGTATACCCGCCTCGCCCCAAAACGGCTTCAAATCCCTCCCATCCTTCTCTCCTCCTGTCCCCTCAGAATCCCCTTCGCAGTCCGCGCTACCTCCGCCGCACTCCTAAACCCAGTCACCACCGGAGCTCCCACTCCCTCCCGCGGCACCTCCTCCTCCACCTTCTTCATCTCCTTACGCCTCTTCTTCAGACGGCTCTTCCCATCCCCAACCCCACCACCCTTTGTCTTCGGTGTCACAGGAGACCCCTTCTGCACCGCCACCCTTCCCACACTTCCCTTCTCCGTCTTCCCCTCCACACCTCCTTTCACCGTCTCCTCTTCCACCAATCTTTGCCTCTTGAACAGCTCCTTCACCTCCTTCTCCAGCACGTCCAACCTCTCGTTCAGAACCCTATTATCCTCCCGCAACTCTCCAACCTCCCTTCCCGCACACTCCACTATCCCATACACATGATTTCTCATCTCCACTCCCAATACCGACAGCGAATTTCGCAGGCTCGAAATCGCCTCAACCGAAACACCACTACCACCCCCACTCAGCACCACACCGCCCATTTCCGTTACAATCTCCACAATTCCATCGTCCAGTTGCTCCTTCATCACCAACCCCAACATCCCCACCCTCGCCTTCATCTCCCCCACAAACCGCATCTCCCTGTCACCCTCTCCGCCCCCACTCTCTATCTGGTCTCCAACCTCTAACTGACTCAGATGCACCGCACCCCTTCTCTCCATTGCGACCCCCTCCACCTCCAATTCTACCCCCTTCTCCACCTCATCACCATCCCCTCTCCTCGCCTCACACTTCTTTCCTTCATCAGCCACTTCCTTCTTCTGCGACATCCGACCAGCCGCCGTAATCACGTCCTCTTCCCGCTTTGGTGACGGCGTCTGCGGTACCTCCTTCCCCTCCAACAGCACCCACAGCTCCTCATCCTTCACGTATCCGTTCGACATCTTCAGAAGAAGAAATAGTAGTTGGATCGAAGTTTCCGCTGCGATACAGTGCAATCGAGCTAAACTGTGCTGTCCACCCCAACTGTCCAACCACACGGGCTATATCCAGCACCATGATTGTCCCTGTTTCCCTCATCCCGTTTCCCGCCAAAACATCCACTGTACACCTCCGCACCTTCCACTATTTAAGCGCCATCTCTCTGTCCCCTCTTCACATAGTCCCCACCCACCTCGCCTCGACCGGTGATATTTTTCTCTTCCACCATAACCCCACTCGATGGTTATAGCAAAACAGGAAGATATTGCCAGTGGAGGCAAGCTAGGGACTAGTGATTGTACTTAGAGTTGCTCACCCTCTGTCTCGACTGGGGGCATCTTCTTCTTCCGTCCCATCCTTTGTGGGTTGTGACAAAAAAAGAATATGTCACCACTCGACACCGGATGGGTAACAATGGTAGCACGTAGAGTAGTTCATCCTCCCTCTCAGCGTCCACTGGGGATATATTGATGTTCTCTCACATCCTTTCCCGGTTGTCATACAAGAGAAATACATCTCCAATGGAGACGGAGAATTTAGTTGTGATAACACGTAAAGGTAACAATGTAATAAACAATAATTTTATGCTACTATCTCTAACCAACCTTTCGAAAACCAGCTATGACATGAGCTGGGTTACTCGAGCCAAAGATGGCAGATCCTGCAACTGAAATGTTTGCACCGGCCTCCACTACTGCTTTCACAGTACTCAGTCCAATACCTCCATCCACCTGTATCCCTATTCTTGGGTACAACTTCCTTGCATGTCGCACCTTATCAAGAACACCCTCCATAAACGCCTGTCCTCCAAACCCTGGCTCCACCGTCATCAACAATAACATGTCTACAACTCCTTCCTTCATAAGTGCTTCTACGACCTTTATAGACGTATTCGGGCGCAACGCAACTCCATCCTTTTAATTATGGCAATCCGATTGAAGCTATAAAACCCGTTCACCTCATTTATGAAGCCAAAATGGCTCCTTTCATCCTGTATTCAAGCTCCCCGTAACTCGTACTTTACAACTACTTTACAACTCAGGTTCGAAATCAGTTTCATTCATTGCACACTTTCTACTGTTCCACCTACCTTTCATAAAACATCATCACACTTTGTGGCTTGTCGTCTCATACAAGGCCTATCATTCATTCAGTACAATCACATATCATACATTTCGCTCACTTTCACAAAGTGAACCATGTTCCCGTTCTGCGCTTCCCAACCGTTTGTACTTACGTATCACTCTTTACCCCAGCAGTTCTCCGCCCCATCTTCCCTTTTTATCGTCACACAAAAACAATCGAACACTTGCAATGAACGCCCAGTCCGACATGCCTCCGACTCCGCCTCCGAGTCCCAGATACTCTGACGTCCCTCAGGCCTCATCTCCCGCCCGAAGGACTCGGGCCGTTATTGTTGGAAGGGGGCGTATAGGTACCATGCTGGCGAACGAAGAAGATACGGTCATTTCCGCACACGAATTCTGCAGCATGGCTGCTACCTCTCATCTTTCTGATGTACCGATACTAGTTTGTGGAAGAACGAACACCCTGGAGACCGTAATTCAGGCTTGCCCTTATTCGCTCAGAGAGAATCTCGTTTTCTTCCAGAATGGAGACATCATACCATTGCTTTCGAAGCTCGGTGTGGACAAATGTTCAAAAGTTGTCCTATACGTTGGTGTCCTCTCAAGAAACGCAGCTCCGCAGGATGGTGTCACTCCTCAAAGTCCGGATGGTCTCACTGTCGCAACAGGAAAGTGGGCCTCCAACGTTGCAGACAGGTTTACGTCTATGGGTCTCACTTGCGGGGTTGTCGACGAAGACACATTTCTCGTAAGCTATTATGAGAAGCTCGTGTGGCTATCAGCGTTCAAAATCGTCGGGGCCTCAAGAGGTTTCATTCCTATGGACGTAGTCGCTACGGAGTGCAGTACGGTTGTGCTCACAATAATGAAAGAGCTGTTGAAGATAGTTTCGCTTAAGACAGCTACTACTTTCAACCTGGAAGAGACCGTTGGGCGACTTCTTGCATATGGGAAAACTCTCGTTGGCTTCCCTACTTCTTTCTCCGACTTTCAGTTTAGGAACGCGTACTTCTACGACTTTTCCCGCCAAGAAAGAAACATTGTAGGCGGTGACCCCGCTCCTTTTCATACAAACTACGTCAACGTTGTTAAGGAAAAGTTATCCCCCTCCCCCTTCCCCCAGCGTTGCGGTTAGAACACATGACTTTTCGGTGTTGTAAACCTTTTAGACATAGTTAGACATAAAACTTACTTTATCGAAATGACCTGTTCCTATTACATTACTTATATTGTTCTTCCTTCTGTGGTTCAAATATGCCCCTTTAAATCCTACATCCCTTATCACTAATACTTCGTTAAGATTTTGCTAGATAGAAAATGGTCATTCCATATCATTAAAGTGCACGATACTAGTAACGAAACAAGTACAAAAATTGTGATATTTCTGAAGAACTAAGCGTTTGCATTACTTGGGGCACCCGTATAAAGTAAGGTAAACCTTTTATGGGTTTCAACCCATAATGGAGGTTGTTTTACTCTTCTTGATTTCTAAGCTGATGTTAAAGATATTTACAGTTTTCTTTACCCACTTGAACCCGTACATATAATTTAGGACTAAATCATCCTTTCTTTACTTCAAATCGATGCAAAAACTTCTCCTCCTAGTAACGTTTTAAAACAGTACTACAATACCCGCATATGGTCGTTCTTAGACTCTTTTTATACTACGAAACACCTTGTGAACATCAATCACATCCTTCTCATTCGTATACCCACACCCATTTGCAAAACAACCCTTTCGAAAGCTTTCAAAACATGTATAACTCGGAAGTTAGAGCCCAAGAAGTAACTCCTCAGCAGCTGGCTAACGAAATATTCGAAAATGGCTACGCCGTGATTAGTGATGTTGACGGTACTCTGAAAAGAGCTGGGGAGAACATTCCTGCCGAAACAGTCAAATGCATGAAGTACATCAACGCACGCGTTGGTTTCGGAATTGCTACTGGGCGAGATATAGAGGATGCCGAGAGTTTCATGGAGCACCTGGGTGGCTACACTTTTGGCATCTCTGGAAACCAAGGCGCACGGGTGAGATTATCCAATGGTACCGAAATTGATCAGGACCTTGACAGGGAAGGTTACGAAAGATGTGCAGCCGAACTTGAGAGACTTGCACTCTCCTTAAATGAATCGCACGGACTTCACGAAGAGCGTCAACAAGCAGTGGTGAGCACTAGAAAAGACAGTGGACTCCCTAACTTCACGTACAATGGACTGTCGAAGTGGAAAACAGAAGTTAACTCCGGTATTTCAAAAGTGTTGACATCCTTTCCGAACCTGGTTGCGTACCCTCAAGATGAAAACTGTGACATAGGGGACATTCGTTTCACGAAAAATAGTGGGGCGCTAGCCTTGGTTGAAAACGACCCCCAGTTCGACACACATTTAATCGTTGCTTTCGGGAATGCTTCCAATGATGGCCCTCTATATGAAATGGCAACCCTGGCAGTTCATGTGAAGGGAGAAGACCATCCAGCAGCGGTAACATATCTTGTTGATGGCGTGGAGGACGTGCATGAGACCATCAGAAGGGTGGCAGAACTGTACGGGTACAGAAAATGCAAGTGTCAAGGTTTAGAAATGCTCTTGGAATTTGTTTCAAGTGCTACGATGCCTTTAATACTTAGCTATGATATGAGATCTCAGTAATAAAAGTGTCGTGTATATCTCAATACCCTTTTATGAATCTTGGTGGTTTTTATCGTGCTGCTTTTCCTCGTAGCCGTACAACAGAGCCACCAACATAATTGTCGAATGTACATCCTCCACGCTTTCGAACAGGTTGTGTACTCCACGCGGGATACAATCTTCTTTGACGTGAACGCCGTACACGCCTACCTCATGCAAAGGCCCGTCGCTCAAAGCACTTCCGAACGTCACGACGTCATCCGTATCAATAAATCTCGGTTCATTATCCACAAGATTTTCTCCTCCGCTTCCTTTTGTGTATCGCTTGTCCACAATTTCGCAACTTTTATCGCCGGGATAGATAACAAACGCATCCATCTTCTGCAACAGGTCCCCAATAGCAGAATCCACTTCTTCTTTCCACTGCCACAGTTTGTTGTACACGAAATTGGGAAGGCCACTATCACTTCTGGTCTCCACGAACCCCTTGTCATCATCATTCACAATACCATGCCTCCTATTCAAATCCCTTGCCAGGAACAGTAGTCCGTCAACAGTGTGGTCAAGGGTGTGATCATTGAATGCACCCTTAATTTCCCTCTCGTCAGAGAAACGCAGGAAAGCTCCATGATTCGCCGAGACACCAAACTTATAGTCTCCGAGTCCTTCCATTTTCCCCTCCACGTCGCCACATCACCCCCTGTGACAAGTCCGAAACCAACACGTTCGTCAATGAACTTCATACACTTCACAACTTCTTCTGGAATTGACTCTCCTTCTCTTCTCAACGTTCCATCAACGGAACTTAATATACCGTAACCATTGGCATATATGAACTTAGACAAGGTATTTGGTGAAATTTCCGCCAAGTCTCTCTGTTCCTCTGCCATTTTTCCTGATACAGTCACCATACTGCCACAAGTACCGCATAGACAGGAACTGCATATACTTCTCTTAAAAGCAACCTTAAGTGCAGTTTCAGAAGTGTTAGGACGCTACATGTTCAATTGCGAATTGAATGGTGCCACCAATGATGTTAACGATACCGAGCATTTGGCATGTTGCAATTAGACGCAACTGGACCAAAGACGTATGACATTTGTTCAATTACCAGCCTGCCGCACCTTTTCTATGTTCATATGTATAGCCTTGTAATAGTATACTACTCTTAATACTCGCAAGACACACATAATTTACTAATCATCTCATTCTCATCCACTTCGAGGCGCTCGCAGCCTCATTATTGGCAAATCGTCATCACTACTACTCTCGAGCACTTCGGTTCTACCGGCGTCCGCTTCCACACCAATCTCCACGACCACTTGGTCTTCGTCCATGTCAACCGCCCCAACCTCCTTATCGGACAACAGTTCATCCTCCGCCTCCTCCTCCTCGTCACCATTGACAAACGTGGGTCGGAAATCCCGCACCCGATGAACAGCATCAGGTAGTGCGTAGCCCTCTGGTACCATGTACATGTGGTATCTAACCAGCAAATCCATAGACTCGGGCCTATCCACCTTGTCCTTCCCACTTGCTCCAGCATGTGTCACATCACCACGGCCCACGAATACAGAGTACGGTGGGATGATTATCTTCTTCGCTGGATACACCTCCGACATCACTCGCAACTGTTGGTTGTTCATCCCCACCAGTTGATGGCTTCCAGCGCTCACCCAGAGAGGAAAGCCCTCTTTCCCAGAGGCCATTACAAAGTATCCGGGGTTGCCAGTATTCATTGTTTCCTTCGTAACCAGACCACTGAAGTCGGTGTGCAGCGTCTGGCGCTTGCACTTTCTCGTCGTCCCCAGAAATCGACCACCAGTTTTCGGAGTGTACATCTTCACAGCTTCCCTTTCATTGTCCCATAGTCCCAAAGCCGCAGCAATTGTACCCATTCGAACATCAAGTAAAGCACGCGACCTTACAACCCACCTGAGCTCCTCATTATCCTCCGGCTTCTCCACCGTACCCCAACGTGTCGACATCAATCTCCCCTCAAATGGTCCATCGCTACCGTCCTTCCATCCTTCATCATCGTTGATTATTGGAACAAACGACTTCTGTTCCTCTCCTTTCCGTATATCCGGCATCGCTCCATACTCATTCTCGAAGAAGTCCACCAACTTCCCCGACACATCTCCGAACTCCCGAACTTCTTCTAACTCCTCCCATTTAGGGACACCATTATCCGTCGCAAAGCCATCAAGCACGCAATATCCATTCTGCCTTAGCTCAGCTTGCATTCGGGCGAAGAACATTTGCCCAAATTCGTCATGCTCCTTCGCAGCAACCCACAGCACCTCTTCATCATCCATACCTGTCGGTCGAGTACGAGGATACTGCATACCAAATTCTCCGCCCGTAGGCGATGTTCAGCCCTTGCAGCGTGCCAAAAGACAAGATGGTGTACATCTCTGAGATTCGAGACACTTAGCAGCTCCGACCTATGTCCCTTCGGCAAGTGAATGACTCTGAGCCAGGGGTCCTTGTGCTCAATTACGTTCTTCCCTTGCCATTCCTGCGGTCTCAGCCTGGCATACCCGCACCATGATGGGTTCAGTGGGCCATCATATGGGTCACCTCGAACAAGTCCGTGCTCCTCAGATTCCGGAAGAGCTGTAGGTAACTCGTCATCAAATGACCCCCCACCTGTCTCTTGCTGATCGTCTGGCGCAGCATCTTTCTCGACGGTGACAACCCGTGGAACTGTCACAGAAAGAAGCTCTTCGTCATCCACAAATGCAGAACTGCCTGCGTTCTCTGCATTCGCTCCCTCTCCCAATGCCACGAACTGAACCTTCATCGACCTTCCTCTCAGCACATGTTCATTTAGTTGAGACATCAGGTCATCCGGTGTCATGCTGTTCAGAGTAGATCTCATCTGTTGTGTGAAAGTCTTTCTCCGTTTCTTCCTCGGCGGAGCCCGCTGTTCTTCTTCAGAGCTATCCAGAACTTCTATGGCACCTCGATTTCGGCCGTGTTCGATTTCCCTATAACTCACCTGCGCCCGTTCTCGTGCACTTCTTCGCGGCTCCCCTTCTTCACTGTCAGATGTTGCAGCAGCAGCAGCGGGAGTCCTCCTCTTTGTCACGGACTGCTTCACTGGTGCAGGGGGCGGAATTACCTTGAGCATCGTCCGCAATCGATTCTGAACGGAAGTCGTGGCAGTTCTAATTGAGTTCGTCCTGCTCCGAACACGCGGCAAAGTGTTGAAGTTCACAACTTGTCCCAAAAGGAACTGATACACAGCTGCGTTGTTGTCTGGGTCTTCAACGTCATCTTCATTCGATGGAGCAGAAAGACTGACTTCGCGTTTCAGGAACACTTCCATGGACTCTTCCTCGTTCAGTTCATTCCTCACTGCTCTAGCCGCGCGGAACAGAGACACTGCTCTATCATAAAGAAACCTCGAACCTCCTCAAAGCTTTTCCATTGCTTTGTCTTCGTCGACTTGCCCTTCAATAGAAACATCTGAAGACAATCAAGAATGAAGGAAAACTCCTCGGCATCCAAAACATATAGCGGAGTATGGGACAGATGTGTGAGACCTATGTCACTCACAGTCTCACATATATCCTCGAAATGGGCCAGCATTCCCTCACGAGACATGAGTTGCAGGGCGACATGGCATATCTCAGGTACTGACGCTCTTGCACAGTCCCAATCAGTTGGCTCTACTTCAACACTTCTGTCACTTCTGCAGATCCAGACGTTCTGCTCGGCGTCAACCCCCCAGCGAGACAGTATCTTCAAGTTAGAATGGCGACCACACAACTATAGCAATGCAAGATTCTTGGTGCTCGCGCTGAGAGAAGTCCTACTCTTCGCCAGGTACTTGATACTTAAGAGATGGGCGTCAGAGCACTCTATGAGTGGTAGACGATAGCTCTGGTATGCAAAAACACATAACAATTCCTTCATCCCAATTGGGCCTCCATCTCTTCGTAATCAGCAGATTGCAACGCCAAAACTTGGCTAATCGCTTCCCTTCGGTGGCACCAGT
>VCMS01000137.1:277860-332975 GCA_022539475.1 Gracilaria domingensis | reverse complement strand
TCACAGCTGTGGCAGTGCTTACTACCGCAGAAAACGGGCGCAATTTGGTCGCGTGTCGTCACGTGAACCGGCACGTGCCGTGGTGAACATCCGCCTCCGCGTCTTGTCTCTTCACCGTCGGAAGACGGGAACTACCGCGTGAAACGTAGCCGTTCGCGACCCGCCCGAAAGCGGCGAAGCTGCTTGACGAAGACCCGACGATTCCGGAAGCGACCGACTCAGGTCGGAGGACAACTTACCTGCCGAGGCGTCAGGAGATACTCTACAGCACCGCTTGGTGACTATGTAACGGCACCCCGCGGTCACGCTGAGTTACTTCGCAGGAAGAGCTCGAAGCGGGGTAGTTTACTCGAAACGAAGTTCGTTGTCGACCACATAGTGGGTGGCACAGTTGGAACACCGAAGGGAGTAATGTTCATAGCCAGGTACGCTGTATGCTATCCGCCGCTTCCGACGGGACTCGGACGACCCGTGGAGCACTACCTCGCCGATCGAAGATCGTGAGTAACCACCGTCGTACTAACGTCGTTGGCGGCATTAATCTACATCAAGCGATGTCGGTTAACACATCGTCGCTGGAGAACGGAAAGCGTGTATCGGCGTACCGCGCACGAACGGTTATACGAACGCACAACACTCAATCGCGGAATCAGTCTGTGATGGCTGCGACTTAACCTCCAGAGGAGTACATGTACCGGCTATCTGTCTAGCGTGGTGAGGAGACACTCCTATTGAGAAGGACAGTTTGTAAAGTTCGATGTGTAACGTGCTTCTCAGTAAGAGGAGAAAGTTAAGAAGCACTCGCAAGAGGAAGAAGACTACTATGAAGAGGAAAAGGAAGCCTCAGAAGAGAAGAAGCACTCGTAAGAGGAAGATGAACTCGTAAGAGGAGTTGAAGCACGTCGTAAGAGGAAGAAGCACTCGTAAGTAGGTTATAGAAGCCATCTCCGTTCAGACGGAAGATACCCCGGAAGGGAGAAGTTAAGAAGTTATCACCTTGGAAGAAGGGAAGAAGTCTTGAGATCAAGAAGAGTTCACTAGTTTACTGGTCAATGTTACTATGTTGTGGCTCGCTAGTCGATGCAGGCACAACGGCCAAGTTATTGGGTATCAGCTTAGAAATGGACTCCCAGAGCAGAAGCTGGCACGAGTTAACTTCGGATTCCTGCTGTCTCCAGCGTTATCGTCAAGCTGCGCAATTTTAGCGCGTTCGCGCTCTGCGCCGAGACTGTACGCCAGAATGTCGAGTCGGAGATACCAGCCTGCGCTGAGGACATTGAGCATCACGGCAGCACGTGTCTTCGTCGGTAAGTCCCGGCGTTCGCGGTTGTTCGGGCGTAGCCGACGCCGAGCCATCAGCACGGCGGAAGCTAACATTCTCGCGCTGGAGTCGGAATCCGCCACAGACGTAGGAACAGGAGCCCTACGGGCCCAGGAGGCCGCTAGAGGCGCAGAGGCGGAACATCTCCACCCGGAGTCGGAAGAATCGCGTTGACATCCCTTGGGGACCTGCCTTGCTGAATGGCTGGTACTGGCGCCCTTCCACTGGAGCTGCTGCGAAAGTTGTCATCGCCGATAGTCCGTCACCTGTCATTTCGGGAGCGTCATTTCAATCATGATGTTTTGATGCCCCGACAGGGTGAAGAACTCATCATCATGATAACCCGGTTGGTGCCCGGAGGGATGACTCGCGTGGCATTTCCGATGAAGTTCCGCCTCGCGTTGGTATCGGCCAGCCCGTGTCCAGGGATCGTAGTTAATGTAATCGGCCCGACCAGTGGGGCCGGGTGCTGACCCGGAGACCGGTCAATGGCATTATGATCGCCCTTGCGTTCTTGCGCGTCGCGTCTGCGGAACGAGAACTGGTGCAGTCGACGTCGATTCAATCAACTTCGCAAAGAGGCAATACCACTCCGAGTAAGTTTCCATTACCGCCAAGCGGGATAGTGGAGATCCAACGGCTCGGGATGAGTTCCGCAAGCGCGGGGAACTAAACGCGACAGTCGAATACTGGTATTTATACTCGTTGAGGAGATACATCCGGCGTGTTCGCTGGCCGCCACACTCCGTGAGGACGAACGTCACCATCTTCGTTTAAACGGGTTTGTCACAGAGCCTAACTAACCTAGACACAACGTGAGACAGGGAGGGGAGTTACGCACCGTAAACAGCCACGGAGACCGTCCAGCGGACGCCCACACACAAGGGAGAGGAACATATCTCCCACGGCATGTGGCGCGGACGAATACGGTTTGACCTCCCATGTTTTGATACGGGATAAGGTAAACCCCATCGGGAGCGGGCACGTCGTTTCGGGACGGATCATTTGTTTGAAGGTAGTTGGACCGCGGTACGCGTGGGAGATATCGAAATTCTGCACGCAGAAGCGGACGGGTCCAGCACAGGAGATCCTGGTGAACGGGGACGTTCTGGTAACGCTCCACCACACCGGCGAGCCGGGCAAGATTCTCTCCATATTGGATTTCGCCGAGTGTTCGGAAGAAGGCCACGTCGAAACGGAAGTTCGCCGGAATCGGGCGCTCTGAGTACGTGCGAAACATGCGCATGTGCGCTACGCGAACCATGGCCGCTCGGGCGGAGTTGTGCGACTGACCACGATGGTGGACGAGCGCGTTGGTAGGCACGGTAATCCGGTAATGCCAGTCGAACGTCACCGTCATCCAGACGTGGCACGCCTCCTGGGAGGTGACCACTGCCATCGGCATACGCCTCGACGAGGGAACGATTGGTCACGCCTTGCGGATGAAACCACGGAGCCCGTAAGAACGGTGTGGGATTGCTGCGAGGGTCGACGTTGTCGAGTTCGTCATACGACGCCCACGCGCCCGCATACGGGTTGACTACCGGTTGGACCGGAACAGCAGGAGCGATCCAGTTCCACTGCGGTACAGACGCCGGGGGCGGAAGTTGACCACCCGTCTGGGGAAGAGGAGCCGTGTGAAATCCCGGATTGACCGGTTGCGGAAACGGAACGCCAGCGGAAGACGGCTGTGAGAGAGGCACTCCAGAGGAGGAAGGGTGTGAAGGCCCAGCGAAACCACCAACGTATTGGTTCTGAGACCCGCCAGGCGGTTGGTTGCTACCCTGATTCGGGTTCGGCATCGCGGGAAGCGCGCGAGGAAGAGACGAAAGCGCTGGAAGCGAGAGAGAAGGGAGAGCGCGCCGAGGTATCGGAGGAGACACTACCGCAGTACGCGTGGAGAGGGGTGGACCGGAGTCGCTGTTAGAAGAGACCGGGGAGGCCGGATTGGAGACCGTCATGCCGACGTGCTTAAATACACTCCAGAGGAGGAAAACGAAATCGCTCGCGTGGTCGTCTCGCACCCTAAGGAGGGGGAAATGTAGTGCAACGCGATTGCGGGACTCCTTCGCTGATGCGATTCATAACATGCACGGCGATGCCGGGAGGTGGTGGCACACAGTATGAGTAACTGGTGAGATCAGCCCATTCTTGGGTATACTTAATATTAGAATTAGTGTTATGAGGCGCACGGCTTAGCCGGTGGGTCACACACGTGTGGGAAGTTTGCACCCATTAGTTGGGGTATTTTAGATGTTTATTCTAGATATTTTCGCTACACCGCTTGACAGTGGGTTGGCACTCTACACTACTTAGTAGGTTGAGCTGCACCCATTGTCGGGGAAGTAAACGGACTAACCGAGTGTTCGGCTCTGATGTTTCACCCTTGGTGACCGATATCCTCCTCCCGGAGAGTCGACACCTTGTGCAGGGTTCATCATCCGCCTCGCGGCATCATTAACACCACTACCGCTTTCGCGTGTTTACTTTGTGTGTGTTTTTTTTATTTCTGTCCCTGTTATACAGGTAGCACTACTTGGTGTACCGGTGCATACCGTTCGTGGCTCGACACACTCGCGTGGGCTATTACCGCTCTCGCGTGTCATCGCCACACTCGTGGGTACCGCGTGCTACGCACGTGACGCTACTGCCGACTTGTGTCGTGTGTTCTCTACCGCTGGACGCTTCTTCTTCGCCGCTTCGCTCCCTCCATTACTTGGGAAGGGTCGACCCCGGTCTTACACCCGGCATTGCCGTGTCGTACCTGTGGGAGCGCTCTACTGCTGTGCTCGCCTCTTGAGAGAGGGTCTGAACCGCCTTTGCGTGTCTTTCTCCATCGCTGGGTTTTGCACAACATGGTTCGCTCAAATTCTTCCCGTTACGACGCTTCAAAGCCCCTTCACGAAGGACACTTACTCTCAACAGCCTCATGACCGTCAGAGAACCTTTCGGCAACTGTCGGCATACCTACTTTTTCCAATTTCGATAAAAATAAAAGTCAAACGAACCAAAAACATCACAGCAACGCTGCTTGTAGCACAAGCACAGACAGTGTCTGACACTGTGCCACTGTCCTTGTAGCACAGTGTATCAGCGTGATGCGCAGTGATGGTACCACGGTATCGTTGTCGCACTGCCGGCAGATCCACAATCACAGTGGAATATCGCGCGAAACCGTCTCTAACGAAATTGTGTAGCCAGCTTTTCTAATGGATTCTCAAATCACTTCCATGGCAACATCTTCATCTTCGTCGTCAGAGGATGATGACATCGGACAATTCATGCACAGATTTGCCTTCCTACTAATACTTCTCATTCATCGCAGAAAGCAACAGCTACAAAAACGTAACGCAACTAAATTTCCGACAAATAAACCGACATTCGAATCGCTGACCTCGATGTATACCGACTCTGATTTCTTCGGCGCCTTTAGAATCAGCCGTACTACGTTCAACAAACTCTACCACACTCTACTGCAAAGTTCATTTGTTACAGAGAGATCTCCTTTAGATTGTCCTTCAATTCAGGCCAAGGTAAGAGTGGCAATCGGAGTTCGTATTATGGCTGGTGCTAGCGTACATGATCTTATGCTGGCGTATAAGATCAGCAAGAGCAGTGTCCACAAGTGCTTCAAGACATTTATTTCTGCTCTGACGGAAACGATGACACTACCCAAAATACCGGAAGATCCTGCAGAACTTGAAAAACTCAGCCTCGGCTTCAAAACGTCTCGAAAGTACTCTAACCCATTTTCAGGTTGCATTGGTGCCTTAGATGGCATTTGTATGAGAATTCGAAAGCCACGTGCTTTTGAGAATCCTGCAAGTTTCTTCTGCAGAAAGGGCTTCTTCTCTATACCCGTACAGGCTGTTGTTGACTCACGATATCGCTTTTTGGACTTTTCAGCTATGGCGGTTGGCTCGACAAATGACTCTTTAGCATATGAAATGTCCCTACTTGCCAGGTTTTTGGAGGCAGGAAAGCTTCTCTTGGGATATTATCTTGTTGGGGACAATGCGTACATGCTTTCAAACCATTTACTATCGCCTTTTCCAGGCAAAAACGTAGGTGTGTTTGAAAGTGCGACTAACTTCTTCTTGTCCTCGATGCGTATACATGTGGAGCAAGCATTTGGTATCCTCAAGCGTCGGTGGCCGGTCTTTTATAACGCGGAACTGAACTACACAGTTCACGACTGTGTTCCTATTATTGCCACTGGAATGATACTGCACAATTTTTGTATCAATTGCGAAGGTATTCCTGAGTATGTTTATGATAAAGCAGAGCTTGAACAGATTAGAAAGGAGTCACGAGACTGGCATTCTCGTGTAAAGAGCAGCGCAGGCCCTTTATATCAGAACGCAACTAATCTGGATGTGAATTTCACTCGCGACCTTCTTCTGAACATTGCAAAGGAGGAAGGTCTCTTGCGTCCTACGCACAATCTTTAGATGTTGACAAGAAACAAAGGTAACGTTTTCTCTACCATGCGTAGAGGCAGCGTGAGCAATATTTCGAACAACACCACCAGCAAAAACTCGGACAGCGCCAATATATGAAGTATGTGGCAGTAAGATAGAACGAGGATCGCAATGAACATCAAGAGCCGTGCCACCAATCACAAGCACATGCGGACGCCCATGCTTATAATGGACTCCCAAAGAAGACCCTCGCTCTGTCTAAGACAGATGAACCGCCACACGTAAAGCAACCGCTACATTATTGTCCGCCAGCGCTACATTTTCTCGAACAGAAACACCATGAGTGAGCTCGGCGACTCTCCTTAGAAGAAACGGAGTGACCTGGTTGGAAGCGAGTTTCTTTCGCGAAAGCTCATCTAAAGCACGCTGTTCTGCCGCACGAATGAGCTGCGCATCAGAACTGTATTGAGCTGGAATAGGCACTGCAAGCAAAATGCCAGACCTCAGCCCAAGTGCCGAAGAGCTGGAGAAAACTTTCGCCATATCGCGCTCGAACTGAAGCGATACAGGAGCCTATTCCGATGCACCTGCTGGCCAAGTTCGAGCGCAGCACGTCGCCGTCGTCGGCCGAGCTGCAGCAGCTCTCGGCCGCCATCAACATGCCGTTCCATTCCGCCATGCTGTGGTTCAAGAACCGCCGCGCGCACGTGCCGCACAAGAATGCCGAGAACGACGACGCCGCCGCGCGCCAGAAGCAGGAGAATCCTCCGGAGGTGGCCGCTGCCACGTGCATGGACGAGCTGGCGCTGCGCCGTGCCGCCCCCGCGCAATTGGCGGCGCCGCAAGCGCAACCGCCACCGGCTGCGGCGCCGCTGGCGCCACTGCCGGCGCAGCCGCTGCGGCGCGCCGTGTCGCCGACGCGCGCTGCGCGCCGCGCGCCCGATGAGACGTCCACGCCGCTGACGCCGCGGCTGTGTTCGCAGCGCGAGTACGGCGTGGGCGATGGCGTGGAGGTGATGAAGAGTGACAAGGGCATCTGCCGCTCGTGGTACTCGGCGGTGATTGTTTCCAGGGCGCCGAGCCACATTTCGCTGGTCGCTAGCGCAGACGCCAGCGCGGGCGCGGGCGCGGGCTCGCGCGCGGACGGCGCGAGCCTGGTGCACAAGGGCGACACAGGTGGTGGTACTGGCGGCGGCAGCAGCTGCACTGACAGCGAGGCAGAGCGCGACAAGGACAAGCAGGATGGCGACGAGTCGCCTCGCACGGTGCGCTCGCCCGTAGCGCCGCGCACTGCGGCGCTGGCGCGGCCGACGCGGCCCGCGACGGCTCGGGCCCGGACCGGCTGCCCGAGGGCTGGAGCGTGGGCCGCGGTGGCGGCAGCGGTGGTGGTGGTGGTGTTGGTGGCGGCAATGGCGGCGGCGGCGGCGGCGGCGGTGGCGCGATGTACGTGGCGCCGAACGGGTAGCAGCTGAGGTCGCTGAGGAAGGCGCAGCGCTACGTGAAGCTGATGCAACGATTTTGATCGCGGATCACGCGTGCGCCCCTGATCCGCGCCGCGCGCTGTGAGCCACACGCGGCGGCGCCGCCGCCGCGGGGGGGGGGCGCGCACCGGGGAGCGCGCCGCGCTGCAGTGTAACTCTATGTACTACTGTTTATTTGCTGTGGCTGTTTTGCTGCTGCGCTGCCGTAAACGGCGCGCGCGCGCGCGCGCTCAGATGCGGCTGAGATCTCGGCCGCGCCGCGGCCTCGCAGCTTACACTCGCGCGCCTTTAACGCCGCGCGCCGCTCAGCCACGCGCCTTTTGGCACGCGCGCGCGCGCACACGTAGTCGCCGCGCGCGCGTGTGCACGCGCGCGCCCCGTCGCTGGCGCGCCGCCGCCGTCGCCGTTTCATTCGCCGCCGCGCGCTCCCCCCCCCCGACTCGCGCCCACACCATCTCTGCGCTCCGCGCTCCGCCCTCTTCGCTATGCGGCTGCGCGTGCTGTCGCGCTATGACTCCGAGTGGTCCGGCCGCCACGACGGCGCGCCGGCGCGCCGGCGCGCTCGCGCTTCCGTGTCAACCGCGCGCGCTCGCTGCACGCGCCGGCGCGGCAGCTGGACGTGGCGCGTGCGGTGGCGGCCGCCAAGCTCAACCGGCTGCTGGCGCGCCCGTTCCTGTTCACGTGCGCGCCTCCACAGGCGGACGGCAACTACGGCGTGGCGCCCTCGCGCGCCGGCGTCGCGCTGCTGGCCTCCGGCGCCGCCGACGGCGAGCTGCGCCTGTGGCACCTTCCCAGCCGCGCGCCGCGCCTCGCGCTCGCGCTCAAGCCCGCCGCGTTCGTGCGCGCCGTGTCGTTCTCGTGCGACTCGCGCCGCCTGCTCTTCTGCACGGACGCCGGCTTGGTGTACAGCGCGCGCGTGCCGGAGCGGAATGTCGACGACGCGGCGCCGGTGCCGGCGCCGCCGCCGTCTCCGCCGCCTCCGCTGCAGCGCTACGGCTCCAGCGCGGGCGCGCCGGCGTGCGTGCACGCCAGCTACCGCTGCGCCTGTTTCGCCACCGCCGCCTCCGTCGTGCAGCTGTGGAACGAGAGCCGCTCGGCGCCCGTGCTGTCGCTGTCGCGCGCCGTCGACTCTCTGCACTGCGTGCGCTGGAACCCGGTGGAGGGCGACATTCTGGCCTCGGCGGGCGCCGACCGCTCCATCGTGCTGTACGACGTGCGCGCCAAGTCGCCCATCCGCACGCTCGTGCTCGTCATGCGCACCAACGACATCTCGTGGAACCCGGTCGAGCCCTTTAACTTTGTCGCCGCCAACGACGACCACAACTGCTACGCGTACGACATGAAAGTCATTGCTTTAGCGCGTGAGCATTTTCCGGGTATTCGCTTTGAAGCAGATGAAGCTGATGTTTGCGGTGAGGATCCCAGCATCATTTTAAAGGGAACTGGCCCTGCTGAAATTGTTGATCCTTCAGGTGAGACCTTGGTTGGAATGGCAGTTCCAACTGCGGCTGAGGAACAAGTGAAGAAGACTGAGGTGGACGCCGAAGGGCAGATAATCGTCGGCGGAGATGTCGTTTCCAACTTTGAAAGATTTGACGATGAGCTGTTCCGCGCTTGGCAACATACGGATGCATATGCTCTGGAATATGCGGAGCGCCTCAAGGATGAGGTTCTTCTTTTAGATCTTGCCTCGGAGGTGCAGTCATACTATGAAAATGCCGCCGAGCGTGAGGAATCGAAGATGGAACCAGATGAAGGGCGACTCAATTCACTCCGATCTCGTGCTGCACGTGTGGCCGCTCGTCGCGTCAAGCACATGTACTACAAGAGTGAAGAACTGAACGAGAGCGTTAAAGAGTTGTTTGGTCGAAAGGCCTCAGATAAATCTTTAACGGAGCTTGCTGCACTAGTCTACCGGTATGGGGATGATCGTGCCAAGTCAATGGTGATGCTTGCGCATATCTACAAGCAAGCTCTTGAAAACCGCTTCTACGCTGCGCGAGATGCTACTGATGCCCCATCTACAAGAAATGATTGCAGAATCGGACATTCCTTTGCAAGTTATGTTTAATCGCGCGATGAATCAACTTGGTTTGTGTGCATTCAGAACCGGCAAGGCCTGGGAAGCACATGCGTGCCTACAAGAGCTTTGCTCTCTGAGCTATGGTGGTAGTGGTGGCGGACTATCAAGGATGAAAGAGTTGCTTGCCCAAGGCAAAGCTCAACAGCGTGGGTATGAGAAGACCCCAGAGCAAGAGAAAGCTGAAGCAAGGCGGCAGATACCGTATCACATGCACATCAATTTGGACTTCATCAGGGAGCGGAACTGCGGTGACGGCGATGGAGCTCGACCGTCACGACGTTCAGTCCACTGTACTCAGTCCAGTGCGTGAAAAGGCTGTACCGTCGGTATCCTAGACGGATCCATATTTGTTCTACCTTCCACGAGCGCCTCTTTTGAGCGTTGCTGCCCGTCTCTTTGTCAGCACGCACGTGGACATGATTGTGTGCTTAACAGTTAACCTATGAAAAGAACTCTATAGGGTATGGGGAAGCGAGGCTGGTAGGAAGGAGCGCGTAAGAGGGAGGTACGTATTTCATAGGCGCTGTCGTTCGTACTACGACACAGAGACAAATATCTAAGGGAGATCGTGAAAAGCCTTTATCGAAGTAAAAGTAAACCCATAAACAAATCGCAAGAACTACAAGGAACAACGCCACAGGATACTAATCTTCGCCACTACTCTTTCCAGCGGCTTTCATGATGTCGCTCTGCATGTTGTAGGAAAACAACTTGATACTTTCGCATTGCCGTTTCAGGTGAGCGATATAATCAGGGTCAAGGTTTCGCGCAACCGCGTCGCGATATTTTGCGTGAGCCTCTTCAAACGCACCACATACCTTCATAGAAGACATTATCCTTTCCACACTTTCTTCCATCGTCTCGCTTTGGGCTGCAGCTTTCAACGCAGCCTGAGCTTCAGCCTCCTTTTGCTTTCTTTCAGCACGATCCTCTTTCTTCCTATCAACCTTCTCCTTATAAATGCCCGCAAACATATTCATAGACGAAGTCATCTCGGTGACCGCCCCATCAAAAACCGGATCACTGCTACTACGAGCAGATTTTGTTCTCTTGGAAGCAGTAGATGGCTCACCACCACTCGAATGCCTCCGACGCTTTCCACTGAAAGCATTCAAATCCCTACGCACGCCCAGGCTCCCACCCGCATTATCAGGTAACCTTCGAGTCAAAAATTGCCCGACAAGGCGATCAACGTCTTCGTAATCCAAGCGAATGACGCAGTACGTTAAATAAATACTGCGCCCTACAGCAGAGAGAACTTGTGACCGAGATGTTCTGTGGCAAAAATCCATGAACGGCAGCTCTCCGTTATTTCCAGAGACTTCATAATTTGCAACTGTTCTTGTCAATAGAGTTTTGTTTTCCCGTCACACCTCCGCACGTTTTTGCCCACTTCGTTTAGCTAATGGCGGCAAACTTGGCACAACCTCAGATACCGGTGGAAGAAAATCCTCTATCGGGGCGAAATCTGTACAGTTAAAACGCTTCGCAATACGCTCTCACAGATCACCTTGCCTTATTCCCGAATCCTGTTGCGCCCTAGTAAGTGTAGAAGAAAGCACATATATCTGCCTCTTTGCTTTCTCATCGTCTCTCACCAACAGCAAAAGTCTTGCGAAATCATTCTCGGAAAAATCCGGAGGCTTCTGTTTAGTTTGCTGCTCTTTCGAACCACGCTGAAAATCCAAAGTAGCTCCCCCTCCTAGCTTCTCGACTTCGTCACATTCCGAGAGAGACAGTTCAAGAGTGAACAACTTACCATCGTTATTACTTCGCAGACGTTTTAGAAGCGTACTTCTGTCGAGTACAGTAGCCATCTGTAGTCTTTTTTCCATATGAAGATGAGCACTCCATTTTTGCCGTCAATCCTGGTCATCAGAGAGTAGAGGAGAATGTTTAGCGCTAGCTTAACGTGAATGTGAAGCATAACACGCGAAGGGAGCACCTCATTGGTCCCAGTTGTAGACCGACGCATACGGCGGAGACGAGAAGCGAGCTCAGCACCAAGTTTTGCGCAGATGTAGTCACAAGTAAAGTTGAGTTCTTTCTGGACTGTTTTTAGGGACAGAGTCTGGAATGTTGATTTTAGGGGCGTAGTGTTTAAGGTGGATGTTGGTCAGTTGGTGGATAGGGGCAAAAGCTCATTATACAATATAGCGCGGTCCATCGCATGATCTACAAACTCCATTTCGTCTTTGTTGTTCATTGTATGCGCAAAACTGTAGAAGGTTGTAAATAACACGTAGAGGAAAGAGTGTGATCGAGAGTTCTAAGCGGTAGGTGGGAAAACGCGGTGTGTTTTTTTGGGTTGGAGTGGTGCGCTCAAATGTTGCGCACCAGCTCTTGCAACATAATTTGAAACGTATGCCTCTAGAAAATACAGCGTACGGCAGCAATAAACATCGGCGGCTCTTCTCCCACAGAGCAACCAGCCTGGTTTAAACGACAGCCGGGTTTGTACTCAGACAGTGTCATATATCTCCCAGTGCATTTTGCTGTACGAGTGGGCTACGTTAGAGTGCTGTGCACGTGGTTTTCCGCGGGCTACTGCATTAAGACATTTACACTAAGAACTGGTGTAGCCGAGTTTTCATAACGAGAGAAAGCCGAGAATTTGCTCGCGCGATCTTCGTACACAGTCTCTAAGGGTGCAAGAGGATCGAAAGAGCTCTCGAACTCCGGTACTTGTCATTTTCTATGATTTTAAATGAGAGAAGTCTCTGCTACCGTTTGATTTTGTCAAAAGTCTGCTACGATTTGATTTTTTGAAAGGAGCTCAGATTGTTTGTTAAGTATATCGTAGACGGTCTCAAATTGTTCTTGGATAGAGTGCCGATGCATGCCAAAATTTGATTATAATTTAATTATATTTTGTGAGGGAGATTTCTTTTCAAAAGGGGGTAGAAAACATGTTTTATGAATTAGTAAAAAGTGAAGCTTTCAGCTGAGAAAGCTATCGCTTAAGAGATCTTATCTTTGGGTACAAAAGCCTTTCGGCTAAAATGGTAGATCTCCAGATTCACAGATGGGAAGATACTCAGTTACGGGGTATATTTGTGAGTTTGGAATTATCGCACAATTCTTTTTGCAATGACTTCGTCAACGTCATAGTTTTATTGCTGCATGGATTTTGTACACGTACTGCTGTACTACAGATATAACTGGAGCAGCCAAGTAATCTAATTATTGAACATAAAATAAAATTTAGCTAAAACAGAACACGATGCATTCCATTTCCGACATAAACGTGGCTTTCGTGGGATTACATTTCGGCTTCATGATCTGTTTGTCTCCGTCGTCGTCCTGCTCCAGATCCACAAAGCCAAAGCTGTGCCCATCAAATCCACTGTCGCCGTCGTCGTCTCCAGTTGCTCGTACAGTTTAGCCTATTCCTCCTCCAGTACCGAGCGCCCCGACGGTTGTCCGCGCTTGAATCGACGTGCACGGAATCGAGACAACCACTCGGATCCTATATCAAGAATGGTTGAATCCGGAAGAGGTGGGCATCCTGGTGGATTTGGGCGTGGAGGAGAGCGAGGTCGCGGTCGTGATCGCGGGCGCGGGCGCGGGCGCCGTCGTCAGGAAGAGGAGAAGGAATGGGTGCCCATGACAAAGCTCGGACGCCTAGTAAAGGAGGGGCACATTCGATCGCTCGAGGAGATCTTCTTATTCTCCATACCGGTTAAGGAGTCTCAGATCATCGAAGCGTTGCTCTCCGGCCTACAGGACGAGGTGCTCAAGATCATGGCCGTTCAGAAGCAAACCCGTGCTGGTCAACGTACTCGATTTAAGGCTTTTGTCGTCGTAGGTGACTCGAAGGGTCATGTTGGTCTTGGTGTCAAGTCAGCAAAGGAAGTTGCAACTGCTATTCGAGGAGCTATAGTGAACTCTAAGCTGAACATTGTTCCCGTGCGTCGTGGGTATTGGGGTGCTGCAATCGATCAACCGCATACTGTTCCATGTAAGGTAACTGGAAAGTGTGGTTCTGTGAGTGTAAGACTTGTCCCTGCTCCCCGCGGTACTGGTCTCGTCGCTGCTCGTGTTCCGAAGAAACTTTTGCAAATGGCGGGTCTTGAGGATTGCTTCTCTTCATCTACTGGTCATACACGCACGCTCGGAAACTTTGCGAAGGCTACGTTTTACGCGATTTCTCAGACGTATGCGTATTTATCCCCAGAGTTCTGGAGAGAGACTCGATTTGCCAAGAACCCATTCCAAGTGTACTCGGAACTACTGGCTAAGACAGCGCCAATTCCTACAATTGGTGCGTAAATATCTGAAGATTAGTATCACTCGTAAACTGAGAGATAGAGGAGTAAAGATCCTTGCTAGTCTTCGTCAGTCTTGTTCACGTTGCTTTTCACGCATGAGAAGTTGTTATGAGATGCAGAGTTGCGCATGAAAACCAATTGGGGCTCCTGAAGATTATCATTTAGTCAAGGTTTAGCACTCGCAACGAGTTCAGCGTGCAAATGAGTATTTCACATCCGCTTGCTGGTCTTACTCCAATCGTCCGAGGTATGGGTCCTGTATTGTTGCGGTCGCAGAAATCTCCGTGGCTTCTATTTTGAGCCCTATAATACGAAGTCTGACTGGTGTGCCCTTGTGTATATCATCTTCTCGTTGGCTCCCTTTCCAATAGGGTTCTTCTTGGTCTTTGAACTCGTATTCCATGTCGGCTGGAATCGAGTAATGGGAGACAAACACAGTAAGCGGCCCACATTCAGCGAAAAAGCCGTGCTCCGTCACCTTCGTGACGATACTATCCAAAACCTCTCCCTTAAATGGACGAAACACGACCGCTTGATACGCCAAGGGAAAAATTGCGAAGCCTGTGCTGTCGTCCAACTCGGCTACCGGTATTTCTCCCTCAACTTTCAGGACGGCCACAATGAAACCGAATCTTCCAGCAAAGGTGCCCTCCACTTCTATCATAAGACGCTTCGTGAGTATTTCTTGCAAGCTAGCGCCGAAGAACTTCGGGTGGATCTGCACGCGGCGATTGAGCACGAGCACAAAGAACGGCATCTTTTAGTACTGCATGAAACAGGACTAAATTCGTTGGGAAGTATGGATTTTTATCTATATCTGCGCAGGAGTTGGGTGACACGCAAGTCAACGCAGGTTTCGGCAGCTCAAAGTCAAGATACTCGGATTGTGGCGCTCGATGTCAGCGCTGATGACGTCGCGATTTGGGGATCCGACGAAAGGATGAACGCTCAGCTCGACGAGAATGTGTCGTTCTTCTGCCTCAAATTTTCTTGAGAAGTGCGTCGCACTTGTGACTGTTGGGATATGCTTTCGTATTTCAAAGACCGTGAAGAGGATCAACCATGGGAAGAGGCACTCGCTCACGAGCAACGGATCTTCTTTGAGAGTTCATGAGTTTGGTTTAATCTTAACTTTTTATTTGATATTTTTTTACATCGTTTACACCCCAAGGCCCAACTTCGTCAATCCATCAAACCGAAGAGCAAGTTCTCAAAACAGAGCCAGCGCTGGATCAATGACGTCGGCTACCGAATGGCTTTCCCACCGCTGTGAGCGAGCAGCCAAAGGTATCTTAAGGATAGCCCTCCGTACCAAAGGTACCAAAGGTACCGCTGCGCACAAGTTCAGGGTACCGACGATACCGTATGGTACTCAAGTATCCATTGCTCAATACCTGTAGATGTTGCTCTCAGTTCATCCTCGTCGCAGAATTGCGATGACGTGATTCAACTCATCCGAGCCAACTTTCGCGCAGCTCTTCAATCCTCCTCATCACCTCCGATACTGGTTGCCCAATAACATTGCAACACTTCAAAATGTCTTCATGAGGCAGAGCGCCTAGCATCTCACACAAGTCTCCATCAACAACGTTCTTCACCGCATAAAACGAAGACCGATAAGCCAGGTGATCTCTTCCGCAGATAGTGGTATACCGTCTGCGCATCTCATGCTCCACCAGACGCACGAATTCAGCATCGTTCCACGCAGCCAACGGCACCAGAACTCCGACTGCTCCATCCATCGTGGCATATATAATAGCGTTCTGCGACTCGTCATCTTCACCTTGTGGACCCATCTCGATCGCCGTTCGTCCATTCAACCGACCAAGAGAGAGGCCTACAACTGTTCCCCCAACATGGATACACGCCTCCACACTTAACTGATGTGTACCCCTAACGGAGCCCCCGATGCCAGCACCTTTCTCCAGAGCTACAACTCCCATAAGCTCCTCAGCCTCTGAAGCAAGTTCTGGTGGAATGCGAAGAACAAACACGTTCCCGAACTTGTCACTTCCACACACTGTGCTATAATCAGCGCCACGAGGCTGACAACCCATCTGCAAAGCGTATCATTCGCAATACAGACGAATCGGCCTCCCTGTCGCTCCACATTGACGCTGTTATAGTCCACGCTTCTTCCCAGTCCAGTACCGGCTGTATACTTGAACAACGTCACAGACTCCTGGACGTCTCCGACAAAAACCCTATCTCCGCCGCATACCGCAATAGCCGTGACTCTGTTTCCAACTGCCTGTTTACATTCCCCCTTCCTCAACAACTTTCGCTTACCTAAATCATACAAACGAATGGCTCTACCAACACCAACCAGCACCATGTCACGAAAAGCCACTACCGCGTAAGAAGGCTCCTCGATCATTGTTTCGTGCAGAAACACTGGCTTTCTCGTCTTCTTGTCCACGCGATACACGCGAAGTGCTCCATGCGGCTTGGTCTCTTGTTCAGACCGTAGTTTCGAATCTTTCGCTTGCCTTGGACCGGTCCCAGAAGGCGCAAAATTCTTTGCTACACTTGCTACTAAATAGCAATGTGTGTCTTCGGTTTTTTCGCCTCCCCCAAGAGTTTTGCTTGCACAAGAGCAGAGAAAACCTTCGTTCTTATCCGGTACGCCTATAACGTCAATTTCTTTGCAAGCCGCCTGCCCTTCATTTTGAAACAAATTCGTTGCGTCAAATTCGTCCTCTTGATCCTCGACCTCATCGTTAAGCACAGCATTTTCGTCGTCTGCAAACAATCTCAAAACCCGTAGACGTGAAAACCAGACTCCGGGGCTTGCAGGTTTGATGATATTGATGCGGTCTTTCTCCCTTGACATATCTGAATCTACCTGGGCCTCAACCCCATTTGAAATGCTCTTGATAAACTTATTCGATAGCTTCCTGCAATGATCCGTCTCGATGATGCCAACCAATCCTGGAGCTGCATGTTTACCATACGCCCCGTTGGCCTGTTCTGGGCTCGTGTTACCTTTGCCGTTGTTGTCAATCGAAATCAACCTCCTTGGCGTTCCCAGAGTTCTCGTTCGTGAAATCTGAAACGAAGAGCCAATAACCGTAGAAACCGGTACACACGGCAGCGGCGTCTTTGCGGGTAATTGCCCAGATGATGTTATCGGCTGTTGCAAATCAATGCAAAGAAGGTGTACCTGTGATCCATTGACAGCCACAAGGCCATCGGGGGATTGCTCAGAAGAAAAGGCGGCGGCTTTCTCAAATGTATCTGAACACATTTGCGACGCAACCAGACGGCTGCCCTGCCGAAAAAGGAGCCATGGCCGGCTTCCAACAACCAGACAGGTAGGAACACCTGCAAGTCTAGCAGCTCGTACATATACGGGGTCAGGTCCGAGAAACTTGCTTCTCTTTCCGGACATAGCACCAGTCAAAGAATCAACATGTAGTCTAACCATTGCACCGTGTCTGGTACCAATAACAAGGCTTAGCATGGGTTCGTATGTTACTTTCGCTGTATCAGCTTTCCAGATACTGCCTTCTTTTGTCGATTCAATATACCCGAAGTCGATGAGCGCCAAGCTTTCCACAACAGCCGGAGCAACATGAAGTCCAAGAGACTGTAATTTTCCGTTCGACTGCACCTGGTATAATCGTACTCTGTTAGAACCACCATCCGCGACAGCAAATATCGACGCTTTCGCTCTTCCGATCGATGCATCAGCAATTGTGAGTACAGGTACTTTGCCGTCTTCAGCGACACCATGCGTTACAAACTCATTTCCACCAGCCGGCTGCAAAGCCCCTGGAACTTTGTCCACCTCTAACAAGAGATCATTTGCACTATCGACTTCAAAATAGACAAGAGTACCAGATGAAAGACTTACAATAAGCTGGGCACGATTACAACATGCAGCAGTTATTCGTGACGGAACAGGTGGCTTCCACTCAGTAGTGTCACTCGTCCTCCCGCCAGGAACATATCTTACACCTTGTTTATGAACCTGAACAAGAGAGGAGACGCCCATCTGGGCAGCGCAGAGCGTTGGTCCGTTGAGTTCAAAGCCTGATTCAGCCGTCTCCTCGACCTTTGTCTCCCCGACAGCGAGAACTTTAGTACGTTTATCGAAAGAAACAACAATGAGCTCGTCGTAGAAGGCTTCTGAGCTCTTCTTGAAGGCATATATGTTAGTAATTTGACCACCCATGTTCAGAGGGTCCGACATTGGAAGTATTCCAATACCACGTCGCACCAGACGTACGGAACCAGCTGAACCCCTTCCGGTCGCACAAAGCAAGGCTGTCTCACCGGATTGTAGGGAGATGGTTGAGTGTGAAAGCAGTGGTGCAAAAGAATCCATAGACGCTACAAGCTGCAAGAACTCGAGGCGAGGTTTTGGTACATACAGAAGCTTTGACCTCTCAGATATTGAAACGTTGTCGTTCTTCGTGGTACCTACGTCTATATCCATGAGGCTCGACGCAGAGAAACGTACGCTCGCCTGACCAGAGTTTTCTTGAGGAACATCCAGCGTTCTGAATTGTAGCAAAAGTGAATCTGATCCCTCTAACGCGAGGAACATGAAGCCTGATCGAAAAATGCACAGGCCTACAGCCGGCGTTGGCAGGGAATCGAAGTAAGCAAGCTTAAGCGCAGTGACACCTTCTCCTGCTTTCCATTCAAGATCTGCCTTGACAAGATCACCGTGTTCTGTACACAAAAGGAAGAAGAAGTCATTGCTCTTTCGGTCATGGTACATTGTACCGGAAACAACCATTGTCCCGGAAGGATTGTATTGCCGATAGGGGAGGCGTGCTTCCATCATATATGGTACGTTAGCATTCGTAAGAAAACCATCTTCATCTTCTTCTAGAAGATTTCGATACGAAACAAAGCCTTCACTGCATACTAAGACTCCGCCTGGTCCATCATCACTACCCGGTACTGTCAACAAGACGTACGAAGAATCACGAACTGCAGACTGATGTTTTCTCACAAGGGTATTGAGCCCGAGGTCGAGTTCATAGTATACAAGCATTTTCTTGGCGTCGGAGGCATATGATCGCTCAAGCGCGGCAAACAAAGGATTCTCGAAGCCAACATCAACGGCGACGGTATTGTAGGTAACGACGTTAGATTTCTGATGGGACAGTGGGGAAGAAACCGTGACACGGTCTTCCGCGTCCCTGTTGAATACATAACAAAACTTTTGTCGTTCCAGCGCGCTAATCATGCACGCGCGTCCCTGTGGTTCGACGGCTAAGTGATGTGAAGGAACACATCTTCGAATTCCAGTTCTTCCAAAGGGCTCGCAATGGAGTCGTGTAAACGAACGAGCAGAAATATCGGCCTTTAGAACAGTGAGATTACCGGAGTCTGTTAACAAGATGATGTGATCTCGACGGGTTCCGGGGAGTCTAAAAGTGCTCAATTGAGTGATTTGACAGAAAGTGTCAAGACGAAAGAGAGGTTCCAATTGCGACTGCTTTGGTTGCAGACGATATAACTGAAGCGTAGAGGAAGAGGCGGTGACCAGTTCCTGCTGGCGCGGCGCCGTGAATGAGCCCAGTATGAGATGGTGCACAACTGTGGATGGAATGGCGGTCAAATGGTAGAGCTTCATAGCTACTGACGGGCATAAGAAACCGGCGGAACGGCCCGTCGCGCCGAGAACGGGGTCGTCCCGACCGTGGGCTTTCTGAACGAAGGAGCTCAATCGGCTGCAACCCAACTCGCCGGGGCTGCGGGCCATTGATCCAACCCTGAACGTGTGCCAAAAGTTTGCATGCGTCCAGTGCTAGCAAAACACCCCCTTTCAGACGCGGACGTAAAATAGCGGAAGCTTTTTGCTCTTGCCGGTCTTGAAGCCCTTGGTCGCCCGTGTCGTGGACACGGTATCGACAAGTGCGCGGCACTGCGCGAAACGTTGACAAATGCTCCGTTGTTTGTGCCCCTACTGCTTCAACGCTCCAACTCCATAAAACAAAGCGAAGCGTCTGCCTGCACGCGCCTCTTGCGCATTACAGACGCTAGAAAGTGAAGGAAACCACTTTCCATACCGCCTGAGCGTTGCTCCACTTCGGTCCACAGGAAAGCGCTGCCTTTTCTCTCGAGATTCAGGACCGTGCCTGTTCGCCCGTTCTACGCGATGCAGCTGCTTTGAAGAACAAACTCCAGCTCTAGCTTCCCACGTTCTGTATGTTTCTATCGATATGGTGCTGAGTGGAGATAATGTAAGGATGCCTGGCAATGAAAATTATCTTGACAACACTCTTGAAATTTGCGTTCTCAAGCTTGCTTCGTCCTCAGTAGAGTGCCAACGCTTCACACACAAGACAAATCTTGCCATACTTGACTTCTACGTAGAAGGACATCGGGATAATAGAAAATCGCCGCTGAACATTGGCGTCTGTAGCTTCGAACTCTTTCCTGTTGGGGATCTGTCGACAAAAACGTATGCCCATCTCAACAAGTCGCTCTGGCGCACTCAGCGTGATTCTGACTCTCAATCTTGTTTCTTCCTTTCTTCGTGTACGTCTCTTTTAGATGTTCTTCTACGTATAGGAAACATAGTCTCGGTTGGATCGTCTCGGTGCAGAAGTGCTGTTTTGATGATCCACGACATCGTTGAGATATAAAACGTACCTTCAACTCATTATGTCTTGAACCAATCTAAAGCAAAGCGCAAAACTTTCTCGCCTTAGAGCTGGAAGGTCTGGGCTTCGAAGGTCTCCTGCAAGTCTCTTCTTTTTGAGTTGCCATGCGTCACTCCTTTCAGCTTTGGGGTTTGTCTTCCATGTTGCCTCCAATCTTGTTAGAGAATGACTTAACGTACGTTGCACGTGTCCATGGCTTAAACTTTCTCTGACAGCAGTTTTGCGTCTCCAATGAGCTAAATAATACTGAACGTATTTCATTCGCTCATATCATAACGAGCCGATCCGGAAAGATACAAAAAATTCCACCCGTTCCAATCAAGGATGAAATGATACACAGCAGCATTTGTTGACAGCATTCGAGAGCTTGCTTCCACTGCGGCTAGATGTATTCATAAGCCCTCCTTTCATCTGCTATGATACGGACAATATTAGCCATCTTTTCTTCTCGAATTAAGGATGGAACAACTCATTGCGGAGTAGCTGCTGCTGCTGCTCTTTCGAACAGACTCTCAACAAAAAGATACATGCTCAGTTCTTTTCCAAACCAATCTTTCAGTTCTTAAGGTAGATATATTGTACAGCTCTACAATGAATCCAAGTTAAAAGCTAAACTGTAAAACGAATAATCTAAGGACGTCCAACGTATCCAATGCCTCTTGAGAAGGACTGAATCAGGACATCATAACTACTATACATTCCATGCAGAAAAAGTATCGGAAGGACGTTACGTCTTCCCTTCTTGTTTAGGCAGACCCCCCCCCCCCCCCCCCCCCCCATCTCGCGCTCGTTATCAAATGCGCTTCACGTATCTTACCTGCTTGTTCACAATATGGAGGCTTCGCATTCCAGCCCCGATATGCGCCCGTTTCGTATTCATTGCACGTGTAGCTGGAAGCAGCGGTGATCAAGACAAGGTTGCTCTTGTCTCGATGAACCGCTATAAAAGCCGTCAGTTTGACAAGCCCTTCACAATCTAATCATCTCCTTCCCTCATCAAACATCATCCCTCTCACTCTCACCCTGCAATCCTGGTCATATCCACCGTATTCTGCTGAACTCTATTCCGCGTAATAAGACTCTTCAATATGACTGGAAACTGCTGTCACCACAAGAAGTATTATATTCCCTGTCGCAGATACTGCTGGAACCCGTGCGCTACGACACCAACGAGTTCTTCTTCCACCAAATCTAGTACTGAGTCTTCTTCGAAACATAGCCATTCCCGTTGTTGCAAACCCTGTTCTTCATGTTCCTCATGCATGAAAAAGCGATGTGATGAAAAGAAACAGAAGAAAAAAAACAGCGGTGAGACGATCATTTGCAAAAAGGTATGTATGCCTCGAAAGGAGTGGGATTTCAAGGAAGTTGATACCCCCAAAGTGACGTACAAAGACGTGGTTGTTGAAGTTCCGGACAAAATCGTGAATCTGAGCTGCGTTGGAGCACGACATGTTTCCCAACACGGCAAGATCTTCAAAGTGACGAAAATGCATATAGAGGGAAAGAGTGGCAAATTCGTTGCTTTCAAACAGGTTCGCAGTGGCCACACTTGTGACAGAGACCATTGTTCGGCAGTTATTGAGGAAGCAAAAGATTGTGCCAAAGTGGTCGAAGCCTTTCTGAACGAAGTGGACACTGATGGCTGGAAGGTGAAGGTTATTGTGCCAAGAAAAGTGAAGCAAACTTGTTCTAAACGTTTTTATATCCTCGAACCTTTCCTTGAAGATTATTACCCTTTCTACAAGAGGGCGAAGGATCTTCGAAATATGAGTTCACACACTTCCGATAAAATCCTGCAAGCTCTGCTCCATTTCAGCATCAGAAATAGTGAGAAGAAGCAAATGATGACCAACCTGGAGGGATTTGTTGACGAAAAGGAGAAGACAATATTCCTTTCAGGTCCGGTGATGAGAAATGCAGATGACAAGAGTTCGCATGGGAAGGAAGCAGATATTTGCGATTTCTTGAGGAAACACAAATGTTCAGACATGTGTCGGAAGTTTGGAGCGGCAAAGAATCCCAGGAAAAATTATTTCCGCTTGGTTCCAGTATAAGAGGCAGAGGTGCTTAATGAACCTCAGGCCCGTTTATATAGGAGAATTAGTCTGCACGAAACGTGTTGAATCCATGACAAAGAAATCGTGAGAAATTTCACTTAGTACATGTTTGAGCTACGTAGTACAAATCATTTGCCTCCTATATATACTCCAATCTTCTTTCATTGCGCCCAGCTACAGCGTTGCTGGAACTAATTTATTTTGGTCGACGTAAACAAACGAATACTGTGTCGGTTTCTACACTCAGCAGCATATTGCTCAGCAGGGCCACTCTGTCTTTGTGTCTCAAATTTGATTGAGAAGACCTGCCCGTGGAATAGAAGCAGGTGGGAGATTTTTAGAAAGAGTCTGCATGCCAATGTGTTTACCTTTAGACTTACAGGCGTTTCTGCGGTTGTATTATGCGCAGGGCCGTATTTATGACTACCTGTTTTGCTAAATTATGGACATTCACTGACTATTCCAGCAAAACGAGTAGTTATTATCTTATTTGTTGGACACTTTTTCGGCGGTCTGACTACTAGATTTGGAGCTCTTGTGACTATTTGACTATTTATTCGGCTATTTTGGTAGTCACAAATACGCCCCTGATGCATAATTATGCATGCATAATTATGCGGAAATCGATACTTCTTGATGGAAAGAAATTTGGGGTACTTATTTCTTATCAGTTTCCATCACTCCCTTCAACGCTCAAACACTGGAAAGAAAGATGTAAGATGTGCGCTTATTTCAATTGCTCACAATGACATCAGGAATCAACATGAGGGAAGGTGTCGATCTGCAGACCAGCAGCAGGATGGATGGTTAATGGTCTTCTGGCGTTATAGTATCCTTTTCCGAGAAGGAAGCTCCATGCACAAAAATAGAGAGCGTTTGTCTACACCTATTATGATCATCATCATCATCATGATGGCGACGTTTGATAGCATCTTTCCGTGGTCGTTGATCTTTTTCAGTTTGATATTTATATATATTTAACATCTGTACACGTATTACCCTTGGTAAACGTACAGGTGGAAAAATAGCAAATCAGAACAGAAATTGCATACATGCAGCGCTGGCGCCACTGTTAGATCTGTCTATAAGAATCTTGTTTCTAACATGCGGGTCGCGCGGCACGACTCGTGCGCACTTCGCAACTTTGAAGCACAACGCCTGTTACCTCCTTTGCCCTCTGGCATTCCGGAGCTCCCGACGATGCCGAAAACGGCGCAGCCCAAGAAATCTGGAAAGCGAACCTTTAACGACGAACTCTCCTATTTGCATAAGACTGCGCCATGTCGTTACGAAATCGACATCGGCTTTGTACCGAATATGAGAGCACCGGGAACTTTCTTCGTCAATGAAGTTCTTGCACCTCTTGTTAAGGACGAGCTGCAACGGTTCAGTGAGAATGAGAGCGCTGGTGGTTTCATTCCAGCTGTCAAACAGATAGCAAACGTATCTTCTCTTCCTGGTATTGTACATCGATCGATCGCTATGCCGGATGTCCATTCAGGATACGGTTTCGCCATTGGAAACGTTGCAGCTTTTGATATGAGTGACAAGGAAGCTGTGGTGTCTCCAGGAGGAGTTGGGTTCGATATTAACTGCGGTGTGCGCCTAATTCGTACAAACTTAATGGAAAGCGACGTGGAACCCCTGAAAGAACAGCTTGCTCAAACCCTTTTTGACCACATTCCTGTCGGAGTTGGGTCCAAGGGCATTATTCCCACCACCATGAAATCCCTCGAGGAAGCCCTGGAACTTGGAATGGACTGGTCTTTGCGGGAGGGGTACGCGTGGCCGGAAGATAAAGAGCATTGTGAGGAGTACGGAAGAATGTTGCAAGCGGACCCCACAAAAGTTTCACCGAGAGCAAAAAAACGCGGTTTAACACAGCTAGGCACCCTTGGTGCTGGGAACCATTACGCAGAGATTCAAGTTGTTGATGAGATATTTGACCCTATAGCAGCCCGGAAAATGGGCATCGGAAAGTTGGGCCAAGTGGTAATCATGATTCATTCGGGTTCCAGAGGTTTGGGTCATCAGGTTGCGACGGATGCGTTGCAACTAATGGAGAGGGCCATGGAGAGAGATGAAATCAAAGTGAATGATAGACAATTGGCGTGTGCGAGGATATCATCTCAGGAGGGACAAGACTATCTTAAATCAATGGCTGCTGCTGCAAACTTTGCTTGGGTTAACCGCTCTTCAATGACGTTCCTTGCAAGACAAGCGTTCGCTAAAGTGTTCGGAAAGACGCCATTGGAACTAGACATGCACCTCATTTACGATGTAAGCCATAATATCGCAAAGGTAGAAACTCATGTTGTGGATGGCGAAATGAAGCAACTTCTCGTTCACAGAAAGGGGGCAACTCGAGCGTTTCCCCCACATCATCCTCTTATTCCTTGCGATTACCAATTCACAGGACAGCCTGTGCTGGTGGGAGGAACCATGGGAACATGTAGTTACGTGCTTCTTGGAACCGAGCAAGGAATGAAGGAGACTTTCGGATCCACGTGCCATGGGGCCGGAAGAGCACAAAGTCGATCCGCATCCAGGCGAAAGCTCAATTATGAAGAAGTGTTAAACAATCTGAAGGAAAAAGGCATTGCGATTCGAGTTGCTTCTCCAAAGCTAGTAACTGAAGAAGCTCCGGAGGTAAGTTTGAAAGATGCGTGTCCATTGAGAGTCTAAACGTTCTGATATGAAGCAATTACTAACAGTTAGTGAGTTAATGTATGGAATGTTTCCATTGAATACGAAGAGTTACAAAGACGTGTCCGCTGTGGTCGACACCTGCAATCAGGCAGGGATTTCCAAAAAGTGTGTCAAACTGCGGCCATTGGCAGTGATAAAAGGTTGAATCTCTCGTCTGTTGACTTGGGGCACATAGATTATAGAAGTGAACTATGTGCGGATTGCATCAAGAGTCAAAGGCAGCCATACTAAATAAGTCAGTCGGCGCTATGCACGGGAGAACCGGAAAACGCAGTGGCGGATGCTATGGACATCTGTGACGTTCTCCGAACCACGTTGTCCAGTGTGGTGGAATTTCGTCTCTGATAAGCATCAAGCAGGTTTTGCTTTGATCTTTGAAGGCGGTTAAGCTCTTTTCTCTTCAAAGGATCGCGAGAAGAAACGCGTCTTACAAGCCCGGCGATGATCTTGCCTTCGGAATGGCTTGCGGTATTGATCCGTCGATTTTCTTGGTCTCGACTTCGTCTGCGTTGCTCTGCATTAGAGCCGCTATGAGCGGCTTCGGGGGAGTCGAACTCTCGCCTGGACATTCCCTTTGGCGCCGCCCGTTGCAACAACTTCTTAAGAAGTTGACGATGTCTGTCGGCTTCTCTCAATCTTAGTTTCAACTCATCGATCTCGCACGATTGATCTCCGATGAGCAAGGCGTTAATGTTCGCATCGACTGTGTGAGCCGCATGTAAGGTTGCGACGCAATCTCTCAACTGCTGCACTTCTCGCATGCAGAGAAGGTGACGAGCCTGTAATCTCCCCATGTCGCGACGGGATTTCGAAAGCTGTGCGTCAAGCATGTGGGTGTGTTGCTGTTCTTCGAGGTACAGCTTTGCAAGTCTGTCGGTCTCGTTAGAAGAAGCATTGCGAAGTTGTTCCCAGCGCTTCAGCTCCGTCTGTCTAGAAAGAGTATCAGCGGACACTCGAACGGCATCAGAAGCTAGCCTCCTCAAAGACGGCGACAACGATGGCGAAAAAGATGGCGACAAGGAAGACGAGGGAGGCGAAAATGTCGACAAAGGTAAAGCGTCGTCCAGCTCGAGCTCCGCAGCGTACTGATCCAGCAGAGCTGAGAGCGGCAGCAACAGTGAAGGAGGCGGCGAATGACCCGATGAAGACGGCGTGGTGGGAGGAGTTGTCGGTGGGCTTACATCGGACGGCGTCCGAGGCGACGGCGGCGACGGCGGAGGCTTCTGCGGAGGCGGCGGCTGTGGAAAAGGCATTGTGGCGCTCGCGGAGCGGTGCGAGCGGCACGGAGACGGGCGTCGTGGTTTTGTTGTCTGCTTGGACGCGACGTGTCACGACTTTGGCGCGCGCAGACCGCCTTTTTTTTGAATGCGAAATCAAAACGTGGCCGTGTTATTTGGACCAAAATATCCACCATCGCCCCCGCCTTTGCTCGTGTCTGCGGTGATACCTTCTGCCTCAACTTTGCACTACCACTTTCGCCTCGTTCGCCCTTTCCCCCCGTCCCTGTCTAGTCCCGCTTAGAGCGGCGTACAAGGGCATCTCATACAATCTGCCATTGGAAAATCTCTTTTCCCCTACCAATTATGAGTCAATCCTTCAGTTTTCAGCCCAATCATTACACCTGTGCAATAAACAATACCGTGAGCCATGCGAGAATATTCATTGCACAGAGCCATCAGCTCTGCAACAACATCAGCATCTTTTCTTATCCCCCCACCCCCCCCCCCACCACAGTCTTGTAATAAGGAGCGCGAGAATATCAGAAAAGGAACCGATATTGGCTCTGGCACACAACTGCAAACAAACAAGGAGCTGTTATGTACTTCCAACCCACTTAGCGACGTCCACCCATTTAAGGATAGCAACTTTCGACCGTGTTACAGTAGGGTACACTATGCAGTGCCACCCCTTCACGGAAAAAACAGAACTTGAAGGAATGCATGAATGAGGCTCGTGCCTTCCAATCCAGTCAACCTCTCTCCCATTAGACAAAACGTTTTTATTATTCCGCACAATCTGCCTTTCGGTGGGTCAGGGAGCGCTTATTGCCCGTCGGAAAGGAGCAAAACATTGCTGATGATGGTTGCCGTCTCCATGTCTCTTTGAGAGTCACTTTTTGTTTTTTGTACGGTTGGTTTTTCGCATACCAAAGACAAATGACGATCTTCCCATCAATGCCTGAATAGGCCCAACTCCGAATGACCGCGCCAACAAGAGGGCACAGGTGCCGACTGTTATCATATATCCTGTATGCTGAAAACTATCGCAACTCATGCATTTTCCATGCCAAGATCTTTTTTTCTGATCTCTGATAGTCTCTTTGCGGGCTGTTAGAAGGAGTAGAAACCATCTTTAATCGTCGTTCAGCCAATTTCTGAGTCCCTGAATCTTTGCAGCGGATCAAGAGAGGTTTGTCTCTCGAGAAAAAATAAACATATGAAACAGAACATACGCCAACAATATGGCCTTAACTGAGCTGTGCCTGAAGCTCTCACTTTTCTATAGAGAAAATGCAACTCTCAAGAGAAGTTATATATGGAACACAGCTGAAAATAAGGTTCACGACATTGCGAGAAATGCTGCGCGTCCTCTGTTCGTAAATTTTGAGAAAACGTCTTTGTAACTGCACTTGTGATCGCACAAGAATCAATAATCTCAAAACCTCTATAATAGATAATACCGCTCTTTCGATTCTTGTTGGAACACGAATTCCTGATGTTTTCATATCTCACTCGCGCGTTCTTGCAATGAACCGGTTTCGTCATAACGGTGATCCGATGCAATACCAGTAGCGCGATGCGCGGTTTCAAATCATAGGAAAGATTGAAAGTATGAGGCCAGATTGAAATGTGCGAGAGATGATCTCCAGATGATTGTATTGATTCCTTACTGTTCTAACATCAACACGTTGTCGTCTTGTCGATATCTCTTTGGAAATACCATTTAAAACTTGCTCTCTTCACAACAGTCTTTTTCGACCATTCAAACTACTTTTAATCCCACTTTAGGCATCTTGTCTATTCCGTGAATTCACGGCCCCTGTCGCTGCTTTGTGTATCCGAAGATGGCCTTAGTTATCACTCGTCTCAATGATATTTCCGACTCACGAAAGATGAAGATATTTGAGTCAAAGAAGTTGTTGGTATGTTGCAACTCAGAATCTGAAGCATAAGTTCAGCAAATTTAGAGAATTAGCAGCAAAACTGAGTTCCCTTTGCTCGCGTAGAAATTTGTGTCGTTATTCGTACTTCATGACAATAATTACGATCGCTCGGCATCAACACAAACCTATTGAGTTTCAAGTATAGTCTTACTGTTGAAAATTCTTGGACTTCATGCATACCGAGGTCATACTAATTTATATGTCTTCTGTTCTTTAAATGTTTTGTTGTTTGTGTCTTCTGCAAACCTCTCTTTCTTTCTACTCGCAGTCTGAATTTCGCAAATGATACTTTTCTTGCCCTTTACTATTGTCGATGAATGCTTCAATCAGAAAGCTTCTTACTCCTTCTCTCGCTCATTCGCGTAACGCCAACAATCAGAGCAATAACAAGCCTTGGCTTTTTTTCTCGGAAGCAAAGGGGGGACGACCTGAGAACAACACGTAGGTACAGTTTCATATTCTTTATACACTGATTAGAGCGATGGAATGCCTTGTCTCTTTCGCTGCTCCAGTATTCGTCCTGGGTGTCTCGGTTGTGTCCGATTAAAGAACATGTGAGTCACAAGGAGGGCCACAGGAATTAATATGACAAAGTTACAGACAAAAGATTACGTCTGTAGCCTTGTTTGTCATCGTCAGTAGCATTTGCTTAGTCTCGAGTGAAGCTTGATATCAACAGAACCAAAACGTTTATCAGCTGCTGCTTAAGGTTTTAGCGACAAGGTTCTGGAACATTTGCACCCTTCTGTTCCATACATCCTTAATCAGATTCTATAACTGAGGATCCTGATAATGATGTCACGGTCACGAAAGCAAACAAGCAAAGAAAACATATCCACCTGCTGCTTTTATGATTGACCGAAAAGGTTGGTTATCTTCAACGGCTTCCATTTACACAGAGAAGCAGAACCGGGGAACCCGTAACCATAACTTTCGTGTTCGATGCTCCATCATATAATCCATGAACATCAACAATGATCTCAGGCATCTCTTGCGATATGAAAAGTAAGTCAATTCCTTAAAAATCCAACGCGTATGAACGACACACCTTACTTTTCCTGCTGTTGATGAAACAAGTGCTGCTTGTCACACTTAGCTGTACCAAGATTGGACTACTGAGTAGAAAAAGACTTGACCAGATGGATTGTTTTTCCGACATTTTTCGCCATGAAAGATGTAACACGTTGTGAACAGCACACGATGAAGAACTGCATTTCAGGCATATATGGGCGCAAACGTGAGAAGTGGAAAATGGAATTTGTGGTTCTAAATGAAGTCTTGAGAGAACTGCACCTGCCGGTACTCAGTGAGCATGTACAACATACCAACGCATCGCGTTATGGAATTGATGGTTTTGAACGTGATGCATGAGGAGAAAGCAAGGCTCTTCGTAGACATAGTGAATGACTTCTCCAATTGCCATAGACAAGTATACACGCGCATAAGAGAACTGGAACGATTCTGCACTCGGGAAAGAAATCAAAGAATGTCTCAAAGGCGAGAGTGGTGAGCCACTGCCCTAGCTATTAGACTTTACGTGTGCAGTAATTATCATAGTGAGCTGGTGCGAGCGATACTTTGGGAGTTGCCGAGCGAACATACTCGATCAATACATGCAAAGTGAACATGATATGAGGGACTAAGCTTGCAAACAGTGTGATCTCATGGTGGCTCAAGGGTGAATGGCTCGTTCTGTAGAAGGCAGCGAGTATAGCAGCAAATGCGTGCTTGTTGGCACAACTTCAGTGGAAACGTTTGGCACGTTGTACTGAGCGCCGATCACGACATGAAAGCACGCGCTTCAGCCTTAGCTTGGCACAAAATTACACATCCAGAGTGCTCACTTCTGTGGCCTTGAGGACAAAAAGGCAACACGCTGACAGCACACGATCGGGCCGACGACGATGCGGCAATGCGCGTGCCACCGCAGGAACGTGGTTCGATAGGCATCTCGTGAAGGGCGAGCAATGGGTCAGCCATGCAATGGAGCACTAGCCGCCTCCATTGGCAACGTTTAAGCCAACGATGGGATGAAAACACCAGGACGGGGGCAATTCAGCCATGGGTGGGTGCGAGTCCGGCGCCCATGGGCGAAGCTGGTTGCCGGAAGCACCGCAACCCGACTACATTCCAATCTGTCGGGCGGTCGAACGCACGCGCCACGTTGTGACATGCATCTGCATCTTAAACGCTCGCAGAGCACTTCTCGCGCGTCTATAGCCCCAGTAGCCGGAGATGTTTTAGACATGCGTGACGGGCCTGCCAGGACGATTTCCCTCCCAGCACGACAAGCTCTGAAGGGGGCTCAGCGTGACGGAGCCTCTGCCTGCACCGGTGCGCTGTCCTGCGTGTCATTCGTGTTTTCCTATCTCGTACGCGTGGATGTTTTACATACAGCGCATGCATTGGAGCTGCATCCCTCGCGCGCTACGCTGCTCGAGCATCTTCGAGGGCCTGCATCTTGCTAGCGGACAGAACCTTGGCCTCTGTTGATCCCCTTCGCGACATCGCATGGTGCGTTCTAAACTTTACTGCTGTGGCTCACCATTTGCTTCATAGCCTCCTTCTGTCCTACAGTACAAGCATCCACCTACGTCCTTACTCCAAGCGACGCGATGCGATGCGATGCCACACACACGCATGCGTGGTCTCAGCTCCTGCCCTACGCCTTAGTCTGTAGGGAAACGTTCGGAGGGGGAACCGTCGAGCGTCCATTGTAAGGCATCTATTTTCATCACCACCACATATCTTTACCGCAGGTATATGTCATATCAAAGATGATTGTAATTCATAAACTGAACAGGGTAAGGTTAACAAGCTTTCCGTGTTAGCCCTTAAGGTAAATATGAGCGTATTCCATTTTGGAAAATCAGTTGAGGCTTATGCCAGTCATATCGCGGCATCTAAGATAATGCAATAGACGCTTTACCCAAATATGACCAGCTGGCCGGCGTTCGCGAATAGTTTGGTTTTTCATTATCTCTTTTGGAGCTAGAATACTTGACCGAGGGTCAATACACTCAGTTGATCCAAGTCATTTAGATATTCTTATTCCTTCTAGTTAACACACAAAAAGCACAGGTGTAGTGCTGTCAGCTGCAGATGGCAGTCCCAGAGGGTCACGATAACATCTCCGCAGTGCAAGCTTGAGAGCCATAGAGCGGCCAAAGCTCAGTCGGTAACCACCTTCGTGTGCTTTTTGTGTGAGCTTGGGGTCCTGAGTTCGAGCCCCGGCTCTGCTTTGCTTCCCTTTTGGCACACCAGAACAGATCTTCTTGATTTGTGAGCATTCATTCGTTCAAAAATGTTAATAACAGATTCGTAAATGTGCCAATTTCGGATACTCGCATAATATTATAGTATTTTAATTACGGGTGTTCTTTTTTTTGCCTCTTGAGGTTTACAACCTCTGCAAAATTCTAGCTTTAATGTTTTTCAAATAAAGAATTTTATTTGTTGGGTTAAAATATCGCGTAGGCCGAAATTAATTTAGAATGAGCTCTCTTCTTTCAAATGCATGTAGTTGATCTTACAAAGTAAACTTTGTAATTCAAAAGCTTATGCACCAAGAATTGAATGTATTTCTGTCAGCACTGGGTAAACGCAATAATAGCCAGTCTGCCACTGAACCATATCTTTGGCTAACTTCAGCCACGTTGCAGACCTGGCAGTGGTTTTGGCCCCAAGCAAGGTTTCAAAGCCAGGTTGTGTCCTCACGCACGTGGACACGAGTGCCCACATTACAATAAAAGCCCTCGACCGCCGTCGACTCGCAACGAGCGACGAGCGCTCATCGTTCTTGATCACAGGTTGCAAATCGAAAACATCATTGCATGAAATGCAGTGGATATGTAAGTCAATTGAGAACCAAACTCTTCGTATCACGAAAGCAGGGGCGGATGCTTTAAGATGGTAGAAACTGAACAAAAACCCACTCCGACGCGGCCAAGAACGAGAGTAAACTGTCTGTGTAGGTAAGAACCATCTAACTGACTGCCCAGCCAAATTTATGCTTAATCAACTCCTTGAAAACACCAAAAAGAAAACTTTTGATAGATAATCTGATTCGCGGCCTATCAGAGCTGTAAACGCAATCATTTGTAACATTACACTAGATGTGGTCAATACTAAAGTGACTGCATTTTGCAAACTAGATTGTTGTCCATCAGAACCAAAAAAAATTCTACTTGGTGGCCAGTATGAACCATTTTCGCATTAGGCTGAAGTTTTTGTTACGTCTTAGCCAGCTTGTCTTCGTCTTATATTTTAGCACGAACAAAATAGCGGTTGCCTTCCTTTGGCGACGCTTCATGCGTAACTCAACAAAATCGGAACTGATTTTGAGGTCGGACTTATTAGGCGCCGTGATTCTAACGAAACTTAAATGAACGATAAAACTATTTAGCGTTGCGAAGCAAGTGCAAAAAGTGCTTATCTCTCTTGATGTAAATCCGGTATTGAGAGCCTTGCGCATGATAGCCGCAAAACATCACAATCTGATAGGCCTCTCCACGTTGATGGCGGTAAATTTACGCGTGTATGCGTAGCTACGGTTCTTGATCAGAGACGTCTTGATTACGGACGGCCTCACATGCTGCTCGTGATACCTAGGTGTCGTCGACAGGTATTGCGGTATGCAAGCTAAAACCATGCGCCTTACGTTTACAAGATGTCCCCAAAAAGTAGCCATTGCTCGTCTCTCTCTGTCAAACGCTCTATTTCGTGGTCTCGGTAAATTCCTAACCGCTTCTGTAGCTAGAGCGATCGGTTTTGATAACTGTTGTCCGCCTAACCGTGCGCCGCGATCAGTTGGACGCTGACAGTGCGTCCGTCTCCCAAACGTTTGACGTTGCTATTCATCTTAGTATTGAAGCTCTCGCGCTGTTTTGGTATCGGTTCAGCATCGTACCGTCGCAATTGCGACCGCTCAGGTCGCAGCTCTTGGTCGTCTCTGGAGGAGTGAGAACGGAAGTTGCCTCGGTTGTATCATGGTCAGCCGTTTCGCGATGCGGCATAAGCGCTGATACCATGGCTGTGTGGACCGGTGTGGGACCAGAAAGATACCCAGCGCTCCCTCCCTGCCGATTTTGTCCACGACGAGGTGCAAAAAGTCGGACGAAGCAGTCCAAAGGTGGCACACATCCGGTTCGGACTTCTGGCTGAGATGCTCGCCCAGGTACTGCCTTCGGGCCGCCAGCCAACTCTCCGAGCGATCTGTTCCAGAAAACGTGGTGGTCACAATCGTACTTGCACTTTAAGGCTCGTATCAAATGAAACGTAACGCGTGTGTTCTGGGGAAGCCACGTCCTGGACAGCCGATCTGCGAATCGGTTTACCGCGCTGGGCAATCATTGAGATAGAATACTCACTCCCAATGCTTGCATCACGCTGTGAAGCTTCCTCAGCCCCGCCATCATTTCTTTTGAGGCTGACAGTATGGCGTTCAGCATTAACGCGACCGCTTCGTTGTCTTCGTGCACCAGCAGAAGCCGCGTTGCCGGCTTCTTGAGAGAAAGGCGGCAAAATGCCTGGTCATTAGAGCCCGCACGGCTCGGATTTCCCTCAACGTGATGCACTGCTGTCGTGCTCTTGCCCCACAATCCACGACCGACCCACAAACCCGGACTGCCGGCTTAAAGGTCCGGGCCCAAGGTGCCTCCGTAACACACGTCGGCCGCGTGGCTGTGCATTGCTGTAGAGCAAAACGTGCTCCTCCGGTACACGGGGATGGTTTTCATAAACCCCTGGTAAGGATGATTCCGGGTACTCGGAAGGTATGAGTATTGGCTTATGGATGGGATACCTTTTGGCTATTGAGGTATGGCACCCTGAGGAGTTGGCCATGAGGTGGCGCAGATAAGTATTGGTCGCGTGTACGCGTGTGTAGGAATGGGTCTGTTCACATATGTTCTGGTATGATTGTCGGATATTTTACTGGCCGCTGCAGCGGGTTGTTACGTGCACCACGTGTATAGACATGCTTGGGGATGCATTAGATTATTTAATTTAGTTTAACTAATTTATCTGTTACGATATAAGAGGTTTCCTCCCGGTCACCTCTTCCTTTAGTAAAGGGTAACCGAGTTCGGCTCTGAATCAAGTTCGCCTTCGCGAAGTGTACAACTCCCTCAGGAGGGTCACCGCGTACGGTACGGACTGGATTCATCCCTCGGGATCATTCAGGTACTACTGACGTACACAGCTGTTGCCCTCGGGCTTATTTCTGTCTTCGGACCGTTGTTTTACTCTTCTTTTCTTGCAGATTACTGCTTACCTGTGTCAGGTGGTTTTCCCGTCTCTGTACAGAGTTACTGCCGCTTGGGCTTAATACACAACCCCCGTCTCCCGTCTCCGGGTCTGTTGCCGCTTGTCGCACGCCCCGTCGAGGGTTCCTCTTTTGTTCTTCCCTTCTTTTCCCCCCTTCTACCTAGGGCTTACACCGCTCTAAGGTACCTTTCTTTCCGACCATTCTGTCACTTCTCGCCGGATTCCTGGATCAGGCCCGTTCACCTCTCAACCTCCGTAGGTATATCCCGTACCACGGGCGGTCTTAGACCGCCACTATCCGTGTTCGGAGGGCTCACCACTGAGTCCACCTCGTCTAGAGGGCAAGGACTCGAACGCCTTGAGAGACGATCCCATCGCTGGGGTTTTGCTCTACAAGTGGTCTTCCGACCTAGAACGGGTTGATTCTTTCCTTCGTTCTCGTCCTTGTCCAGGATTCTCACGATTAGTGATCAATTGGTTTTTGGGAAGTTACTGTGGAGCAGTGGACTCTCTAGAGTGTTTTATTTGTTGTTCCTTACTTACTCTTCGGAGTATCGAGACCTCTCGTTGTTAATTTGATCTTACCGCTGTTCGGTACATCGTAGCCGGGTATGGCGCCACCTGCGCCGAACTCTCGAAACGGTGTGGCCAGAGATGCTGGTGTGCCTCTGCCTAGGCCTCCGCGTTCTCGCGCCTCCGTACCTGCAAGGTCGCCTGACAATGAACAGGTCCCGGAACCCCGGAGAGCTTCGTCAGTCACGTCGGGTCCGATGGCCGCTTCTACGGCAGGAGCTCCGCCCGTTACCGGTACTGCGGCCACGGAGAGACCAGAAGATGTGGTTGAAACCCCTGGATACTCGTACCTCGAGGCTCAACTGCGTGTCAGTCAGCTCGCGCAAAACTCGCTGTTCGAGGATCTGCAGTATCTCAGACGGAAGCTTGAACAAGCTGAAATCGGAGATCCGACCAATGACATTCGTGTCTTACGTCAAGACGTGAATTCCATTTTGGAAAGTCTGGGTGCACCAGCCGCTTTTGTTCAAGCTTACCATTCCTCTATTCAGGAGCATCTAGCTGAAATCGATCGCCTAACCACTCGGTTGTCTACTCTCGAAGAGATCATCCGGATGGATAACGCATCTGATGCGAAGAATGCTAAGGAAGAAGCTTCTAAGCGCTCGGCACGCCAGTCTCCGTATCACGGAAATCGACGATCTAAAAAGGAACTCCGTTACGACTCGGATTCGTCTAGTTCCAATTCTAGCGTTCGCTCTGCGAAATCTATTTCACCCAGTTCTTCGGAGAGTGAGGAAGACCGAGAACGGTATGGGAGTCGATCCCGCTGAACGAAGTCGGAGGCGACATATGCCACTCAAGAAGTGATTCGCTCTCGCGAGAAAGGTAGACGTCATCTTGGACTCAAGGAGTTGAAACCAATAAATCTCCTCTACAGGAAGCTGTTATCGTATCGTTATTACCGATTGGACGATTGATCGTCAAGTCGCACCTCGCGAAGCACCGGTAAGGTGAAGGACCACATCAGAAGACTGAATATCGTCTTAACGGAGAAATTCGATGGCGAAGATCCAATTCTGGTACTGGACTTCCTGGCCCGCTTTGTGCACGAAGCCGACATTCTCGGTATGAACGAAGCGCAAGCGTTTCTCGCTTTACTCTATTTTTTGTCAGGAATGGCTGAAGATCAATTTAACTCGGTCCGAGGGTCGTCCCGTGCATCTGAGGGAGGTGTCAGTTGTTCGCCGGAAGCGGTCCAATATCTCCTGAGGTCCTATGCAACAGGAAGGGCGATTCACAACGCGACGCTCGCTCTGCCAGATACTAAAGAGAAGACTGAAGAGACCGAAACGGTTTATTCAACTCGGTTGAACAAAGCGTTTCATTGCTGTGGAAATGTGTACTCCGCCTAGGAGAGATGCGCTATGTTCGTGAATGGGTTGGACCCTTCTATCAAGGCTTTGGAGGCGCGATATCGCGAAGAGAAACGTAGAATTACGTATCTGGAATTGGTCCAGTACGCCCAGGCTGAAGGCGAAGTCCTCCGTGCTCGGCGCCCGCCGAAACCCCGTCGCTCAAGGGCGTTGCTCGTGAACGAGTCATCTCCATGTCTTTTCTTGGAACTTGGAAACTCCGTGAACCCGGATCTGGATAAAATCTACTTCGTTGGAGGTGCTCCCGATTCGTACGGGTCTTCTGACATTCCGTCGTCGTCGACTCCGACCTCGGAAGGTGACCCCGCACTCTATTTGGGAGGAACACGGGTACAAGCCGCTCCACTCGCTTACGCGACCAACGGCAGCCATTTCTCACGCCCAGGATGGATGAATGCGCAACCGCAACGACGGCCAGATGGTAATCGATCTTTCGATAAGTCGGTGACGACCATCTGTCATATTTGTTACCGACCCGGTCATATTACACCTGTGTGCATGTTGCCCGCTCGGGAGTTACCGAAAATTATCGGGTGGTATGAGTCCTTGTCACCAGCTAACCGTGCTCGTGTTCCGAGTAAGAATTATGAAGAGCAAAGGGCCAAGTTTGGCAATCCTGTGACAGGACAGAACGTTCGAACTGAGCAACCTCGGAACCAGGCTGAACAGGTAACTGTGACTAACCCCGAACCCGGGAATTCTGTTTCCCACTCCGAGCAGAGTTTGTTGTCGCCAGCCAACTCCGCCCAGAAAGACTAAACTTGGGAGTTACCCCTGCGGGAGGGGCGTCTCCTGAGCCGAGGTTGGAGACGCCCGAGGCGCCGCCGATTCGCTCCCGGGTCACTTTCCTTGAGAAGAAGATCTTAACGAGGAAGATGGCTCAATCTGACGTGGACTCAGAGCTTCCAACGGTTCTCCATCGTCCGTGGGTACGGTCCCGAAATTCCGTAACCCGGATAGAGTCCTTGTGATGGCCAAGATGAATTATTATAAAGTTTACACCGACCTCGGCTTATCACACCAGTTTATGGTTCGTCAAATGTCTGTGTTAGACACGGGCGCTGCGCCCAATCTCATTCACTCTTCGTTCGAGCCCCCGGCACTTCGGGAATTCGTTCGCTATGGTCCAGGCTTGGATATCGCTGACGCGAACAACAACCCGCTGGGCACGGTTGGTTACTTAACTCTCAAAGTGAGACTTGGCACCTACGTGGTGAAACTTAAATTTGTTTTCTGCGATTCACTCGCTGCACCGGTTATACTCGGTTGTGATTTTTGCGACCGCTTTGTCGACGCGATACGCCCAAGGGCGAAAACGGTGGAAATGGAAGACGCTACAACCATTCCGATTGTTGGGAAGCCGTTGAGGCAAGCAATCCGGAAGCGCGTTCCATTACCTGTGGCTCAGGAGGTTCCAAACTTGAATCCGAAATCAACAACGCTTCGCATAGCGAAATCCGTTTCAATCCCGCCGGAATCCCAGGTGTGGGTGCAGTGCGTCTCCGAAAAACGTGGAATTCGACTTGTTCACCCGTCTTCATCGTTTCACGATCAGCGACAGCTCGCTTTAGCTAATGGTGTTGTTTCTATCGAGCCCGATCAACCTTTCCAGGTACTGGTTGCCAACTTTGGCAAAACCACTCAGTGGCTAGTCAAACACCAGGTACTGGGTTCGGTCCTGCCGAATCCGAAGGCGCTCGTACAGACGAGAATCCTCACGTGCGAGGTTCCCGGTGTGCCCGAAGCCAAGGAGGGGGAGGTGCATACTGGGAACTTCGTTTTGTCGGATTCCTCCGGAAACGGAAACTCCGCCGTACCGGAAGCAGTCGCTACTAAAGAGGTGAATCTAGTTAGTTCGGGCCACGAACGACTGTTCACTCCGGTTAAATCAGCGCTACCCCCTGGCACAGAACAGACGAATCCTGTTGAGGAATTAGAGAAGTTGAATCTGGACCATGTCCCAGCGTCTCATCGCGAGAAGTTGCGAGACATGCTCATAGAATTTACTCCCATGTGGGACGGTTCCCTTGAAACAATTGGAATTATGGAGCACCGTATTGATCTGCTCCCAGATACTCGCTCAATCGCGCAACACCCGTATCGGGCAGGCCCGAAAGCGCAGGAAGAAGAAAAGTCTCAAGTCGAGAAGATGCTACGTGCCGACGTAATTGAGCCAGCTCAGTCATCATAGGCATCGCCCGTTGTACTTGTTCCGAAGTCGGATGGATCGTGGCGTTTTTGCATCGATTACAGGCGACTCAACGCCGTTACCGTCAAAGACATGTATCTGATTCCACGGATGGATGAGTATATCGACTCGCTGGGAAGCGCCAGAGTATTTACCGCCCTTGACGCCAATTGGGGTTACTGGCAGGTTCCAATTCGAAAGGAAGATCGCGACAAGATCGCGTTTGTATGTCACCAAGGACTGTACCGTTTCAAACGGATGCCCTTCGGGCTAATGAATGCTCCCGCTACGTGTCAGCGCGCGATTGACATTCTGTTGGCCGGATTCAAGTGGAAGACTTGTCTTGTGTACTTGGACGACTTTTTCGTATTTTCCAACAGTATGGATGAACATATGTCCCATGTGAGGGATGTGATGCAGGTTCTGCGTGATGCAGGTTCTGCGTGACGCAGGTGTTACCTTGAAGCTCAAGAAATGCGAATTCTTTACCGACTCGATGAAATACCTGGGCCACATTATCCGCCCAGGGAAACTCTCGGTCGACGAGGTAAGGGTGAAGTCGCTGAAGGAAGCGAAACATCCGACAACTCAAACGGAACTCCGATCATTTCTCGGTTTGTGTAATGTCTACCGTCGGTTCGTCCCGAATTTCGCTGATACTCCAGCTCCTCCCATTTCTCTCCTCAGGAAAGGACAGCCAGTTAAACTGGAACCATTCGGCGATGCGGAAGCATCCGCCTTTTCGTCGTTAATCGACGCTGTTACGTCTCCGCTGATTTTGGCGTTGCCCACTCCAGGGCTTCCATATGAAGTTGATACTGATCCCAGTGACCACCAAGTGGGGTGTGCATTGTTCCAAGTCTCGAAGGAAGGCGAGCGACGTCCAGTTGGATACTGGTCTCGTTCATTGAACGTGCATGAGCGTAATTACTCAGTCTCTGAGAAAGAGTGTCTCGCCGTGGTTTAGGCGCTGTCTACCTTAAGACCCTATCTCATGGGAAACCATTTTCAGGTACATACCGATCACTCGGCTCTCCGCTGGCTTATGGAGATCTCTGAGCCGTCGGGTCGCCTTATGCGTTGGCGTCTCCGTCTATCGGAATTTGATTTTGATGTCCGGTACAAACGAGGCACCCTGAATATGCAGGCTGATACGCTTTCCCGCTTAGGAACGTCTGGTGAAGCAGAAACTGTCGACGACGACGACATACCATGCTTCTTGGTGGAAGACTGGGAGGAAGACCCCGAAATTAAGGATGACGTCTGTGACGATATTCTCGCCGCAGAAACGGTCGAGCCACCGCCTGGCTCATTTGAACCCATTATCGCTGAAGAGGTAACGTGAACAACACGGGGATCCTTTCTGTACTCAGATAAGGGCCTGACTCAACGGTGGATTCAAGATACCCTTTCTAACCAACGATCAGGGATTCCTTGTTAGGATTGTTGAGCCACGTTCTCAAATTGTGGTTCCACACTCCCTACAATGGAGAGTTCTCCATATATCCTACTATGCAAAGATTGGGGGACACCCTGGTGGCAGGAAGTTGTATCTAACTCTCCGAAGAGACTTTTATTGGCCAGCTATGGCATTTGACTGGTACGCAGTACGCCGTTCATGCACGGAATGCGCCAAGAACAATGTCAAACTCCGACGAAATTCGAAGTCGATGACGCTGTTTCCAGCCCGGGCTCCTTTGGAGTTCGTCGCTATCGACATTCTGGGCGAATTAATTCGAACCGCACGCGGTCACAGGTATCTCCTGGTTATCACGGAGAGGTTTTCGAAGTTAATGCGAACGGTTCCGTTGAAGCGGATCAGTGCAGCAGCAGTTCCACAAGCATTTGTGACGCATTGGGACTTCACTTACGGGCCACCCGTTAATCTGCTTTCAGATAATGGCTCGCAGTTTGCGTCAAAGTTCGTCTGTCTCTTGCAGATGCTAGTTTTTGGCGAGGGTCGTCCAGAAATTGGCAAGGGTCGTCCAGTAAATTTTTTGAAAAAATATCGAGATCAATTATTTCAAAATTTGCAGATAATTGCTTGGGTCGTCCAGAATCGCTGTGCAGTAAATACTGGTGGGGTTTCCACTCGTGCTAGTTCTTTAGTCGAGGGCTACCTGAACTGTATTTCGCGAAGTCTAGGTTCAGTTTCCATTAAGGTGCACATTACACGATACCTTCTGCGGAATGATACCCTGCAACGCATGGAATACTAGTGCTAGTACAGATGATGCCCATTATGAAATCATACCGTTTTATTCGTATCTATTCTTCTATCGACCGCTTTTGCTAACCACTACTTCGCTATATTACATGTACCATATCCCCATGATGGAGCGGGTGTAGGCGCAATCTGCGGCAGATGCGGCAGACTGCACGTCCACCATCGGCTGTATCGGTAGAACAAATACGCACTCCGAGAGGATGAGGCGCTTCGCGCCTCATCCTCTCCGTTCCTCATGTAGGGAACCATGCCCAGATGCATGGTTCCCTACTTGAGGAACCTGCACCTGCAACTCGTGAGCTACGTCCGCATCAAAAGTCATTTACCTGTATACGCAAGCAGAAAGTATCCATAAGTTAGTCAATGCTCCGTTGGATACAGTTGAAATGCGATAGAACGTACCATTGATAAGAGCAAAACAGAAACGTTGCGCTAGAAAAGTCGAGGGACCTAGTAACTCGCAAACGGAAGAAGAAGCAGGAAAGGGATCGGTTAGATTACCAGCCCACCACCATCGTAAAGCGCGAAAAGGTGTCGAAGCGAGAACTCACAAGCAAGGACACCAAGAATGCCCATGCAGCAAACATACCGCATGATGCGATTAACGAGAGAGCAGCCTATGTCCCAACCAAGTACCAGAATCGCCTATTCCGAACAGCCAGAGATCGATCTTGAGAGACGAAATGAAATTGGTCGTTTTCCTGTATACGCAAGCAGAAAGTATCCATAAGTTAGTCAATGCTCCGTTGGATACAGTTGAAATGCGATAGAACGTACCATTGATAAGAGCAAAACAGAAACGTTGCGCTAGAAAAGTCGAGGGACCTAGTAACTCGCAAAAGTAACCCAAAGCCGTTTTCTTGCCGTGTACATGTCGCAGAGCGCGAAGAGACGTGGTGAGGATTGGTTAGTTTAGAACAAAGATACGTAGAAGGAAATGGAAGCACGTACGAAAAGACTGCACGGAATACATCCGTGAGATACGGATGCTGTCCGCTTTATGGAGGCGTCTGACGAGGGCGGAGAAAGAGAATGAGGTACGCTTCATGTCCGCTTAATGGAATCCATTCTCAGCACGCTACTTCGTAATCCGTCGTACTTTTTTCCGCCCTCGCACTTCGTAGCGAGTGCGAGGGCGGAAAAACGTACGACGGAGCGGAGTAGAACGCGAGGATGGCACGGATCACGACGGTAACAAAAGGTCGGACGTCGGACGGGCGGGGGCGGCGGCGGAGGGAAGAGATTTATTTTTCTGTGCGAGATTGGACAAGTGTACAGCGTACAACTTTGGGAAACCACAGGTTTATAACCAGTGGTAGATAATACGAGAAGTACACCCTTGTGTTGAGGTCGACGTGTACCTACGTTCCTTTTTGAACGAAAGCACGTGATTTAAACTCAAAATATATTCTCCGTTCTGAGCAAGACGTCGATATTGACTGTCGCTCGACCTCCTTCTCCCTTCGGACGCCCTTCCCTTGCAGTCTTTGTCGTCGTTTCTTCTTCCCATGGTTTACTACTGTACACATAAGAAGCGTGGGTGCCCCTTCGTTACTCGCCGAGGAGTCTTATCTCTTCAACAGCATGTCAACCATTGCCCGTTTCGTCTGAAAGCAGCGCTGGAAGACGACAATAGCCGGCCCATTCGGAGAAGCAAGCGTCTCAAGCTTTCCGCGCCCGCGCCCGCATCTTCCTAAACGGTCACTGCCCCTTGTCGCCTTCCCGAGCCTCCAGTGTCCGAGGACATCGTCGACCCCACTCCGTGCGCCCCTCCCATTCCGGACACTTCGCATTGTGTTTCTCCTTCCCCGGGTCCCGCGTCATTAGAGCGAGAACACGGAAGCAGTTCCCGCCCAGTGCCTTCTGAGGAGGCCCTAGGTGATTTGCATATGGATTATCTCACGGTTTGTCTGGCTTCAGTAGCTTCCAACCTTGGTCATCGTGAGGCGGACGAGCTAATTGTGCTACTTCGGAACCCGCGATTCTCGCAAAAGCGATTCAACGAGACCATAACAAGTTCCAAGCGCTGTACAGAACTGAAGAACGTCATTTTCGAACGATACGCCTCAAAGGACGGTTTCAATCGCAGAACTGTCTCGCCAGAAGGATGTAAGTTCAGCGCCACCCTCTACACGAGAGACCCCGTTCAGACACTTGTGAAACAGCTCCAGTTGGCTAACAACGAAAACACATTCTTCCACCCTATACCTCAGACCCACTCCACGAAAATATCTCACCCCATGTCCGGCTCTCTCGCAAGAGACGCCACCTCAAAACTTAAGGAAATGGTCATGGGCTCTTTGGATAGTAGAATAGTGTGGTATTCCGAAGAAATAAGTTACAGTGAATCTTTCGTAGGTCTTCTGCAGGTATACACCGATAAGTCTTCAACAACTCTAAAGCAAACATCGGTTACCGCCTATCCTCTTCACCTCATATTTCTCAACTTCTCCGACCAGCTTCGCCGTAAGTGTATCCGTGATGACCTCACAGTAGTGGCATACTTCCCTACCACACTGATCGAGGTTTCCGCATCTGAAGCAGACGCAATGCCATTCGTTTCTAGCAAGTCTCTACGCGAGTCCAGGATGCAAATCCTTCAAGAATCTCTTCGTCAAGTCCTGGAGCCCATTCTAAATCTCACGCAGAAAGGTTTTCAGTTCATCGGGGAAGACAAACTAAGTCGAGTGTGCCATCCTCTGCTTGCAAGTTATTGTGCGGATATTCCTGAGGCTAAGGACATTCTGTCTATTCTTCATGGGACCAAAAAGGAAAGCCCGTGTCATAGATGCAAAGCCCCTCGCTCATCTTTATGCAGTCCTATTCCCACCTCATTCAACGGACGTTCTCAAAAGCACACGAAAAGCATCCGAAAGACATACACAGCTATCTTGCAACATGCACAAAAAGACGAGGCGGAAAGACGTCCACGTCGTGCGAGGGAGAGGAGATCTCAAGCGGATACTCTGATGCGTTCAAATTCCATATCTCTCATTCCTTCGTTCCTCGAAACTTCCGTAAGCCTTGGAATGATCCCGGGATTGTCTCCATACAGTCTGTTCTCATTCGAACCATTACACAACTTGCATCTCGGCATCTCAAAGTTGATAAAAACGGCCACAATCGAGAGACTGCAGTCAGACACCCTGTGCACCACAATAGGAACATCTGCATCACGTTCATTTCGAACGATACGCACCCAACTCCTCAACCATGCAAACGCAATTCTAGCTGCCATAGAACGCGATTCTCCTGCCAAAGGTTTACATATCGATTTCTCCACGCAGGAGAAAGGCAAATCTTTGAATGGTATCTTCACGAAAGACGGTCTCCGTGGAATGCTGGAGGCCAAAAACTACAAAGCACTTGACATGGTCTTTCCCTTCATAGGAGCATTCTTTGACATTTGCTGTGGAGAACAGGACGTTGCCCCAATCACAACCGTTTTCTCTCAGTACTCGGACTTGCTTTCGACCTTATTCAGATACAATCGTGACCCGTAATGGACTGAAAGCTCTCTCCTGTGTCTTAGTTCGGAGATTGAAGCCTTCAAGCGTTCCGCAACAAAGACTCTGGCGGATTTTCATCCCTCCAGACTGGGAACTCTGAAGTTTCATCTTCTCGATCATCTCGTGGACGATATTCGCCGTCTGGGAAGTATCAAGTACTACGACGCAGGCATATACGAACATGCACACCTGCTATTTAAAAGACACTACAAAAAGACGTCCAGAAGAACAGCAACGGCTTTGGAGGAGACTATTCGCTCCATTGAGCACGGACATGTTAGAAAGCAATGGAATGGCAATACTCCTTACCAGCGTAATCCAGGTTTACCAGGAACTTCCACACAGCTTCCTCGGTTTGCAATGAGAGGGCGTTCTTTCACTTTACGAGCTCTTCAACATTGTGTTTCAAGTATGTCCAGTTCAAAAACATGGACTGCTGTTAGAGAAATGTTCTCAAGTACGGACACAAGGTCGATTCTTGATCAAATTGGTGAACAGGCCCTTCCTCCTTTCCTCAGTCTCGTGAAAGAAACACTGGATGAGCACTCTATTACATACTTCCCAGAAAAGACAAGGATAACTCTGGTGAATTCGGCCCTCGTGAAAGGCGGTTTCGTTCCGACTCTTGAACACTTCGATTCGTCTTCTAAGACACTTAAGCTGGGACGACCCAAATACCCCATCATCCAACGTGTCTTCGCTTCTCCAGCATTTGGTCCCAGTAGAAAGCCAAAGTTTTCCACTGTATTGGTAAGCGGAGAAGATTCAGAGACTTGGGTTGCCCAGGTAGTCGCTCTGATTCGAATATCTCTCCTTGATTCTGCACTTACCGCACCAGAGGTGGCATTCGTCCGGTATTTCGAGATTTTACCCCCCGCAACAAACATCGACCACATATTGAAATGCATATCTTTACGGTGGGCTACAAACGATGAAAAGAACCACACTCTTCCGTTCCCTCGTCATTCCAAAGCGGAGACTATCGTAGAGTTAACTCCTTGGTACGGGATGGTTCCGGCTTCTGCACTACAGGGAACTGTCCATGTTGTTCGATCAAACTACCCTGCTCCACCTTTTTGTCCTCCACTTCAATGGTTTCAACACCGATTCTACATCATCGATTCTATCATGATTCAGATGAAGGACCAACTGAGCACGTTGATCTTGTACAGCCTTAAACATTAAGGGCTCCATCCTCTACATGTTCACCTTGTGGTGCCTTTTCTTGTGATCCTGTGTTAATTCCGAAATCGTTCATGTCCATTTCCTTGAACTCCATATCCCCTTCCTCGCATTCACCAACGAAGCAATCGCTAATAGACCCCAATCTTCGGCTCACACTGTCAATAAAAAATTGTTCTTTCACAGTGAGGTAAAGTCTTCCGTTCGACGGCATTCGATATCCAAATGTAGCCTCTCTCATGTCATACCAAGAACCTTAGTCCAATCTTCCGTTGTCGTTCCAAAATTATGAAACTCGCTGGAATTGGTCCTCAAGACATGTTGCCTAACATCCCCCAGAACATTCTTTAAACACAGAGGTAGCAGTTCAGCAAACTTCTTTGTAAACAGTTTCTGTCTCTGGCCACCCCTTGACACATCCGTACTTAGAAGGCTCACAACCGTCAACACCCAAGCGTCCAAACGTGCGAGCAACAGTATTGTGCCATCTAAAAAGGTGCCCGTATCCTTGTCTTCCACATCATACCCAATAAACTCCTTCAGCACTTGTACCCCGACACGGTTTCGGAAGAACAAGTCTTGATCTTCCGTCGGCATATCCTCGACATTGTCCGCATTGGAGTACTTTAGACGAACAAATGGGGCTTTTCTCCACCATGAAGTGTTCGGTACACCATTTTCGTCAAGACGCAGTATGTTCTCCTGCGCTTCCTTCAACTGCATTGTGAGTTCGTCAGCATTCTCTTCTACCAGCTTTGTTCTTCTCCAAATCAGATCGTACCCCAGGAGCAGAAATAGTTTATCCCTCGTATTTCTCTTACGAACGCCCACGACGTCACTCATGGTCTGCCGCATTCTCTGCTAAGGCACATATCTGCACAAAGTTCCAGTATACACCTGTCGGTAAGAGATGCTTTTCTAATACCTTCCCAGCTCAACTCCTTCAACTCGCTTTCAACCATTTTCTTCAGCAAAGCATCTGGCCCCCCTCTACCGAAGGTGTGAACATGCCAAAACTGCCCAAGAGCTCCACGGGGTTTTTAGGAACCATGTATGAACCACCTTCCTCCGGCCAATAAGCCCTTCCCCACTCTCAGTTGCGTCTTCCACCTTCTCGGCACGGTTACCCCAATTTCGGGTGAGCGACTCACCTTCGAGCCATAGCTCACTTGTTTCTCTCCTTGCCCACGTCAGCATGTTGTGATACACTGCTCGAGCAACCCCTCGAAACTCGTCGCACACCTCAATTTTATGCTTCTTTCGACCTGTCTGCCCAGGTTCACCAGCACGTGTACTCCTATCTCCCTCCTGTTTCAGTGCCCCTCTTAGCCCTTCAATGACTAGATCCTTCTCTTCAAGCCTCTTTTTCAAAGCCGTACTCTGCTCTTGGGCGACCTTCACTAGAATTCCCCGAACCATCAAGTCCTCTTGTAGCGTCTTAACCTTTTCTTTCAAGCAATTCAGTTCATTTAAAAGATCAGGTCTGTTCATAGAGCTTGAATTCACACCAGTTTGGATATCTTCCGTTATTTCCCTAGCTTCTTCGGCGACAGGCCCCGGTAATGCCGCAGGATTCGGTGTTATTTCGTTATCGGAACTATCCTCATGTGCCATAGCCTTAGCCACGAGAGGCTGCAGGCGTTCTGTGTCCACCCTTGGCACGGCTCCGAGCTCCAACTCCCGTGTCTGTCCTCCTCCATGGCATGGTATATCAGATGAATTGGGCCTCGTACGAGCTGCAACGGCCCCCGCTCTGGAAAGAGGGGAAGGTCGAAAAGTAACTCGTCTATCAGTTGTCTCTCGATTTCTTATTGTCTTTCTCCCTTGTCCGGACCCATTGCGAGGCATGATACGATTCATAGCGGCCCCAGTTCTAGAAGACAGGGATGGACGTGACGATCTTAATATACTAGGGCTCTCACGACTTCTCGTCATTGTCCCTTGTTGTCCAGATCCACTGGGCGGCGTAACCCGCGCCCCAGTAGCTCCGGTCTTCGATATCGGCCGGGGACATGAAGGTTTTGGTGTCATACGAACCTCTTGGTTCCAGTTGTCATGCCCTCCTGTCCTGACCCGCTGGGCCGAGTTACCTCATCTTCTTGAGGAGCAGAGACAGATGCACGATTTGCATTATCGGCAGTTGACGGCACGACATCGTTCGCTGATCCACGAATTCTTGACGCAATCCCGGAAGACGCTCCGCTGCGAGATGGGCGAGAGAGTCCTGTAGAAGGACGCCCACTGACTCTCTCCTTCGTCGAGGACGACTTCCGTTTAGGAAGTGCGGTGCTTGTAGCCTGATTCGTATCATCCGATGCTCTTCTCTTCTTCTGTCCACTCTTGTTCCGCTGCGTACTATTTCGCTTTCTCGGCGTTATACCCATGTTGTGGAGATAAACAGGGTAATGAAACGAAATTGTTGGGGAGGGGGGAGGGGGTGGGGGGGGGTGCATGGTTCAGATATTCCGGGAGACTCCGCAGTTCCTGCTTTTTAGGAATTTGAGGTGCCCAATGGGTCGCAAATATCGCCGTTACAGATGAAGAGCTCCAGTGTACATGTACAACAACGCGTATTGCAGGCAGCTGCAACACTCACAAGCATATTTACTTTCTATTCGTACTGAACTCATCTATTGCTCCAATGTCAGAGCCCAGTCCCAGGCGTACTGCTCTCCGTAGTTGAAATACAACTCTTCGCCCCTCTCAATATCTCTTACTGCTCTACAACGAAGTAGAGCATAGTTAGAAAGGTCTGACTTGAACTGTATCACGGACTTCGCTTCCACCACCTGCACATTGGCACTTCGAGTCCTGTTTGACCGGGGCTCCGATAAATCGGGATCCCCGGCATGATATCCGGCGTCGTTAATGTAGCCCCCGATACAAAAAGGCGCCGGGACAATGTAGACTTCGCTCTCCTTTCTATCCTGAGCCTGTCCTGGTCTGTTCCTCAGGTGCAGAAACTCCGTACCAGTCACAGTGACCATCATAGAAAACAACTTGTACCGCACTGGAGTTGCTCCGAGACAGCCACTTCCATACGTTAAGTGTCTTTCCTTCCGGTTCGTCAGATCCGTGTATACCAAAGTTCCATAGAAATGACAGATAGTTTCCCCAGCCAATATCTTATGTTCCGTGAACACCCCCATACCAGCACGGGGATGTCGAATCTTAGAAGATGCTATATGTAAGCGATAGCGATTGGCTTCAACAGTCAACAGCATATGCATATCCATAAGATTCAGAGCTCCTCGGTACTTCCCTCCCAAAGATCTACAGTACGCTGTCCACACTTCTCGACAAAGTCCCAGTCCTTCCAGTATCTTCCTAGGAACTGAGTAATATGTCCAGGCATCACTTGGTACTGGGGGTAACCAAATGGAGCCTCCCATTCAAGCCGACCTCGGTCCCGATGTGGAACCCGTTCATAGGTCGTTGAAGCCGCATCCACCACCTCCTGTTCAACCAGGATGTCATTCTTCCCCCGCGAATAACTTCGGCCATAAGAGTCGTTAGATGGTGCTTCGCATGGCTGAAACATGGCCTATTCTTCTCGCACCCCAAGAACTTCCTATGCTTTGTCAGCGATAGGCACGCCATACCCGTAGAAAAAGTTCCCGCGAACATGTCCATGACAAGATCACCCGGTCTTGTGAAGCGACATATCAACTCCTTCATCAACTCCCTCGACTTCTGCTCCGGTCTTATGTACTGCCCACCTGGTACTGAACTACCTGGCTCATGTACCTTCCATGTCAACCACTCCCCGCTCTCGGTTTGGCACCCGGTCAATTACATTCCTGTTAGCCGGGAAAGTGAAGGAATGAAATTGTTCTCCTCAAATGGAGTAAGACTGGCTTCCTCCGATGGTCGCAATCCACGCTTCACCCCATGAACGGCGTACTCCGTTACGGGCTGTATCCCAAACTTCCGTGGATTCCCTCCAACATTACTGCGATCCCGGATGAACACAGTGGATTCGCATCCACTTTAAACGAAGGCATGAGTTCTGGTTTACCTTCGCTTCCAGCTTCATCTTTCGTACTCGCCGTTTCCGAAAGTATCCTGTGCCACACATGAAACTGTGCCATGGCACAGAATATAATGAAGTGCCACCTGACCGAAGCGCGGAACTTATTAAGTCAGCCGTACGGATCATGTCTTCCTCACTGAAGACATCGTGACCACTATTCCGTTTGTTCCTCTTCCTTCGAGTGTTAAAGGGAGGGTCTGTTAGGACAAGCTGTGCCTCACCCCATAAAATCTCACTCTGATTCACAAACGTTTCGTGTGTGTGCCTCAGGTCCTTCATGTCACAGTTGTACGCTACAAAGTGTGACTTTCTCATCCCCTTCCACACCTTGTCCATATTCATTCGAAGGAGACTGGATATCCCTTCATGGGCGGCTCAATACCAGTCTTTTGGATGTTGTAACCGGCAACCCGAGATTCATGCTCCGCAAGATTCACCGGCTTCTCGAACTCGTCGCTATCGGAGCTCACGAGGTTCATATACTCTCGACGAGGTGGGGGTGGGGCAGACTTGGTCGAAGAAGGTTCGGCATTACCGGAAGTTTTAGGGGTTTTCGTCAGTTCAATATCAGGTTTCGCGTGAATGCCGACATGGAACCCTGCCGCATGACGCATATCCTGTATCGGTTTCCATAGCAACTCCGAAAACTTCTGAAATCGAGCAGGCAACTCACCGGAGTCAGAGCTAGATACGGTATCCATCCGTATCTCCGAAAACTCTATCCAGTTCCTCATCTGATCAACCCGTAAGCTATAGAGGCTATCGTGGGTGCATATGGTTTCGAGGTCTGTCAAAAACTCCTTAGCCAGTATTCGCAGGTTTGTATCGCATTCATCACTCAAGGTCTCCACCGATCCACTAGTACTGCTCTGTGGCACATCCTTTGTGTTGAATCGAGTACTCTGGCTCGGCGGGGCATAACCAGACTCCCGTGTCTCTAGCGCTGTATACTTCAACGTCTGCATATTCATGTAAATGTATGGTTTCACCATGTGCTGAACGTTCGTGTATCCAAGATGAGCCGCAAAACAACTCCATGCCCATACGACCTCACTGATAGCGAATCCCAGTCGATCACAGTTGTCTTTGGAGAACGACGTAAAAGTGGGTATGTACACAGATGGTGCATGGTTCACTTTTCGTTTCTTTTTCGGTTGTTTCTTCTTCATCATTCGGATGTTGTCGTTCTCTCCCATTATGTGGCCGAGGTATGATAAGTATATAACGACCTCAAATGGGTTCACAGCTGTTGGTGGGATGAACACTGTCGTCTTCAGAACCTGCTTTCTCCTGGTCATGAAATAACCAACCAGGCATCGCACCGGTAGGTATATACCCATATCCATAGAGAGAAGGAAAAAATCGCGCAGTCTCTGGTCCTCATCCCCGTCCTTCTTGTCAAGAAGCTTCGTTACAAGATATCGCTGTTCCACAGGTTTGTTATTCACAACACTCTTTCGCAGCTGTTGCAGTGTCAAGTTCTGCAGGTTCTTGGAGTTAGTGGCCTCCTCAAACATCTTCCTTGCCTCCGGAATATCCTTATAGTTCTCGGCGCAGAACTCTATTAACCCTCTAAACCCCACGTCCCGTGGCCGATCAGGGCCTCCATCGCTGTTTGCCAAAGCATCGCGAAGAACCAAGAAAAGTCTGACATATGCATGGAACGCCGGAGGCGGAGCACTCATGTCGATAGGATGTATCTCCTCTCCAACATCGGTGGAATCCATCGCTTCAGCGCAAACAACGGAGGCGAGCCTTTAAATGGCGACTTACGCTGGGCACCCCCGCTTTCGGCAGCTCCTCCCAGCGCACTGCCAGTCTCGTCCGTGTCCGTGTCCGCTCGGAGCGATAGCGTCGCGTGTCGGCCACGTCGCGATTCGGAGCTATTGCAACGGTCCCGTATTGTGCTAAAAGTCGCGGATCAAGTGGGTGTGAAGCGCTAGTTTTCTCTAGTTTGATATATGTGTACGGCGTGTGCAGCGAAATCACTGCCGGAAGTGCCGGGAGGAGTGTTTTGGGAGGTCTCCGGAAGGCGCCGGAATGTGACCAGAACGTGCCCGCGGGCGGGGGGGTCCGGTCGTGTTAGGGTAGGTACCCTAACACGACCGGACCCCCCGCCCGCGGGCATAAAATCGCACATTTTTCAAAAAATCGTCCAAAATGTGCCCCGGGCGGGGGGGTCCAGTCGTGTTAGGGTACCTACCCTAACACGACCGACCCCCCCGCCCGCGGGCACGTTTTGGACGATTTTTTGGCACCCTCCGGAGACCTCCCAAAACACTCCTCCCGGCACTTCTTGTACCCACTGCGTCACCTCAGTGAACCATCCCGGAAATTAGGGAGTGTCTGGAGGGTGGAGAAGACGGGATGGTCACCTCAGTGCACCATCCCGGAAATTAGGGAGTGTCTGGAGGGTAAGATGACGGGATGGTGCACTAAGGTGACGCAGTGGGTACAGGAAGTGCCGGGAGGAGTGTTTTGGGAGGTCTCCGGAGGGTGCCAGAATGTGGCCAGAACGTGCCCGCGGGCGGGGGGGGGTCGGTCGTGTTAGGGTAGGTACCCTAACACGACCGACCCCCCCCGCCCGCGGGCACGTTTTGGGCGATTTTTTGAAAAATGTGCGATTTTATGCCCGCGGGCGGGGGGGTCCGGTCGTGTTAGGGTACCTACCCTAACACGACCGACCCCCCCCGCCCGCGGGCAGTTCTGGCACATTCCGGTGCCTTCCCGGGACCTCCCAAAACACGCCGCCGCGCAGTGATTTCGCTACACCCGGCCGCCGGTACGTTGGCGCCGCTGTCCACGTGTATTGGCGGGAGTAGGCTGTACATGGAAGTGAATGAGTGTACTCTTGACTACTATGCAAAGCATTTGAAGAGCATGATTAGAGAACGCGACCATTGCTCGCGTGAGTCATCATTGCGCGAACTCCACGACTCTAAAGCGTACAATCAGTGTGCGAGCGGCCACGGACAGGACACGGACGAGACTGGCAGTGCGCTGGGAGGAGCTGCCGAAAGCGGGGGTGCCCAGCGTAAGTCGCCTTTAAAGGCTCGCCTCCGTTGTTGTATCGTCCAGAGCGAGCGTATTGTTGATATACACCTTTCACTGCAATAGCTGTTCAACATGAAGCCAACTCGTGTTCGAAAGCGTACGCAAAGCGTGACTCCTCGCACTCGGCGGAGCACTCGATTATTGCAAGGTGGAATGCGGGTTTCTCTGCAGATGGATATTGAGGATGAAGGAAAGGTGATAGTCGGGGAAGCGTTGTTGCATGGAATTGGAAGTGTTCTACGCCGCGAGTTGCACGGGAAGCAATTGGACCCAGGTCTTGTGGTGGTTCATAATATTCTCATCAGTCGAAGCGGTCAGACGTTCTACCCTTACCGGGCGGAGGGCCTGGATCTTCCACAATATATCCAGGATCTCCGGACGGCCGCTCCTTGGGATGAGAAAATGATGGAACCGGTGGCAGCCAGCATTCCGGCGTCGAAGCGAGGAACGGTGAGCGCTATGAGTGAGGTGATGACGCCGACAAGCCGCACGGAGCCAATTCGAAGTTCATCAACACCGAGAGGTAGCGCATCAGTAGCACCTCCGCGGGCAGGTCCGTCGTCTATTACGAAGCGGTCTATGGAGACGAGAGCATCCCCAGCTACGAAGCGGACAGGTCAAACAAAGTCTACCTCCGCTACGAAGCCCACTGCGTCGAAAAGGGCTTCTCCTGCGATGAATCAGACCGTCGACACAAGGGGATCTTCTGCGTCGAAACAGACGGTTCAGCAGGGGACGGCTGTGCAAGAGGAGGAAGATGAGATCATGAAAGGTCCCCTTCCAGACGCGGATGCGCAATCCGCGCAAGGAGCTGGTCCATCTGTACCCCAAACTGCACCAGAAACTGCGAGCAGCAGGACGATGACGTTGTGCTTCTGTCCGCAAGAATGGCACGTTCAAGTGTTTCTGGCGAGCGGTCTGGAACACAAGGGACACCTACTCGGAGCAAGACGTACAGACGAATTCGTCAGAAGGTACCAAAGGTGAACCTCAATCAGTACCGGATGGTTGTTGTTACTGTTGACATCACTCTGGTGGACACTCCGCCCAATTTACTCCGTGGAGTAAGTAAACGCCACGTTGAAGCCCTTGTGAAGAGTATGGAGGAGCGGGGGATATTGCAGTCGATGGGTTCTCCAGTGGTGGCCTTACAAGATGCTACTACGGGAGAGAGGGATACTGACAAGGGACGCCTAACGAAGAAGTGCTTCATTGTAGATGGTTTGCATCGTCTGAAAGCTATACAATATTTGGCAGCGACTGGTGCACCGAAGTGGAAGCGATTAGCCAAGTTTTGGCGTTGCAATCTGCTGATACGAAGAGATGGGAGGCCCATTGGGATGAAGGAATTGTTATGTGTTGCTTCGTACCTCAATGAGTCGACGAGTACCATGCGAAGGATGATGTTTGCAGACAAGATACACTCTATAGTTAGTGTGGTCGCCATTCTAATTGAAGATGTTGAGGGGGTGACGCCGGCAGACGTGGATCCTGCAGAAGTGACAGAAGTGTTGAAGGAGAGCCAACTGATTGGGACTGTGCAAGAGCGTCAGTACCTGAGATATGCCAATGTCGCCCTGCAACTCATGTCTCGTGAGGGAATGCTGGCCCATTTCGAGGATATATGTGAGACTGTGAGTGACATAGGTCTCACACATCTGTCCCATACTCCGCTATATGTTTTGGATGCCGAGGAGTTTTCCTTCATTCTTGATTGTCTTCAGATGTTTCTATTGAAGGGCAAGTCGACGAAGACAAAGCAATGGAAAAGCTTTGAGGAGGTTCGAGGTTTCTTTTATGATAGAGCAGTGTCTCTGTTCCGCGCGGCTAGAGCAGTGAGGAATGAACTGAACGAGGAAGAGTCCATGGAAGTGTTCCTGAAACGCGAAGTCAGTCTTTCTGCTCCATCGAATGAAGATGACGTTGAAGACCCAGACAACAACGCAGCTGTGTATCAGTTCCTTTTGGGACAAGTTGTGAACTTCAACACTTTGCCGCGTGTTCGGAGCAGGACGAACTCAATTAGAACTGCCACGACTTCCGTTCAGAATCGATTGCGGACGATGCTCAAGGTAATTCCGCCCCCCGCACCAGTGAAGCAGTCCGTGACGAAGAGGAGGACTCCCGCTGCTGCTGCTGCAACATCTGCCAGTGAAGAAGGGGAGCCGCGAAGAAGTGCACGAGAACGGGCGCAGGTGAGTTATAGGGAAATTGAACACGGCCGAAATCGAGGTGCCATAGAAGTTCTGGATAGCTCTGAAGAAGAACAGCGGGCTCCGCCGAGGAAGAAACGGAGAAAGACTTTCACACAACAGATGAGATCTACTCTGAACAGCATGACACCGGATGACCTGATGTCTCAACTAAATGAACATGTGCTGAGAGGAAGGTCGATGAAGGTTCAGTTCGTGGCATTGGGAGAGGGAGCGAATGCAGAGAACGCAGGCAGTTTCTGCATTTGTGGACTGACGATGAGCTTCTGTCTGTGGACAGTTCACGGGTTTGTACCGTGAGAAAGATGCTGCGCCAGACGATAGCACAGAGACAGGTGGGGCCGGTCAATTGATGACG